>JBBMOI010000001.1:62007500-62220000 GCA_038088405.1 Porites divaricata | reverse complement strand
AGAGCTTCTGCGGAGGAATTATTTAAATGAAGTCAATCGATATCGAAGAGAACATTAATGGCCAAGATGAGTCTCAATGTGTTGGAAATGAGCAATACGTAAGCAGTATGCGTGTTGCTGAGTTCGACTTCCTCGATAAGGCTTTGGCCCTAAATACACCGGCGCCCTTTAATTTACGCAGGCTGAGGAAACATGCCATTAAAACCTGACAGATGAGCTAGTCTGCTAACTTGCTTACATATCCAGTAAAATCCTGCATGTTTGCAGCTGGAATTGACTAATGCATTACTGTATGACCTCCATATACCGCTGCATAAGATTCTGTTTAAAATATTAACTAACAATTTGTTTTAGATTATCGAGAGCTGTTAGCACAATGGACAGATAAAATCTTACGAGGTTTGCTAGGAGCATTTTCCGAAAAGGTACGTTAGCAAATCAAATGAAATAAACAACAGTGAGGTCTAATGTGATGTTTCAAGATATGTTGTGGTGGGGCTATCTAGAGACTTGAAGTGGAGAGGCTGAGGAGACTCTTCACCACCACCCTCTCTTGTTCCACATCACGGTTCCGCCTTCCGGCGAAGGTGTGAAAATACCGCAACCAATGTTTTCACCTGTTTTTCCCCAGCACTTGTACTGTCAATCTTGAAAAAGAACTATATATACGTAGCCGGACAGGTCATTATTTATTGGCTGGAGAGGGGAGAGCGGAGAATTTTAGGGAGGGATCACTTGATTTTTGGGAGATCATAAGGGGATGTTTACATGAGAAAACTCTCACCGGCGCGAGTTTCATACCGGGATGACTTTTTTACTTTGTATCGCGTTTACATGATGACTGGGTCATCTCATATCTTGTTATTTGAAGTTACACTTCATGTTGATAACATACACATGTGATTCAAACTCGTAAACATTACGCATGCGCTACCCGTTCCAGTCTACCGGCAGACCGATGTCACATCGAAACGGGTAGTCGTTTCGCGTTTCCATGATACCGCTGCGAGATTTCGTTCCGGAGTGAAATTCTCGCCCCGGTACAAGAACCGGGGTGAAATCACACCGGGGTGACTCGCACCGGCATGACATTTTGTGGCGGTATCATGTAAACAAATATAGAGCCATGAGAGGGAACCGGAGTGAACTCGCTCCGGGGCGAAAGTCGCCCCTGTGTCATGTAAACACCCCCTAAGAGAGGATCAGTCGTAACTGAGAACCCAAAAGGGGGGATCGCTGAAAACTTTAAAAGGATTCAGGGAGGGCAGTTAAATTTGCTTGGAATATGAAGACATGGGGGGGGGGGGGGGATTGCGAAAGTCATCAAAGGTTATTAGCGGGATCCAGGGGGGAGGTGTCTCCAAGGAAATCTGTGGTACAGTCCGCCTGCCAGTATGACGTCACGTCCCGCGTCAGTGACTTTCAAAATGGCGAGCAAAGTGTTCATCGAAGAGACGGATAAAAATTTCGATTTTATCACGGAAATACTGTTCCGATTTCTTGGATTTGGAGATTTCTATGTTCATAGAAAACTAGACTTAAGTACTTTTTTAGAATGAAATGTCAACTGGTGCAATGAATTTTAAAGATTCCTTTCTATCGTCGAGCAAATTTTACGGGCAATCTTACCGACCTGTCACACTTTTGAGGGCCAGTACACGGCAAGATTGAAGAGTTTAGATACAGCAATAGGAGGTTCATCAAAGGATGTATTATACTTGACATTGTGCGTATTTTCAGCTCTTCAGAGCTAGTGAAACCCCATATCATTCCTCTTAAAGTTCGCTTAGCTGAAGCGTTGAAAGAGGATGCTAAATGACAGGTATTTGTGAGAGACTGTGAGCGTTGAATCTTGTTGCATTACCGCATTTTAATAATGTATTGGGCATACACCTGTAATTCCGTAATTAAATCCCGAAAACCAATAAAAGGTTTCGTATAATTATTTTCATGTGGCAAACCCAGTGGAGATTTTAGGATAATAATATTATTGATGATTAAGAAGATGAACAAAAGGCAAGTTTAAATCTCGCCAGTGGATCACTGGTGTACTGTGTGTTGTTTGTCATGATGTCAACTAACGTTAAAAAAAATTGAGCTGTTTCAGAAGAGGGACATGTCTTGACAGCTTCTGGTTCTTTTTCTGGTCTTAAGCTTGGCCAGTATGCAGATCAAGAGGGTTTGAAATCCCTTTTCCAAAATAAAACTCCAGACTTTTAATTTTTCCAATCGTGTGTGTCACTGTGGTGCAGTTGTTAAGTAGCTGCTTGCACGTGCAGATAAACCGGGTTCGACTCCCGGCGACGCTGTTTTCTGTTTCTTTGTCCCTTTTTTTTTTAACACTATTTGCCTTTTGGCCTTTTTTTCTTCATTCTTACTGCTAAACCTGCTTGTCATGCACTTGGATCAATATACAGCTATTTCGAGAAAGGTTGTCGGAAAAAGTGCACGCGACAATCCCGAAAGGCATTGTGGGTGGTTTTGGATTCACTGTTCTTCAGAGAAATTTGAAAGAATTGGCACGAAAGGCCATGAAAATGTGTTTGCGAGTGCTAACGGAAAGCAACAATAGTAGGTTCGACAGCTACAGTCGCCAGGAACAGTGTATCGATCATATCCCATATTACCTTTCGGGATTGTCGCGTGCACATTTTTTCCGACTAGCTGTATATTTTGAGCTTTTAGGAAAAATAGTGTTTAAAAAAGAGACCAAAGAGAAAAGAAAACGGTACAACAAAACAGAAAACAGCATCGCCGGGAGCCGAACCCGGTTTATCTGCACGTGCAAGCAACTCCTTGACCACTGCACCACAGTGACACATATGATTTGAAGAATTAATTTTGTCAAATCAAAACAATTTTTTGCTGCCTGCCATAGACGCTGTTTGAAGCTGGTGGAGCGGTATTTATCATGAATTCAAATATACATTTGAGGAAAATTAGCTTAAACGCGTATTTCAGAGCTATTTCGCGTTATTCCGGGTTCAACGGGCCACTCGATGTAGATAATCGATCGAACTAGCTTTAATGAATTTGGCGGAGAAGCAGAAGATCAACAGAGGCCCACACTCGAATGGAATGATATGGAGTTAGGCCCGTTTAATTAGGAAAAGAATAGATGAAATATAAACATGTGTGATCTGTGAATAGAACCTCCTATTCTGGAGACTACGAGTGACCTTGCCTATTTTAGGGAAAAGAGGATTTAAGTTTTGATGACCTTGCCAGTCCAGTGAAATAGATGGCGATCCCGCAACACGGCCCGCAAATCAAATTAACAAAATTATACAATCACGGACACAAAATATCAAAACCGTTTACACAAGCAGATTATAGCAACACCAAAACTCACACACATTCGATAAAGTAAGCGATATATAGCGATATTTGCTAGCTTCTCAGCTTTTCCTCGACCTCGCTCATTCAAGCAACTGTTGTATCCCTTGCTAATTTGCACAAGCGACCCGAGGCTCTTGCCCGTTACTATGTGAGGTCATACTGGCAGGCGGAGCGAGTCAAGAAACTTAGGTGGAAAACAGTAGAGCTACCTCCCTCCCCTCCCCGGCGGGATCACTTCATTGAAGTAACATTCAAAGGGGGGATCTGCTAAATTTCAGCTTGTTAAGTCCCAAATCCTCCGCCGCCCCTCCCCCCCACCCCCCCCAAAAAAGATACATAACGACCGGTCCCTTAAAACTGTAAGATCAAAAGCGTTCATCGACCAGGAAGGAGAAAAAAAAGCCATAGGTGTTGTTTTTAATTTGCCACTTTCGAAACGAGAAGAATACTGGGCCCATTTCTTTGAGGACATTTGAGGATATTTCTAAGTTAATAATTGTTGGTTTTTACATGACGTCACTAAAATTCAAACTACAAAGTTATCGATCTTACCGAGATTTTACTTTCATGATGCATTAGAGCAGCTGAATACTAATTTTAATACAAATTTCCGTTTCAAAAGGGTTCTTCGTTTTGTGATAGAGTACGCTTCAATTTCTAAGCTTTTGCGTGACGCGGCATTTACATGACGGCCAAGAGAGTTGACATGTAGACTTTAAAAATGACTTAATTCGGGGAATTTTGTCATCTAAACAGTTCATGTACTAGAAAAAGTATTACTTCAATATTTATGAGCTCCTCGAAGAATAAATTCACGCTTTTGTAGCAAAACTCGGTAACAGATGCCTCTGTTGGTTTCCGTCCGCCATGTTGTGCCCATCCGGATGGGCACCAGCATGGCGTCTCCATACAAGTCTCTATAAATTTGGGTAAAACATTTCTTCGGATATCTCGTATACGAGATATTCCTCTGACCTGAACCTTGGCCAGGGTCTTAGCATACTTACCTCCTTTCATTTCCCAGATTCTGGACTTTATCTATTAAAAGATTTTGATTTTGATCTATTCTGAATGGCGGGACACTGACAACCAGCAATATGTAAAAAAAAAATATTCACATCTTTTGGTGCATTCTGAACAAATAATCGTATATTGTGTTTGGCAATTTGGAAGAAAGCCAGGATTTAGCTGAAAGGTTCTCAAGTCAAGTTGGATTACTTTAAGCTTGCCCTTTTGCACCCAAATCCCCTTAATAATTACACATTGTTGTTTTTTTTATTGATCTATCAGGATTTTTCAGAAGCTGATATATGATATAACAAGATTCACGAGTACGAGTAAGGAGGAAGAATAATCCATTTTGCTGTAAGATGGCCCACTGTTTAGTATACACCTGTTATCATGTTGAATAATTAAAAAAGTCAACCATGTAGACTTAATTAGTGCAAGAGTAAAATAAAATGAATACAGCATTACATTGGCCTATATTGTATGTGTATGTCGCGAAAAAAGATTGCTTTCTACTTCAATCTATAATCAGATTAATAACTGACGTACTCTATAGCCTTAGGTTTAAAAGAAAGTTCCAGGACATTTTAGCGCATTTTTTTGGTAGCTAAGTTTTCACCGCTGATTTTGAGATCATAGACTGAATGCGTTGAAACATATTACAATAAGTTACAATCAAAGCAGTATTATATTCTAACAAATAGGAATTTGAATTTTTTTCCAACGCAGCCATCAATTCAAATCATTTTGAGCTATTTAATTACGTCTGATTATAGCGAGGCTCTCGCGTGCAGCTGAGCCTCCATTACTACAGAAAATGGAAACTTTTCAATGAAAGAAAATTGGGTAGTCACATGACCGTTCGTGCGTGTGTCCATTTACCAAAACTTTGAGGTAGAAAATTTCAACCACGCTTACCAGAAAGGAAAGCATTTCTAACAAGATTTTCATGGTAACCTTCAACCAGGCTTACCTTGAAAGCCTGGTAAAACCAGGCTTAACCGGGCTTTCAATTTTACTTTTCGTTTTCCAAAGAGGGGTAAGACTGGTTCAACCATGGTTTACCAGGGTTACCAAGCTTTTAACCAGGCTTAGTGAAAGGGTTACTTGAGTTTATGTGTAATGTCGAGTTTTCCTGTTTTTACATTGTCATTAAGAGCTCATAGCCCGCGTCACGCAACTCATAGAGGGCTATGTCACGGTGTTTTCACGGACTGGTTTATTTTTAGATACATTTTAGGTCAGTTTTTACCTCGAAAATGGAAGCTCTGCTCCGTCTTTGAACCCATTTGAAAGTATATAAGATATGATCGAATACGTCACGTATGTGGTAGCATGGGATCAATTAGTTATGCAACGCTTTCTCGTGGTATGCCTTGGTTATCCCACTCGGAACTTGAATTTGAACTTGGAACTTGAATATTTCTTTAATACACACTCGCCTAAAGCCATACAAACTCGCCTAGGCCTGCATGTATACTGAGAAACCAGGAGCCCATAACCCGGAGCGAGCAACTTCAATACTAGCGGCTTATGTCAAGGCGTCTTTATGGACCAGTTTATTTTTAGACACATTTTAGGGCACTTTTTTTCCCTCGAAAATAGAATCTCCACCATGTCTAAGAGCGCATTCGAAGTATAAGATATCAAAAAGGAAAACTAAACGTTATTAAAAGGCTAAAAATATCATTTTTAGGTATGTAGGTTTTGCTGACTGGTGTGTGGAATTTAAAAGATATTCAAAATTCGCGCCAAAACAATTCTAAAAATAAACTGGTACTAGAAAACGCCATGACACGAGGGCATGGAAGTTGCTCGCTCCTGGTTATGGGCTCCTGGAGAAACTGATGAAGTCGCACGTGCGATATTTCACGGTATATCATTTCAAAGTATTCCATAACCAGTAAAACTCTTCTGTCATTATTATCGCAGTTATGAGCTTTTCAAATATTCCAATAATGCATTGCAATGCCGCCGCGTCATTAGAGCTCAAATATCATGAACTTTCTCATATAATTTCATTTGCCTAATATTTTTTTCTCTTATCCCTTTTTTGTGGTATTTAAATGGCAGCATATCGTAAAGTACGCAATGCTAAGCAAATAAATATGTTTTCCTATGATAGGTCAATGCACGTTCCTCGAGTACCGATGTAGAATCTCAAAATAAGTACTATACTTAAGAGGCTGTCTCAGTAAAAACCACCCAATATCAAACAGAGGGTCCTTGAAAATCGCTTCGCTTTTTCACGCGAAATTGAATGGGCGTGACAGTCTAGTCTAACAGCCTCTTAATTGCAGAATTAAAGTTCAAAACACTTTTCTAATATCAACTGGACTGATCACTGAAGAAATACGATGCGACAGTTCAAATGCTTAAATTAAGTATGGCCTATCAGCTACACAATTTTTCAATAACTTTTATAAATTTGTTTATACGTTGGTTTGGTTCTGTAATTTGATCAATGCGAAGTTCGACCTGTTTTTTATTCATCTGGTGAGAATCTGAAAACTTAAAAGTATTAAGTCATCTAAGGCCTGTTTCAAAGGTCGTGCTACTTTCTAAGCTGGCTCGACTGTAGCTCGACTGAAGCACGACACTAGCACGACTTGGTTTCAGACGTCGCATTTAATTTAGTCGAATGGAACGGCTGTTGCCAAAAACAAAGACAAAAATAAAGGAACGATTTAGCAAACTTTTAAATATATTATAATGTATTCATAATTTATGACTTGTATGAGTTGGGCGACGAGGCTTGCCGTGCTACACGGCAGTAGCACGACTTGGTTTCAAACGTCGCGCTACTGCCGTGCTAAAGTCGATTTAATTCGATCTATTTAGTTCTGCACGGCGCGCAGTACGGCACGACATTTGAAACGCCGGGCCTAACCTAATACATGTATGTCATATCTAATTGCTATTGTTTCATTTTGTATTCAGTTTGTTCAGATGTTCAACAACAGCGAATCATTTTGGTTTTTGTTAGATTTTGTCGAGCATCTAAGTGCTTTAAGCAAGTGAACACACTTATTGAAGAGGATCAATCTTGGTAAGTTGGCGGGAAAATCGATTCGACAGCTTATTTCTCTGTTCTGAACAGCTCATTCCGTTTGTAATTTCCGAACTGCTTTTGAACTAGCGCATGTTGCGAGTCTGCTGGCTGCTCATTCCGATGAATGTTTTGGTCTTAGTAGAGCTTTTTGAATTATTGGTTCTCCTAGCATACAATGTGCTTAAAACTACTGGATATATAATTTTTAAAGTATTTTTCTACCTCTAGCGATGGAATTTTTAATTGGATGTTTGATTTTTGTCACTACGATTAATTTCTAACAATAACACTAAAATTTCGGACGACCCAGTAGAAAAGAATTTAAAGGAGTCCAGAAACTGTTGGAAATACGATTCTTCAAGACACAATCAAAGTGCTTTAATTTTCTCTTAAACTGCCCTAGGCGACAGTTGCTCGGGAAGAATTCTAGTCAATTTAGGATAGGTTTTGAATCTTGATCAAACCTAATGCCTGTTCAAGGCCTATTGTACTGTAAAACCGAAAAAAAAACCCCAAGTCAATGAAAATAGCCCGGATAACACCTTGGAGAAATTTCCATGTCATTCTGGTTGGTTAATACTTTGATCACAGGTAGTTGTATACAGCTTACTGCTGATCAAAGATATTCCAAAAATGATCAAGTAGGGGTGGACAGGCGAGTGGAGGCCCGGGAACAGAGGGGTAAGGAGTGGTAAGGGAGGCGGAAGAGGGAAAGGACAGATGGGGGAGCTCCCAAAGCGTGGAAGGCGGGGGAAATTACTGGACAATGTTTATTATTTACACAACTCCTCACTTACACCAGCTAATTGAGGAACACAAAAGCGCAAGTTCATCGATCGGCCAGCACTTTCGTGTTAAACATTCTTCAGATCTTAGTAATAATTTTCGCATTTTAAAGAAGTGTAAAAGCAAAATTAATTTGACTGCCTGGTGTTTGACTCAATTCGTCCAAAAGTTTTTAAATAGCTCTTTAAATTAGATTCTATTGTTGTTTTTTTCTCCATTCTTTATTTCATTCTTTTGTCATTTTCAGACATTTTTTATACTTCAGTTAACATATATGTATGCTAATTCTTTTCACTTTTTTACTTACTTGAAAATGACCGAAGATCGGTCGAATCGTCGTTTTTTATCCGTAATTGTTACTGTGTTAAACGAAAGAAGCCATAAAAAAGAGACGGACCACATTCCCCCGAATTTTGAATAAATTATACATGACCTCGGAGACGATTTTTTAGCAAAAACATAACTAAAGGCATTTGTTTGAGAATAGCTTGATTGTGGATCGGCGTGGAATTCAGAATTAGAAAGATTTAAAGCAAAAAACTTTGGAAATATTCCAAAACAATTTCAAGACTGAAATCAGAAGGACCAGAAGAACTAGGAATTTTCTGCTCCAACGATTTCTCTGGGATGTTTGGCTAATACGAATTATAATATATCAATAAAATACCTGATACCCGAAGTTTGAAACAAAAATATGAACGAAATTGAATGATCTTCTTGTGAAGAAAGAGAAATCGTCTTAATTTGCTATTTCGTAAAAATTATTTGTCTTTAGCCAAATTTACGCTTTTCGTGTATTGCTAAATGCATGATTAGTGGAAGTTTTTTCTCAAAGCCAGTTTAGTAGGCGTGTTTCTTTTAGAACCGAAATATATATTGATCACTGCACCAGCCTCCTATATAACAACGGATTCACTCTACCGTGGGGGAAACTGAGCCGTTAGAGGATTTATTTAATCTTTGATATTTTAGCTGACTGATTGCACCCCTTGATAACATTTTTATTGCAGAAAATAAAATCAGCCAGTTAAGATGAAGATTTGTTGTGCCTATTTCATTTGCCTTCTTCTCGTAGTGGCTGTGGTCTCGTCTTCAGGTAATATAAAGCAGCATTTACTAAATTTTTCTTCGTTCACTAACTAAATGTAAACTATATTTAATTTCGAAATGAGAGGTGTTTTTAGCGGATCTGATTTTTCTTCTTAAATTTTCAGTGGCTCCTCTTCACCTTGGGGTATCTCTTTCTGTCCATCAAATCATCTTTAAAAGAACCTTTAACCCTGAAAGTTATTTAGTGGTCGCATATAATGATTATTAGTCTTTGTGTTTGTACTGACATCCCAGATTTTGAACTAAAGGCAAGAAAGAGTGCGAGAAAACGTTTCCCTATTGACGGTATCACTTTTCATAGAAGAGTGCCATGATTTTAAGAAAAGCCTCTCTCCGTAGTTAGATGCGGCCAAGCTAGAAGATATAGGCATCATTAGGATGTATATGTTTTGTTCAATCTTATCCTCGGTTTAAATATTATTTCTCTTTAATTTGTTTTGGGGTATGGTAATGTGTGATAATGAGTTTAAAACAAAGAGAATTAAAATTTAAACCAATTAGATAGAATTGAGCCCCAACGTATATAATGACCAGTGGTGTTATATAGGCCGAATCCAATATTCAAAAGCGCTTTACATTAAGATAAAATTAATGAATAAACAATAAACAAAAAATTTTAAAATCCCTGAAAGCTGCAATAATAACAATGATATGTTATGCTATGGTAAAATTCGAAAATTCCAAACTAAATTAAAATTAAACTTTAGAACTATTCCAACAAATTAAAAGCTTTCTTAAAAAGAAATGTTTTAAGTTGCTTTTTAAAAATGGTGAGGCTGCTACTAGTCTTCTAGGCAAAGTTCCCTTCTTCAAAACATTTGGCTGTTTAGAATATGAAGGTGTCTTTGTTCTGACATATATTTTTCAGTAGCAATCTACCCTTGTCGAGTGGTATTTGTTCTGATCTTTGCTATCAGTGCTTTTAAATAAGTCTTCTATCATTTTCTCGGCTAACTCTGCGCTGCCAAAAAGGGCTAAGCTAATTCCCTCCACCCACACACTCTAGTGTTGGGGTTTCCAAGTATATTTGATGTGTGTTTTATTCTAGCCACT
Source organism: Porites divaricata (assembly GCA_038088405.1). Lineage (NCBI taxonomy): Eukaryota > Metazoa > Cnidaria > Anthozoa > Scleractinia > Poritidae > Porites > Porites divaricata. The sequence continues at coordinate 62,209,652 of JBBMOI010000001.1, read as the reverse complement.
ACTGTTCCATAACAATAACTTTACTTACATATGAAGTAATGGTTGAAATGATGGTAAATCTTTATAACACACCCCAGTGTTAAGGTTATCCAAGGTTGCCTTTTTAATTATGTATTGTAATTATTCTCGGCACCACTGTTCCATAACAATTACTTTACTAATATATTGAGATATCTGATAAAATGATAGTTAATCGCGACAAAAACATTTGTAAATTCTGCTTGTCAAATATTGTTTGTTTGCATTTCAGCTGTGCCATTACATCGTGAAGAAGAAGAAAAACGCGACGTCAAGGACCATGCCCAAAAAAAGGAATATTATTAGTGGACCTTATCTGCCACTGTTCCGACGTAAGCTAGCAAAAATACAATCATTTTAAAATTATAAAACAGCTTGTGTCAGTCAGATGTGTTAAGGTGATTCACTGGTCTTGTACTGCGCATCTCCTATTGCACATACCGTAAATCCTCTATTAAGGCCCACACTCTCAAATAAGCCCCCTCCCTCTAATAGGCCCGCCCTTTTCAGGGGACGAAAGCTAATAAGCCCCCCCCCCTCCCCTCCCCTGATTATTCTTCGATAATAAGTGTTCGTGTGGACTGATCCGGATGGTTTATTTACCAACTGGAAGTTCGGAATTGATTCTGATCCTCGGATGCGTGGCCTAAAACTTCTTGTACCTGAGATTTTCCAATTCGTATTCTAGTTCTTTATGGAGAACTGATACCATCGTCTTTTCTTAATCAAATAAGCCCCCCTCTCTATTAAGCCCCCCCCCCGCCCCCTTAAATGGGCTTGAATCAAATAACCCCCCGGGGGGCTTAATAGATAATTTACGGTAACAAGATGGTATCGTTGTTGTCAAGAGCTTCTGCAGAAGAATAGGTCATTTCCGAGTTATAAACTCTCTCACTTTAAAAACGAGGCTAAGTGAAAGACTTTTCTTGTGTGAAAGAGATTTAATTACATCGGAAAAAAATCATGTTCATATGAATGGTTTTGTAGTCTAGTCTAAGAGTGGTTTTCCTGAAGATCCTCTGTTAAAAATAGAATACTAAAACTAAAATAACATTAAAAATCCTAAAATGAAATATTAAAGTGAGAAGCATAAAAATTAAGAACCTCGTTAAAAATACGTACATAAAGCTAATCTAAGAATTACCTAAAAACCTATTCAAATTACTTTTAAAAATTATGTCCAGCGTTTAATAGGCAGGGAAGCCCAATCGTTGAAAGATACTAAACTACGTAGTCCGTCTTCCCCATACCTTTCGCGGCTTGGGAAGTCTAGAGAGAAAACCATTCCTAGTATTGTATATAGTTATGTAAATAAGTGTTCCTGAGGAAGTTCAATTCTTTTCTTGTGCAAACACTTTCTTTTATTCCAATAAATTTGTATAGACGCTAGCCACGTTCTATAGACTTTCTCAAAGCCCGTTTCCGGTTTCAGCTGCGTAGGTGGTCAGTCGGGAAACGGTCGACTCGCGACTCCCTCACTCGCTTTCGTTTCGCTCGCTTCGCGAGCGTCCGTCGCCTCGCACCTTCAGCGCTCACACTGTCGACTTTTGGCAAGGCTAGGATGAATTAAGTGGGTGAGAGAGAAAAGGCGGGAGAGGTGGGAGCTTTTAAAAAGTGGGAAACGGGACAAGAGTCACAAGATGGCGGCTGTGCAAAAGAGCTTGTGCGGAAGAATTATTAAAATGAAGTCAATCGATATCGAAGAGAACCTGGCCAAAATGAGTCTCATTGTGTTGGAAATGTGCAATACGTAACAGTATGCGTGTTGCTGAGTTCAACTTCCTCAAGAAGGCTTTGGCCCTAAATACAAAGGCGCCCCTTTGCGCAGGCTAAGGTTTAAGGAGGTTCGATAAAGTTTTTTAGGGTCAATACCTGCCAAGTTTGAGCATAAACTACGTAGCCATAAACAAAGATTTGGAAAAATGGCCATCAGAGTTGTATTAGATAAAGAAGACAATTTTTTACGATCAATGTGCAATGACATGGTAGTTGTGATAGCAACGAAATGACCTATTACCTGTTTTACTTGCAGCAGTTATCTCGGCGCTGGAAACTGTACGCGCGTCGTACGCAAGTGTTGCTGAGTTCGCCTTCCTCAATAAGGCTTTGGCCCTAAATACACCGGTGCCCTTTACGCAGGCTAATGTTTAATTTACAATTCTTTTTTACAAATTTTGTTATAAAACTTAACGATAAAAAGTCACGACGTTTCGACCTCTCCGAGGCCATTTTCAAGTGCGAGAAAAATATGAAATTAGCATAAATATATTAAAATGGTAAAACCGGTAAAAACAGGAAAAATTGTCAGGAACGCTAAAATGCGATAAAATATGTAAATAAGTAAAAATAAGTAACAAAACATTCTACGGAAACAATTAAAAAGTAAATAAAAACCGACCTAAACAAATAATTTTGCGCGGATGGAATCGCATTGTTTGTTTAGAGTTGGTTTCAGTTCTTTGATAAAAAACATTTCAAAAATAAGACAATCAAACTTGCTCTGGCACTTTTTTAAAATTTTAAAAAACTGCGCAATGTCAACTGGGGCTATATCGTGTTCCTCCTTGAGGTGATTTCCAATGGCCGATCCTTTGTGTTCTTCAATCCGTTGGTGAAGATGTCGGCACGTATAGCCGACATACCCTGCATCACACAGGTTACACTGAAAATTATACACAACGCATTGTTGATTCACAAGGGGTGGCTTGTTTTCCCTCACTTTGACTTCATCCTTGATTTTCCGACTCGTGTACACGGGGCTGATGTCTACATTTATCTTACGGCTGAGGTCTCCTAGTTGTCTGCGCACTGAGTTTGCAGACTTCTGATCTTTAAAAGGCAGCACGATTCTGATTGGGTCTTGTTTCTTAGAGCCATGTCCAGCCCTGGCCATGAAATCCAGAGTTTCTTCACTTCTTACTTAGTTCCACACTTCTCAGAGGTGTTGAAGTGTGTAAAAGTCTGACAAACTAAGGATATTGTCGCACTTCTTCCCTAGGCACGAAACCTCTGTCATTCTTTACTTAGTTCTACACTTCTCAGAGGTGTGGAAGTGTGGAAAAGTCTGACAAACTAAGGATATTGTCACACCTCTTCCCTAGGCACGAAACCTCTGTCATTCTTTACTTAGTTCTACACTTCTCAGAGGTGTGGAAGTGTGGAAAAGTCTGACAAACTAAGGATATTGTCGCACTTCTTCCATAGGCACGAAACCTCTGTCATTCTTTACTTAGTTCTACACTTCTCAGAGGTGTGGAAGTGTGGAATAGTCTGACAAGTTGAGTTTAAAAGTCGCACTTTCCCTGAGTCACGAGAAGTGCAGTGCTCTTTATGAGCACCTGGTTTTACTTCTGTATGGTTTTTTTACATTTTTCCTTAAGAACTATTTTTATTTGAATAGAAGATATAACCATTGTTTTAATGCCAGCTGTTGAAAGAAACTTAAAGTTAAGAAATCCGATCTCCAACCAATCGTTCTTCCTTATCAGTATGCTTCAACTTTGATCATTGTTAGAGCAAGCCATATATCCACTGTTTCGTAGTTTTTCCTCTTCTCTAAGGTTATGTAAATGCTGAAGATAAATTATGAAATAGACAAAGTGTCCTCTGTTCATTTTCCTTGTCATTTTTGCATATTTTGACAGCCAAGAGAACGTCTGCTCGCAAACTTCTGTGTCAATCTGTAGGTGAAAAACAAAGAGGTCAGATGACAACATCAAAACATTTGTATATCGCTTAATGCTAGAATGCACTTATATGCCGTCAAAGAATTAATTACCGTGATTAAATAACTTAGTAAGCGATAGGATTCAAATAAATTTCAGTGTTCTGGCCGACGACCTATTAAAGGAAACTGAGATCGTTATAGTACTAAATAAAATTAATAACATTGCAAACCATATCTTTTCCCTCTCATTACCCCTTTGAGCTCTTCTACGTTGATATGTTTCATAATGTTGACAGGCAATACACGACTTCCCTTTGGCCAAGTTGTTGTATATCTTTGACCTTAAAGCTTAATAGTTTGAGTTGTTCATAATGTTGACAGGCTATTCACGTCTGTCTTTGGCTCAGTTGCTGTTGCTTTGATCTTACCTTCATAGTTTAGCTCTTACGAGTATATCTTGTAGTGACTTTCCTCTCTTGTAAGATATTATTGGAGGGTCTTTAAAGATTCCTCTAAGCAACGGTTGGTTTTCTATAAGATACCATTTGTGCATGATGATTTTTTTTAGATTCGGTACTGAGGGGTGATATTCTGTCACGAATGGTAATATTTTCTTGTGCGTTTTTGTTTTGTTTTGCAAAGCCGACATTCTTTCATGATGCTTGACTTCTGATAGGTAGGTGTTTATCTATCATTTATCTCTATAACCCCTCATACGGAGTCTTCGCTTGAAATTAGTTATGTTCTCTTCGAACGTTTTCTCAGAAGAGTTTGTTCTGAGTATTCTTAAGGCCTCGCCTTTTATGAATCCTTTCTTTACCCCTGGGGGGTGACGTGAAGAGAAGTACGTGTATATATTGGAAAGTTTCTGTCGGTTTGAAGAGTGTACGCACATCTAGGATTGATTCCTTCTTAAATCTTTCCCCTTTGTAAATACATGTATCCAGAAAGGCGGTTTCTGTTTCTGAAACTTCAGAAGTAAATTTTATGGTCGGGTGGTGGTTATTTGCTAGTTCGATGAATGAGTATATTTCTTCTTTGTCTACATTCCACAATGAGAATATGTCATCGATAAATCTCTTCCACACTAGTGGTTTGTGCGGACTTTTGTTAATAATTTCTGTCTCTATTGCAGACATAAAAATGTTAGCAAATGTAACTGCTATTTTTGTTCCCATAGCTGTACCTTGTACTTGGAGGTAGTTTTTTCCAACAAATTGGAAAGAATTCTCCCTTAGGATTAGTCTGAGCATATCTGCGAAGTATTGGCTGGGTATTGGAGGTTTGTTTTGATAGAATGTTTCGTATGCTTTGCATATAATTGTAATTCCTTCCTCCTGTGGGATGTTTGTGTATAGGCTAGTTACATCCATAGAGACTAAAATAGCATTTTCTACAACCCTGGTTTTCTCTATGAAGTTGATAAAGTCTGTCGTATCTTTAAGATACGATTTTTTGCGATTTAGCAATTGGTTGGAGGAGACTATCAACAAATGATGAGATTCTTTCTGTCGGGCCTTCGCAGCCCGATATGATCGGTCTTCCAACTGGTGTTGGTTTGTGAATCTTTGTGAGAGTGTAGAATTGTGGTATTCGCGGTGGATTTGGCGTGAGGGATAGCCATCGTCTTGTCATCTCGTCTATATGTTTCTCTTTGTAAAGCTTCTCTATCAATTTCTTGACCCTTTTAGAGGTTTCTACTACCATTGGTGTTTCTAAGGGTTTGTAGTTTTCTCTGTCATCTAATTATATTTGGCCTTCTTTCAGTTTGTCTTCTTTGTTGAGGACAACAATAGAGGAGCCTTTATCTGCTCGTTTAAAATTGATGTCCGGGTTTTGTTTCAGTTGTTTGATGGCAAGTTGTTCCCTCTTGGGTAGATTGTTTCTAGGCGTGATTGTATTTATATTAGCAAGTTGTAATTTAACCTCTTCTAGGTATGTTTCTAGTGCGACTGATGGCTGAACTGGTGGTTCCCAGTCTGACTTTACATGAAAGGGGTGTTGCTCTTTATCTTGTCCATTAAAGATATATTGTAGACGCATTCGTCTAGCGAAAGCATTGAAATCTTTTAATAGTTCTGCCCTAACGTGACCTGTGTTTGTTACTGGTGTGGGGATGAATTTAAGACCCCTTGACAGAACATTTATCTGATCGCGTGTCATTTTGTAATCTGAGAGGTTTTTGATATGTTTCTTTCTTGCTTCTGTTATGTTCTTATCTAAATCACGCGCTCTTTTACGCCTCCGTTCATTGCGTTTTTTGGTTGACAATGACCGCTTTTTCTTTCCTCTTTCCCTTTTTAGATAATCTATATTCTCAGAAAACACTCTGGGATAAGATTCACTTTGTTTATTCTCTTAAGTATTTTGTAAGACATTCTTCATTTTGTTGAGTTCGTCTATTTTCTTCTGGATATTCTCTAGTTCCTGTTCGTGACTGAATTCTAGATGGCAGTGAAACAAGGCTAATATCTTCTAGTCACAGAATTGTTGTCTAAATGTGAAAAAAGTATTTAAAAAGATGTAAAACGAGTTGCAGGAATAAAACCAACTAATACTCGCACTGCGCTTTATTCTCATTCCATATATACGACTGCGGGAAAGTGCGACAATATCCTGACTCTGTCAGACTTTTCCACACTTCCACACCTCTGAGAAGTGTAGAACTAAGTAAAGAATGACAGAGGTTTCGTGCCTACGGAAGAAGTGCGACAATATCCTTAGTTTGTCAGACTTTTCCACACTTCCACACCTCTGAGAAGTGTAGAACTAAGTAAAGAATGACAGAGGTTTCTTGCCTAGGGAAGAAGCGTGATAATATCCTTAGTTTGTCAGACTTTTTCACACTTCCACACCTCTGAGAAGTGTAGAACTAAGTAAAGAATGACAGAGGTTTCGTGCCTAGGGAAGAAGTGTGACAATATCCTTAGTTTGTCAGACTTTTCCACACTTCCACACCTCTGAGAAGTGTAGAACTAAGTAAAGAATGACAAAGGGTTCATGACTGGCGGAAAAGTGCGACAATATCCTTACTTTGTCAGACTATTCCAAACTTCCACACCTCTGAGAACTGTAGAACTAAGTATGAAAAAGGAAAGTAGGGATCTTGTGGCCAGCGCTGGACATTTGTGGTTTCTTAAGCTCTTGTTGTTGGGTAATTGCATCTTCGGACACTTTTGACTCAATAAATCGATGGATGGTAGACTGCACAAGTTCTTCTGGGTAGCACAGACGGGAAAAGGTCACTTTGAGGCGTTCACACTCTTGGTGAAATAGTTTCCATGAAGAAGACAGCTTAAAAGCACGATTAAGCATGGTGCTCAGCAGTGACCGTTTATATCTTTCATCCACATGGCTATGATAATGCAACAATAGCCCAGTGTCCGTAGGCTTTCGGTACACCTTTGTGTTCAAATGGCATCCATTTCTGATGATATCCATTCCCAGAAAGGGGAGTCTGCCATTTTCTTCAAGCGGCAACGTTACGATCTATTGCCCTTAATTACAGCGAACGCAAAGATCCGACACCACCTAAAGCAATGCTGCGGGCAATAGGTCAGCTTAAGAAGAGAGATGACATCATCGTTACCAAGCCCGATAAGGGCTCAGGAGTAGTTGTGATGGACAAAACTGACTATGTGCGTCTGTTGAAGGAGTCATCCATTAATGACGAGACAAAGTTCACGCCCATAGGACTTGAGAGACCAAGAACACGAGGAAGGCCTCCGAAGCACTACCATCCGTTGCTTCAGAAAGAGAAAGAGTTATCCTCGGTTGTGCAAAGGATCTTGCCCAAAACTGTTGCCGATTCAGTAATCCAAAAGGGCTCGAGACTTGCCCATCTTTATGGTTTACCTAAAACCCACAAGAAGAAGCTAGCCATGCGTCCAATACTATCCGCTACGGGAACTTACAATTACAAGCTTGCAAAGTGGCTGGACGAAAAGCTGAAACCCCTGTCCGTCAACGACCACACCGTCAGTGACATTTTCCAATTCGCCGTAGAACTCCATGGGATGGAAATCAATGACCATGACATCTTAGTGTCGTACGATGTATCTTCACTCTTCACCAACGTTCCTGTAGATGAAACCATTGAAAACATCGCGGAAAGAGCCTTCGAAAATGACTGGTTCAACAAAGAGCACAATGTCAACATCACGAAGACGAACCTGATCGAGTTGTTAAGAGTTGCCACGAAAAATCAGCTCTTTCAGTTCGAAGGAGACCTATTCGAACAGACAGATGGTGTTGCTATGGGTTCACCACTGGGACCTCTCATGGCCAACGCCTTCATGTGCAGCATCGAGAAACAACTAGAGACCAGAAACAAGATACCTGCCTTCTACAAACGCTATGTCGATGATACGCTTAGCACAATGCCCAATGAAGAAACAGCCTCTGAGTTCTTAATGACATTAAACAACAGTCATCCTTCTATCAACTTCACAATGGAGCTTGAAGAAAATGGCAGACTCCCCTTTCTGGGAATGGATATCATCAGAAATGGATGCCATTTGAACACAAAGGTGTACCGAAAGCCTACGGACACTGGGCTATTGTTGCATTATCATAGCCATGTGGATGAAAGATATAAACGGTCACTGCTGAGCACCATGCTTAATCGTGCTTTTAAGCTGTCTTCTTCATGGAAACTATTTCACCAAGAGTGTGAACGCCTCAAAGTGACCTTTTCCCGTCTGTGCTACCCAGAAGAACTTGTGCAGTCTACCATCCATCGATTTATTGAGTCAAAAGTGTCCGAAGATGCGATTACCCAACAACAAGAGCTTAAGAAACAAGACCCAATCAGAATCGTGCTGCCTTTTAAAGATCAGAAGTCTGCAAACTCAGTGCGCAGACAACTAGGAGACCTCAGCCGTAAGATAAATGTAGACATCAGCCCCGTGTACACGAGTCGGAAAATCAAGGATGAAGTCAAAGTGAGGGAAAACAAGCCACCCCTTGTGAATCAACAATGCGTTGTGTATAATTTTCAGTGTAACCTGTGTGATGCAGGGTATGTCGGCTATACGTGCCGACATCTTCACCAACGGATTGAAGAACACAAAGGATCGGCCATTGGAAATCACCTCAAGGAGGAACACGATATAGCCCCAGTTGACATTGCGCAGTTTTTTAAAATTTTAAAAAAGTGCCAGAGCAAGTTTGATTGTCTTATTTTTGAAATGTTTTTTATCAAAGAACTGAAACCAACTCTAAACAAACAATGCGATTCCATCCGCGCAAAATTATTTGTTTAGGTCGGTTTTTATTTACTTTTTAATTGTTTCCGTAGAATGTTTTGTTACTTATTTTTACTTATTTACATATTTTATCGCATTTTAGCGTTCCTGACAATTTTTCCTGTTTTTACCGTTTTTACCATTTTAATATATTTATGCTAATTTCATATTTTTCTCGCACTTGAAAATGGCCTCGGAGAGGTCGAAACGTCGTGACTTTTTATCGTTAAGTTTTATAACAAAATCGATATCTACGAAATTACTCATCAAGATTTTTTACAAATATTTCTGGATTTTGATTACATGGGGTAAAATTGAGGAAACATGCTATTAAAACCTGACAGATGAGCTAATCTGCCAACCAGCTATACATATCCAGTAAAATCTTGCACGTTTACTTATGTTTGAAAGGGACCTACACCACGTTCTTGTCAAAAGCCTGGTAGAAGGGGGATTGGTAAATGCCCGACTCCTGAGCCACGCAAAATTCGCTCATGCCCCCCCCCCCCCCCCCCCAGGACAGACAAGTCGGGTAAATGCCCCGCAGTAGCCCGGGGGGGAGGGGGGAGGGTGCTGCTGGAATTGACTGATGCATTACTGTATGACCTGCATATACTGATGTATTAACTTCTGTTCAAAAGATTATAACCAACAATTTGTTTTAGATTTTAGCGAGATGTTAGTAAAATGGACGGATAAGGTCATACAAGATTTTCTATGAGAATTTTTCGAAAAGGTACGTTAGCAAATCAAATGAATTAATCAACAGTGAGGTCTAAAGTAATGTTTCTTGATATATTGCTGGTGGGGCTAACTAGTGACTTAAAATGGAGAGGCTGAGGGCACTCTTCCCTCGCCCCCCCCCCCCCCCCCTCCCTTGCTCCCCAGACATCACGGTTCCGCCTTCTGCGAAGGTGTGAAAATACCGCAACCAATGTTTTCAGGGGGTTTTCCCCAGTACTTGTACTGTCAATTTTGAAAAAGAACTATATATACTTAAAACTGTAAAAATCAATAGCGTTCATCTACCAGGAAAGCGAAAAAACGCCATAGAAGTTGTTTTTAATTTGCTACTTTGGAAAAGAAAAGAAAACTGGGCCAAATTTACTTTCGCAAAGACTTCTGGGGCTGTCAATAGAGACAGGGAAAAAACTGGCCAATAGCTGACCGGCGCGTCACCAGTAACGATCTCAGAAACAATTGCGGGACATGTTTCGGCTCCATTCGCTTTCTCGGTTTTAAAATGGCGAATTTTATAAGTATCAAATTGTCGGCAAATTTTAGGTATTAGCAAGTTTGGTTTTTCAACTAGACCAATTTTAATATTATATTCAAATTCATACTTGGCTTGTAAGCTTAACGGAAAGAGAAGAGAAATCCCCTTAATCAAAGGTTTAGAGATGAATATTACGTTTCTTTTGTTTTATTCCCCGAAGCCTTCACTCCCAAGTGAGAATTTGTAACATCGAAATTGGTCCATTACTTTATTTTGAGGACATTTTGAGTTATTTCCAAGCTAATAAAATAAGAAAAAATATTCACATCTTTTGGTGTATTCTGAACAAATTATGAAATTATGTTTGGTAACTGGGAGGAAAGTCCAGGTTTAGCTGTAATTATTTCTTAAGTCAAGTTGTATCACTTTAAGCTTGCCCTTTTGCAACTTAACCAAATCCCCATAATAATAACACATTATTGTTCTTTTTATTCATCTATCAGGATTTTTCAAATGCTCAGTGCTAAATGATACAAGAGTCATGAGTATGATGGAAGAAGAATAATTCATTTTGTTGCAAGATGGTTTACTCTTTAGTATTGTCATGTTGAAAAATTTAAAAAAAAAAACAATGTAGACTTAAATAGTGAAAGCCAGAGTAAAGTAAAATGAATACAGCATTGCATTGGCTTATATTGTATGTGTATGTCGCGAAAAAGATTGCGTTCTACTTCAATCTATTATCAGATTAAATAACTGAACTACTCGATGGCTTTAGGTTTAAAAGACAGGTCCTGGACATTTAGGACATTTTTTGGTAGCTGAGTTTTCTCCGCTAATTTTGAGATCATAGACTGAATGCGTTCAAACATATTACAATAAGTTACAATCAAAGCAGTATTGTTCTTTTAAATAGGAATATGAATTTTTTCCAGCGCAATCATCAATTCAAATCATTTGGAGCTATTTAATTACGTCTGATAGATTATAGGGAGGCTCTTGCGGGCAGCTGAGCCTCCATTACTATAGAAAATGGAAACCTTTTAATGAAAGAAAATTGGGTAGTCACATGGCCGTTCGTGCGTGTGTCCATTTACCAAACTTTTGAGGTAGAAAATTTCAACCAGGCTTACCAGAAAGAAAAGCGTTCTAGCTAGACTTTCATGGTAAACTTCAAGCAGGCTTACACTGAAAGCCTCTTTCAATTTTACTTTTCGTTTTCCAAAGAGGGGTAAGACTGGTTCAACCATGGTTTACCTCGCTTACCAAGCTTTTAACCAGACTCAGTCATGCAAGGGCTCCTTGAGTTTACGTGTGATGTCGAGTTTTCCTGTTTTTACATCGCCATTAGGAGCCCATAACTCGGATCACGCAACTCCCATAATAGAGCTATGTCACGGCGTTTTCACGGACCGGTTTATTTTTAGATACATTTTAGGTCAGTTTTTACCTCGAAAATGGAAGCTCTGCTCCGTCTTTGAGTGCATTTGAAGTATAAGATTTGATGAAATATGTCATGTGTGTGGTGGCATGGGATAAATTAGTTAAATGCAATACTTTCTCGTGGTATGCCTTGGATATCCCACTCGGAACTTGAATTTTCTTTAAATAATACACACCCGCCTTTAAAAGACATACAAACTCGCCTAAAGGCCCATGTGTATACTGAGAAACTCAAGTCACTCGTGAGATATTTCACGGTATATCATTTCAAAGTTTTCCATAACCAGTAAAAAGCTCCTGTCATTATTATCGCTATATGATTTTCAAATATCCAATGAAACTTTGCAGTGCAGCCGCGTTATTAGAGCTCACATATCATGAACTTAACTTTCCCAAATAATTTCATTTGCCTAATATTTTTTTCGCTTCTCCCTTTTTCCTGGCATTTAAATGGCAGCATTTTGCAAAGTAGCAATGCTAAGCAAAAAAATATTTTTTCCTATGATAGGACTATGCGCGTTCTCCGAGTACTAAATTGCAGAATTAAATTTCAAATCAGATTGCTAATATCAACTGGACTGATCACTGAAGAAATGCGATGCGACAGTTCAAATGGAGTCGGGTTATCGCTTAAATTAAATATGGCCTATCAGCTACACAATTTTTCAATAACTTAAGTTAGTTATGCGTTTATTGGGTTCAATCTTTAATTTGATGACTGCGAAATTCGACCCGATTTGATTCATCTGGTGAGAAGCAGAAAACTTCATGCGAGCGACTAAAGGATTATGTCATCTAACCTAATTTGTCATATCTAATTACTATAACAATTGTTTCATTTTCTATTCAGTTTTGTATAGATGTTCAACAACCGCGAATCATTCTAGTTTTTGTTGGATTTTGTCGAGCATCTAAGTGCTTTAAGCAAGTGAACACAGTTATTGAAGAGGATCAATCTTGGTAAGTTGGCGGGAAAATCGATTCGATAGCTTATTTCTCTGTTCTGAACAGTTCATTCCGTTTGTAATTTCCAAACTGCTTTTGAACTAGCGCATGTTGCGAGTCTGCTGGCTGCTTATTCCGATGACTGTTTTAGTCTTAGTATAGTTTTTTGAATTATTGGTTTCTCCTAATACGCAGTGTGTCCTAGAACTACTGGATATATTTTTTATGAATTTTCCCAACTCGAGCGAAGGAATTTTCAATGGGATGTTTGATTCTTGTGACTGCGATTAATTTTTAACAATAACAAAAATTTTGGACGATCCCTGAGTAGAAAAAACCCCAAAGGAGTCCAGAAACTGTTGCAAATACGACTCTTCAAGAGACAATCAAAGTGTTGTTATTTTCTCTTAAACTGCATGTCTTTAACGAGGCACCGGTTGCGCTGGAAGAATTCTAGTGAATTTAGGATAAGTTTGAGATCCTGATCAATCCTAATGCCTTTAAAACCGAAAAAAATAAAGCCCAAGTCAATGACGTTAGCCCGGATCAGTAACATCTTGGAGAAATTTCCATGTAATATAAGGTGAATTAATAGTCTCGCCGGTAGTTGTATACAGCTATCTTCTGATCAAAGATATTCCAAAAATGATTAAGTAGGGAAGGAGAGGCGAGTGGAAGCCAAGGAACAAAGAGCGAGGGTGTGGTAGGGAAGGCGCGAGAGGAAATGCGGGAGGAGAGAGCTCTAAAAGGGTGGAAAGGGGAACAATTGGTGGGAAATTACTCGACAATGCTTATCATTCTACTATCAAAAAGAAGCAAAGAAAAAGAGACTTGACTCGGATAAGATTTTAGAGCAAAAACAAAACACACTTTTTAAAGAATAGCTCGATTGTCGATCGGCTTCAGAGCCAAATAAAGTGCAAAATTACAGAATCGGGGGTAGAAGCGGAATCACTTGAATCTTGACATTCATGATTCCTGCTGTTTTTGCCTCGATGATTCATAATTCCTACAAGAATTTTCTTCCAGATTCATTATTCACGAAGACTATTGATCACTTATTGACTTAATGATTTTCTCAGTGGCAACTTAGTCTCGTTTTGTATAGTTTCTTCGGCGTTCAGAGTTCTACCTCATCCAGACTCGGTATCATCATTTGTTTGCGGTAGGTATGGAGGTTGTTTTTGTAACTGAAAGTTAAGCGCCAAATTAAACAGACTATCAGTCCCGATTCCGATTCCCCCGGGAAAATCTTGGAAACTTGGACTCTCGGAAACGCCATATCCTGCATTCCCTGGATCGAACACAACTAATTTATACGTGTATTTTGTTGAGCTTTTCTCTGAGTCTCGTTATTCATGATTCCCGAGCCGAAGTGCAAAGATTCATGATTCCCAAGTTGTTAAAACAAAGATTCAAGATTCTTACATGTTTTGTAAGTATGATTCATGATTTCTGATTCCGCTTCCACCCCCGATACAGAACAATTCCAAGACTGAATTCAGAAGGACTAGTGGTTTTATGATCGAACAATTTCTCTGAAACAAATTCGCAAACATATAATGATATCAATAAAAAACCTGATACCCGAAATTTGAACCAACAATATAAACGAAATTGAATGATCTTCTTGTGAAAAAAGCGGAGTCGTCTTAACCTATTTCGCAGAGATATTATAATTTATCAACAGTCAAATTACGTTTTTCGTGTATTGCTAAATGCATGATAGCTGGAAGTTTTTTTCTTCCTCAAAGTCAGTTTATTAAAATATGAGACAAGGATCTCCACTTCACCTATAATAACAACGAATCCACCTTCAGCCTTACTAACCTTTTCAATTCTTTCAAAACCAAACTCTGCCGTTGGGGAGCTGTGCCGTTAGATGATTTATTTTATCTTTGATATTTTAGCTGAATGATTGCATCTCCTTGATAACATTTTTATTGCAGAAAGTAAAATAAGCAGGTTAAGATGAAGATTTGTTGTGCCTTTCTGATTTGCTTCCTTGTCGTGGTGGCTGTGGTTTCGTCTTCAGGTAAAGAAGCATGAAAAGTATTAAATTTCTCTTCGTTTATACTAGACATAAACTATGTTCAATTCTTAAAATGAAAAGTTTTCTCGTTAAATTTTCAGTGGCTCTGACTCCACCCCAGGGGTATCATCTCAGAAGTTAACCCCGAAAGTTATTTGGTGGTCGCATTTATAGTTGGTGGTTCCTGATTTTGAACTAACATTAAGAAAGATGGAGTGCGAGAAAAATTTTCTCTATTGACGGCTCGAAGATACTCTCTTACTAGTAGCTACTCTAAATTAGGTTTTAAATAAGTATGTATGTGCGTAAGCTGCCTGGTGAGTGTGGTCCTATAATTTCGGACCATACGAAACAGCACTGTCGCAGATAATCGATCGATGATTACTCCTGAGGCCTGAACTCCTGTTAAATATGTATTTGTGTTTAGAGTAACGTAGCTTAAAACCCGCTTATATCACATTTTTATAACGACAGATAATCCCTCTTATATAATGTTTTTGTTACCTAGCAACCCTTCAACAGTTTCATATAACCTGAATGTAACGCATCTACCATAGCAACCATTTAAATTTTCGCATTTAACTGCCAGCCTTCCAATTCCAACAGTTCAGTCATCAAAATTGCCTGATGAGTGTGGTCCTTGCACCATACGACACAGTTCTGTAGCAATAAAACGATGATTACTCGTGAAACCTGAACTTCTGTGAAGTTATAGCTGATGCTCCTCAATCAATTGAGTCGAGCGCTCTACGAAATACGTTCTACTCAAAAAACGAATATGTGTGTATTTATGTATGACGGCGTCATGTATCATGTTATCATGTATGATAATGAGTTTAAAAAAAGGGAAATAAAATTTAAACCAAGGATAAAATGGAGCCCCAACGTTTCATGGTTATTCAATCAAAACATTTCCATCCTGAAAACTACATATCCTTCTTCAAAACATTTGGCAGTTTAGAATATGAAGGTATCTTCGTTCTAACAGGTATTCGTCATTAGCAGTCTACCCTTGTCGAGTGGTATTTGTTCTAATTTTACTGTCAGTGCTTAAAAATCTACTTCCATTTTCGCGGTTAGCTCTGCGTTGCCAAAAAAGGCTAAGACACCGCGCCGTGCGTCTCCCTTTCGTTCTATCGACACATGCCGTCAAACATCTTCTTAATTTGGTCAACAAAAAGAGCTGGTTGTGAACAATAAGCTGGGATCATCAAGCCAATCAGAAAAGGAGAAATATTTTGAACGAATAATTAACAATTTATAGTCATCAATAATTTTAAAGTAGCAACAATTACAATCAATATTATTACTACAACTATTATTCAGATTACTATTATTGATAAAGGCGGGTTGTCCTAAAGGTCACGTGAAGGAATTCCCCACCCACACACCATAGTGTCGGGGCTTTCAAGTATTCCTGTGTATTGTATTCTCGCCACCACTGTTCCATTACAATTAGTTTACTTACATATTAAGATATTTGATGAAATAATAGTTAATCCAGATAAAAAACTTGTACATTCTGCTTGTCAAATATTGTTTGTTTACGTTTCAGCTGCGCCATTAAAAATTGAAGAAAAACTCGACGTCGTGGAACATGCCCAAAAAGTGGATGATTTTATTACTGGACCTGTTCTGTTCAAACGTAAGCTAGCAAAAATACAATCCTTAATTATAGATCTCTTTCACAATGGCGGGCTATTAACATATTACTTTTATATGTATGATGATTAGCCATTTCTGAGTTACAAAAACTCTCACTTTAAACAGGAGGCTAAGTGCGAGACCTTTCTTGTGAAAAAGAGTTTCATTTGCATTAGAATAAAAATCACTTTCATGTCAATGGATTTGCAGTTAGTCACGCTTCAAAAACACAGTTTTGGCGCAACTAGGAAATGGCCTATTTATTCAAACGAAATCATTTTATATATTAGAAAGGAACGTTCATCGCGCGTGAAAGTATGTGCAGTAAGGATGCTCAATGCAGTACTAAGGAAAAACCTTAAATGAAATTGAAAAACCATGACACACTGCCATAAAAGGACTGAATTACCCTGTAAGGGAGTGAGAAAAAACCGCTGTCAGATACCTGTGCCACCTGTACACAGTTTACCGCGAATCAAGGATTTTTCAAAAATACCTTTAAGTGGGGGAGGACAGGTGTGTGGAAACTCAGATGAATTGTGGGCGGGAGAAGAAAAGGCGGGAAGTGGGAACTTTAAAAGGGTGGGAAGAGGAAAAAGAATAACAAGATGGCAACTGTGCAAAAGATCTTTTTCAGAAGAATTATTGAAATTAATTCAATCGATATCGAAGAGAGCGTTAATGGCCCAGATGAGTCTCAATGTGTTGCAAATGTTCAGTAAGCGAGGATACTTCCACGCTAAGGCCTTCGCCCTAAATACACCGGCGCCGACTAGGCAGGCTAAGGTTTAATTTACAATCCCTTTTGCATTCATTTCGGGATTTTGATTACTGGCCGCCTAAAGAGAGTGGCCGGTTTGCCAAGAGAATTTTGAAATGTTCCCTTGTTTTTGCTCTTTGATGATAGACACAGCCACCAGTGACGTTAACAAATTAAGGCATAAAAAAAGGTTAAATATTTGTTTTATAGTGGAAAGTGCTCTCAGCTTAATATCCAGCCAGCTCACAGGAACTCCACCGAAATAATTAGAAACAAATAATCCAAACCCAGATATAGCACAACAGGATTATAAACATTAACGGGCAGGAGGCAACCAGTTGGCAGAACGGTAGCCTGCGAAAACAGCCGTTTCTCCTCGCTCCTCGCCGCTGAGGACGTTTTGCTCGCCGGAGGAACGTCTGGGGACTCAGCGACAAACATTCCATACTGATGACGTAAATCAATGTTTACATAATAAATCCGGTAGTCATGGGGCTCCAAATGCAGATTTGTTCAATTTTACGTTTCTCTTGGTCGATTTTTGTAAAGTGTTGTGTTTATCTGCGAACGAGCTCAGGCAAAACTTAAATGCTTCTTCTAGAGAAGAATATAATCCACAAATATTGACTGTTTTGCTATAGATTTATCGCGTTAAATTTGACCTTTGTGGCCTTTTGTCTTTTGTCTGTCATTCGTAAACAATAGCTAAAACAATGTAACTACTCCGTCGTCCAATCAGTGCTTATTACCGGATTCCGGACAGATTTTACGTCATCAGTATGGAATTTTTGTCGCTGAGTCGCAGACGTTCCTCCTCGCGAAACGTCTCTAGTGGCGAAGAGCGAGGAGAAACGGCTGTTTTCGCAGACTAGCAGAACGGCCGAGGATCTAAATCGGGGAGAAAGAGACCAATCCAGCATGTGGCCAGAGCAGGACTCGAACCTGGGATCACCAGATTGCGAGTCCGACGCGATTACCACTCAGCCAAGCTGCCTTACTGTATGACCTTCATACATATAGACTGCTGCATAAACTTCTGCTTAAAATACTAACTAATGATTTGTTTCAGATTTTAAAACGTTTCTGATAGAAGTGACGGATAAGGTCGTAAAAGAGCTTCTCAGCAGAGCGTCTTCTGACAAGGTACGTTAGTAAATCCAGGGAAAGGAGAGTGAGGTTTAAATTAAAGTGATGTTTCTTGATATGTCGCGCGGGAAGGGGGAGGGGGTTAACTAGTAACTTCAAGTGGGGTGGCTGGGGAGACTCTTACTTGAGTATTCAAATTTTTTTCCGTTTCTTCGAAGAAAGTAGGAAGAGTGGCTTATTTGCTCCCCAGACCCCACGGCTTCGCCTTCGGCGAAGGTATGAACATGAAAATACCGTAGCACTTTTACTGTCGGCAAACCGGTGTTTGGGAGGTCATAGGTTCGAATCCTTTTGGGGATTCAGATTGTGTCAATGAAGCCTTCCGAAGTATTTTGCTTCAAAGGCACAATAAATTTTGCGGCGTTATTATTTTTTTGTTAGCAGCAGCTAATAAAAAAATTCCAGCGGGCAAATGCGACAGCTATACGGTTATCCACTCGAAAATTGGTTGAAGACGGGATGAGCACGGGATTCACAAACACGCGCACGGCTTGTGGATTCTCTGTTGTGTATCACGTGTTCGCTCGAAAACAATGCATTCCCGGTTCTGAATGACGCCATAAAAGTTATTTTACACTACCTTGTTACATCGATTCGAGATTCATCCTGCCTTGGAACTTTCGCGCACGGCTTTATTAGGCTGCAAGCTCGTTGGCAAAAACTGTAAAAATAAAAGCGTTCATATACAAGGAAGGAGAAAGAAAAACAAAAGATTAATTTGTAGTTTTTAATTACATTAGGGATCAAATTGTGGCATCTATTCCGAAACATTTTAGCTACTTAAAAATATTTTGGTATTTTAACTAGACCAGTTTCTTTATGATAAAATTTATACTTCGTAGGCTTGGAAAAATAAAGAAAAAAAGCCCCTTAAGGTACGGGGATGAATAATTCAACAGTTAATGAATTAGGCTGAGTATCTTATGAAGAATTATGGAGATCGAGGAGGGTGTTATCCTTCGAGGCCGTAGGCCGAGGCGGATAACACCCTCCTCGATCTCCATAATTCTTCATAAGATACGGAAGCCGAATTCAATAAATGTTTTATTATTCATTCAAAATAATTACTGCTTTGAAAACATAGCTAAAACATGCCACTGACATGCTTACCTCCATCGATCCATCGATGTTAAGTTCATCTTCGATAGTGTACGTTTAGGTTTGTCCAGCTCCACAAATATTCTCCGAATCCCTCCGAGTTGTCTTCTTGCTGTTTTCGCTACGTTTTTAGCCATTACTTCGCCTAGTTCCAGCTGTAGTTCTTACTCTTGAAACGAGTGAAGTGTCGGCCATTTTGTTTTTACAATCAAAACAACTCAACCTCGTCCCCAGATCTTCTCGGTTAATGTTTCATTAACCTATAGAAGGCTGCATTTTTGACGTCATTTCCTCGTTAAACACAAAATTCTTCCAAATTTGTTCATCAGCAACAAGTTATGGTGAATTATGCGTGTGCTTTTAGCCAATCAGAATTGGGGAAATATTTTGAATGAATAATAATAGCAATTAATGAATTCGGCCTTCGTAGAATATGAAAAATTATATGCAGATCGAGCACCCTCCGAGATCTGCTTAATTCTTCATATCCTACAAAAGCCGAATTCATTAATTGCTTTATTATTCATTCAAAATAATTCCTAGTTTAAAAACATACGCTAAAACATGCCTACCTGCATCGATGTTAAGTTCATCTTCGATAGTCTACGTTTAGGTTTGTCCATGCTCGCGCCAGCTCCGCAAATACTCTCCAAATAGCAGATGTCGCCCTCCGAGTTGTCTTCTTGCTGTTTTTGCCATGTTTTTAGCTATTATTTCGCCTAAATCCAGATCTAGTTCTTACTCTTGAAACGAGTGAAATGTCTGCCATTTTTTTTACAACCAAAACAAGTCAATCTCGTCCCCAGGTCTTCTCGGTAACGGTACCTTAACCTGTAGCGGGCTACATTTTTTACGTCATTTCCTCGTTAAACACAAAATTCTTCCAAATTTGGTCATCAGTAATTGGTTATGTTACGCGTGTGCTGTTAGCCAATCAGAATTTGGGAAAAATTTTGAATAATAATATAATTATATAGGAATAAACGTTCATTCCTATCTGACACCACGATGAACAATATTCACATCTTTAATGACAATATAATTATATATTTTTGTTTTTCCTCAAGCATCGATGCCAAGTGTGAATTTTTAAACATCGAAATTGGCTCATTTCTTTGAGGACGTTTTGATATGTTTCAGCCTAAGTCAGTAGATAATAGTCGTATTAAATTATATTTGGTAATTTCGGGGAAAGTAAGTTTTTAACCGTGTAGTTCTTTAGTCAAGAATTTTCCTTTTCTTTAGGTTGAATTACTTTCATTGAGCTTGCCCTTTTGCAGCCAAATCCCCGTAATATTACCCGGGATGAGTACCCAACAAACTTTTATAAAGGGGAGGCTCCCACCCGAGGTCGAACCAATTTTTAGATGCCATTTTTGACAGTAAAGGTGCCTCGAGCTTTTTCGTACACCTTTTATTGACAAATGGTTTCCCATTCACATAGTAAAATCCAACTAGTGGTCTATTATCAATGCTGCGTTCTGATTGGTTGGGCTAGTACTAGGCTATTTGTTATAGCCCACTTGTAGCGAAAAGCGCCGGCTTCGAAAACCAAAACAATGTCGGCTGAATCGCGTTTTGCTAGCTAAAGCTGTTTTGTCTCGAAAGTTTTGACCAGCTCGTTGGATTTTACTAAAAAAAATATTCCGGCTCGCCCTCATGGCCTCTGAGTCAATAGCCCATGAGGCAGCTGGAGGCCGAATGGGCTATTGACTCAGAGGCCATTCGGACTTGAGCAATAATTGTTAAGTAGTATATGAAAGTACATGCAGTATATGGTATGAAAATCTGTCATTTTGGTTCCGTCAAAAAGGCCCAAAAGAGCTAACAGATGCATTATGGCTGTAAAGTCGAGAATACGTTCTGCTTTTGTGATTCGGCTACATATTCAAAAGGCAGCACATTTACAGCAGTTAAAAGGGATGCAAATTTCTAAACTAAGTAATTTCATATACTTCAAATAGTGAAGTCCCTATCCTTTTATTATCTGAAGCCTAAAAAAGGTAACCTTTTTGGGCGGAGCCTCCCGGTACATGACATTATAGAGAGTACCCCCCGGGAATAATTAACAGTTTTAACTTCATTAAAATCTACAATCCTGGTCAAAACTCTTGGGACGCGAACGCAATAGCTCATAAAAATGAAACATTCCCCCCCCCCCCCACTTCCCCCGGTGCACTTCCCCCGTGCATTCTTGTATCAACACAATCAACATTGCTTGGGGTGAAGGTGATAGCAAAAATAGGCTCTTGTAGCAACATTCCCAAATTTTCTAAGAGGTAGAATACGAGTTAATTTAGCAAAATACAGTAGCGCGCCTAATTTCCTCAAGTGTCCCTCGATTGTTTGACCAGGGTTGTAGGCATGCCTATTTTGTCATCTCCTTTTTCGTACACCTGCTTCGTTATCTTGTGGCTCAACTTTATTCTTGGTTCAATTTTTTCCCTTTATTTCAAACGTATTATCATACAATGCCATAAGCCCAAAAAAAAAAAGGAAAATAAAATTTAAACCAGGAAGTAAATTTAAACGACAACAGTTACAACATGTCGTGAAGCTTATATTTTTTTAATTCATTTATCAGGATTTTTCTGACGCTGATAAAAAATACAACAAGAGTCATGAGTAAAAGGGAGTGATGATCTATTTGTTGCACGATGGCCCACTGTTCACACCTGTTATCTGGAGTAGTAAAATTGTAATAAAGTGTGCACGAGTAAAATAAAATGACTAGTAAGAGTATTGAGTTGGCCTATTTTTTCTTTTTGTGGTCCAAGACTGCGTTTTATTTCCTTATCATAAGGTTGAATAAATATACTGACCTTACCGATTGCCTTCTTAAAGGGGTTTGAAAGACTGGATAAGGCCATTTTTCGCCATTTCTGGCCGCTAATTTTGAGATCAGAATGAGCAACTCTTGGATAAAGATGAAGCGTTGAAAAATAAACAAATAACAATCAAAGCAGAATTTTGCTCCGATAATATAATAAGGACTTGAATAGGCCTTTCCACTTTTTTTCTTTTTAATTATCTATTCTTTTATATGAACAAGTAAAGAAAAATCCATCGATTTCGCTGGAAAATGCGTCTATTATTTAGATTAGCAAAATTGCCAAGTTTGAAATTGATTTGTTAAAAGCTAACGAAGATGTAGCTGCTCAAAGTCGAGTTGTATGGTAGGGAGTGCAAACCTGCCCCCCCCCCCCCCCCCCCCCCACCGTCCATACAAACGCGTGTAACTTTCCGCGACTTTGAGGAACTGATTTTCTCTAACTGGTCCACGTCAAAAGTTAGAAAAAAAGAACGTGAAAGGTTCTACTTCTCTCACGGCGATCAATATGAAATATTTAGTCAACTATGATGTACAGCTTTATATCTTCGACATATTCACCAGAAGAATCAGACCATCTAAAGCTATCTAAGATCTGACAGTTAGGAAAGCAAAACCCTCAACGTAACTTGGGTGATTCGATCCGGTTATGTCAGCTTACCGAAGTTTTTACAAATCCGATTGATAAACATAAACATTCTAGAACAATTGGCCAAAATCTACGTGAGATTCTCACTATTTCGTCCCTACAGACATACACAGGGAGTTTTAAAGACGTTCTGGGGAAAATTTGGTTGTCAAAGTTCTGCGAAATGCTGTTTATAGAAATATAAAGACGAATCATCATTTAATCCGTACTTCGAGGACTTCGCGATATATTATTATGTTTCAGTCTGACACATTTCTGTATCCAGGGTTTAGAACTGGATAGTCCTTTTACTATTCGTTGTATGAGAACGGCTTCCAGCTTTCTGAATCTTTGATGCTGCACTACTAATTTCGTTGATACATCAATCCCTTCACTGCCAGACCTAATGGAAGAAGAACGAATTCACAGTTGGCATATTCATTGATCTAAAGAAGGCATTTGATACTGTTAATCACTCCACCCTCTTAGATAAATTAAACTTCTATGGTATTCGAGGCACACCTTTTAACTGGATGCATAGCTATCTCCTCTCTCGCTCTCAATATGTTCAAATTGATTCCTGGAAATCTCCACTGCTTCTAATTAATGTGGTGTTCCTCAGGGTTCTGTGTTGGGGCCACGTTTATTTCTTATGTACATTAATGACATTTTTTCATGCTCTAATTATCTCTCATTCATCCTTTTTGCAGACGACACTAATATTTTCTTTCAACACAAAAATATCTCTGAACTACCGGTAACTAAAATTGTGAACCATGAACTTTCTTTTGTGGCTACCTGGTTCAAAGCTAACAAGCTAACTTTGCATCTTGACAAGACTAAATTTATTTTGTTTCACCCTGCAAGAAAGAAAACAAATCTTGATGGTCTTTCTATTAACATTGATAAGAATAGTATTAATAGAGTAGAACACACAAAATTCTTTGGTGTTATCATAAAAGCCATTTCTTCCAAAATTGCCAAATCCACTGGGATTATTATCAAATCACGACAGTTTTTCCTTTCTCATAGTCTTTGCGCATTATACAACTCTTTAATACTCCCATATCTTCAATACTGTTCTATTATTTGGGCATCCACATACTCTTCTCATTTACAGCCCTTTTTCCGTCTCCAGAAGAAAGCTTTAAGAATCATTACTCATTCTCAACCACTTGCACATACTTACTCGCTCTTTAACAAATTCAAAATACTCAACATATTTAGTGTTTATAAGTACCAAGTTTCTTGCTTTGTTTTCCTTCACATGCAGAAGCTCTTGCCCTCTCCTCTTTCATCTCTTTTCGTTCTTAACTCTGATGGTCATCAATATCTCACCAGGCAAAAAGACAACTTACATCTTCATACTCACAAATATTATTTTTCTCTTCGGGTACAGGGTCCTCAACTTTGGAATGACATTCCTCTCTCACTTCGTAATTCACTTACTCTTTCTAGTTATAAACATAAACTAAGAGATTATTTTCAATCATTATAAGTTTAAACTAAGTTGAACTCAAATTTTCTTTATTACTTTTTTGCACACTATCATTAATTGTTATGTTTATTTTGCTTCATATGCAGTAATCTTTATATGTTGTAATAGTGTGCCTTTTCTCTGTAAATCTTGTACTTATTAATTTTTATTCTCATTGTAATTATAACTTTGCAGCACATTGTAAGTCTCTGACCTGTGCCATATAAGCCTCTGGCTTTGGCATCTTATTATCATTAACTTGTGCTTTGTATACTTATTTATCAATAAAGAATTGACTCTCTCACTACCTACGTCCATAGACCGGCGGCCATGTACGCATATTGTGATCAATATAGTTCGTTTAAAACCTTTTTGTTCATAGTCTGATGTCACAGCCACGACCACGACCTTGACGACGAGTTTTCTTGGAAACCATTAATAATATTAACCTCACTTCTTTGACCTGGCGTTCGAAAAGTGCTTATTAGTGTTTTATTTTTGGACGTATATATACGTCGCAGGTCGTTCAGGCGTATGACCTATATATACTTCCATGGTAGGGAAGGGGTTATAATTTCACCACAAATTTTTACATGACATGCTAACATATTTTAAGGACCCTTAGAAAAGAACAATATTCCCAGCCATAAATAGATCAAAGGTCTGGCGTGCGCATCAAAGGGGCGTCTGAACCTTATGCAAAATTTTTAAGTAACCTTGGAAGACCATTCGGTTCATACATATATAACTTTCTGAAAAAGAAACTATTTATACAATCTTCTCAGGACAGCTCAGGTGTGTAATAGGATACTACAGTAGCCAAAATCACTTCTTTAGATCTAAATATGGTAAGGGCTTTAGAACGCATGCCGCAACCTCCGCCCTCAGTGTGACAACCTGTAAAAGTCAAGGACACCAGCCTGAACCGTTCCATTCTGTGTTTATTTGACTTGCCATTACCAACCAGGCCTACCTAACTCTATATGTTTGAATTCAACAAGGCATACTAGAAAAACCTGGGAAAACCAGATTTACCATACTTTTGAGGTAGGGGAATTTAACCAGGCCGAGGGATTTAACAGCACGTACACATTTTCGGAGGCGGGGACAGTAGATGGGATTTAACATGAATGACTAAAGGAAAAGCGTCAATCGAAACTGCACATTTTAAAGAGTTCTGGATTCTGATCCCCCTACAATATAATAACTCACTGAGGGCACTCTGGAAACGGTATGCAAAAATCGAAATAAAATGGAAACGTAGAAGCAAGATGAAAGAATCATGAATCGCGCGAACCGAAAGGTCATAATCGCAATTAACCGAGAATTCGATTAATAGTTACACTGCTATTTGGAAGGTCAGCCTTGGAAAAAATAGAATTGCGAATTATCGCTAAATGAATATAATTTTCCTGTTTGAAAGAAGGAACACTTATTTTGATCAGCACTAGTATAGCTTGTTTTGAAGTACTTTTTCTATTCTGGTTACTAAAGCCCCCTCAGATAGGACTTTTACAAGTTGCCCGGCAACTTTGTTTTTGTAACTTCTCGTATTTGGAGAAACTTTTTGTGTTCTGAGCAATTTCTCAATTTTTCTTCCAGTTCTGAGATATTGAAGCATTTCATTAAAGCAAATGGGATCACTTCTCCTGCTATAGCGGACAAACTCGAACCGTGACTTCGTCGTATAAATATATATGCGGCACCGAAGAAAGACGAAAAAGATAACCCTCTTTAATCAAACTATCAAGGTTTAAACATAAAGCTTTATATAGTGTAAAATAATTATAATTTACTTTTACCCGTATCACTTGTAATAATGATAAACACTGTTGAAATAGGTTTTAATAGTTTATTTCTTTTCTTTTACTTACTTTTACCTTGTATATACCAATTTGTATGGAATATGTTAATTAATGTTAGGATGATGATAATAGTATTAGTATTAGTTGTAGTAACCATGATGTCATGACATATATGATATGACGATGATGATAATGATGATAATAATAACTTTTTTGTGCCTTGGATATTTAAATATTGGAATTTTTAACTTGTAAATGGCAACTTGTCTGGAATATGTTGATAAAGTTTATTATTATTAATACTTCTGTCAAAAAAAAATAATAATGATAATAATAATAATAATAATAATAATAAACAGTTTTTTTTTTCTTTAGAGTTGCTAACTACCTTGTAGGCGAAATTGGCTTCTGAATAAATTATTTGATTAACGACTAGTACGCCACCACGCCACAATATGAAATAAACCGCATTGTTTGATGTAACCTCATTTATGGAGAGTTTTCCCGTCATTTAGAACCAGTTAATAAATACTGTATGGCAAATTATTGCCCTTCGTTTATTTGAAGAATACGGAAGCTGGGACTATTGACGACAACCCAACAAAAAGTCAGTTCGCCCAACGAGTTGACGTCAATTTTGTCCGATCTAAGCAAATGCAAAGCAGACTCGTACCCAGTCGCCATTTATGTTTTTAGAGGGTGAGAGAATATTGGGGGTTAGGTTGAAGCGCGCGCGGGGTCTCATGGGAAGGGATGAAGGGAAAATAGCAATAAGTCGTTCGCTTCCTGACATCCGCGTAGAATGAGCAGCAATCCACGCCAAAAATCCTTGAAACACCCCTTTCCCCTGTGCAATGTTGAGATGACATTTTACTGTTTCACTGGCTACAACAACATTGCAAAAGGGAGGGGCACGAAAGTGGTGCGAGAACTCTTCAAAGTGTTTCAAGGTTTTTGTCTAAGATTGTAGCCTGTTTACGGCCGCTCCCTCCCCTCAGGAAAAACCGGATTTTTCTGAGCGGGAGGGGGAGGGGGCGGCTGCACACAGGCTAGTAAATAGGTTGTCTACCTTCCTGAGGCCGCCGGAGCCGTAAACAAGCCAACTACTATACCCGAATGACAGTCACGCGAGCGACCCTAGACGTGTTAAGCCATGCCTGAAAGAAATCTCTAGCCAGAATAGCCTGTGAACAGGCTCTCTGTTCTCGCTCGACCAAAGACCTGTTCACAGCAGGCTATCGTGCTATCTGCCGTGCTATCATGATCTGTGGTTGTTTACCATTTACCACAAATTCCCCGAAATTCCGGGTGGGATGTAAATAGTAAACGTTTTCTTTGGTTCGTCCCACTGGAAAATTCCCGGGACAAACGGAAATTCTGAAAAGGTAGTCCCTTTTTCCCGATTGGGACGTTCCGAATGGAAATTCGTTTGCCATTTACGGTCATTTAAGGAGTACCGGGCTTTTTTGCGATTCCACAGTACCGAAGTCGATCCTCTTTGATGATGTTCGCACGGAACATCATACTCGTACCACCTGGCCTGTGGTACCCGGGGTGAAGGCAGGCACATTGCTGATTTAAAATGATTGCCATTGTCATAGGTCACGCCAAATAACCAGTAATTAGTAAGTGACCCAAAGCTTATTTGATGGTGATTTCATCAGTTAGGAGCCCGGGGGGTACTCCCGTACATTACCTATACGGGTATGTGCCGCCCAACGGGGTCGTGATTTTGAAGCTCCTGATTTAGAACGGGGTTTCCATTTCAGAGGCGTTTTCTAGAACGGGGTATAATATTTAATAAGATGGGAAATAAAAAAATTGTGGATCACGGCTTTATATGTGCTCCTGCTTTTGCTTAAAATTGTTGCTGATTACGAAGAAGCATTTATTTGATGTATAAGTGGAACAAATAAAGAAATATATTTTTTAAAAAAAACAGGGCTATTTCAATTTACAAACTTTCTAGAACGGAGTATATATTCCGGACTGTAATATCAGCCTTACTTTTTTGTCTTATAAAAAAATGGCCCATTTCTAGAACGAGGTGTCAGTTTTAGGGCGAATTCTAGAACGGGGTATCAATTTTAGGGGATTTTTTTTATAGAACGGGGTGCCAATTTGGAGTCCCGGGCGGCACATACTCACCCAAAAAATACCCATGTGCCCCCCCCCCCCCCCCCGAGGGGTAGGAGACAGACTTCTGAAATGCGCCCATTTCAGAATTCCTTCAATGAAAACCAGGGGGGGGGCCCACGACTCCAATAGCGCCTAGTACTTCTTTCGTATACCTATGATCCACCGCTGTATGACATCACATCCGGTTGCAGCGTTTCTGCTCTGTTTTTGCGCGAAGCACCAAGATGGACTCCGATGCTATTTGGTTTCTTCGTTATTTTAACCTACAGGCTAATGGAATTAAGTATCTTGAATCCCGAGTGAGTTGAAAAGGGATATAGCCGGCCTTCCAGCAAATGTCATGACCAAACAAAGAAGATTTAGTATTATTTTAACGATAAATATCATGCAGCTGCGGGGAATGTCATGGCGAGTCTTGCGATGTTTCAAAACGAGTGTCGTTAACGTTTTGCGGCTTTTACGGCCTTTCATGTAGAGAAGTCATCAAGCAAAATATAATCTCCTGAGCGGAATAGAATGGGGAAAACGCCGATGGCCACAGTTTAAAGTGTTCACCGCTGGAAGGTTATTATCTCGGTTCGTAAAGTTTCAGAAACCTCCCCTCAAACTGTGTGGTTTTGAGGAATATTATGGCGAGTCTTTCGCTGTTTGTCATCGAGCGTCACTCAAAAGTTTGGCTTTTGCGGCTTCTGATTCATCGAAGTTATCAATCAAAATTGCCTATCCTGAGAGGAGTGGAATGGGAAAAACGCAGATGGTCACAGTTTAAAGTGTCAACTGCTTGAAGGCTTTATCATTCGACGTAAAGTTGCTGAAAGCTCTACCCAATTGTCCTGTCATGGCGAGTTTTTCGCTGTTTCAAAACGAGTGTCCGCTCAATGTGTTGGTTGTTGTACCTTCTGATTTACCGAAATTGTCAAACAAAATAGCCTGTCTTGAGTGGAATAGAATGGAGAAAAAGTTGATGGTCACAGTTTAAAGTGTTGAGTGCTGGAAGGCTTTATCACTCGACGTTAAGTTGCTCAAAGCTCTTCTCGACTGTACGGTTTGAGCAATGTAATCGTGAGTCTTTCTCTGTGTCAAATCGAGCGTCACTCAAGATTTTGGCTTTTGCAGCTTCTGATTCACCGAAGTCATCAATCAAAATAGCGAAATACCGTGGAGAAAAAGCCTATGGTCACAGTTTAAAGTGTTAACAGGTGGAAGGCTTTGCCAGTCGACGTAAAGTTGCTGAAAGCTCTACTCAACTGATTTCGAAACGGTCACATGTTAATTACGTGCTTCTGGAAGGTTAGTGTTGGCTTTTTAGCATTTAATTTGCCTTTGAAGATTTATGTTTAGAACAAGTCTTAAGCCCAAAAGTAATTGTTATTATCTGAGAGAAATCAAGAAAGTTTGTGCCCTTCATTTTTTTTCTAAGCTTGCAAGTGTAACAAACCTGAAGGGGGAGGGGTATGTACCTGTAGCTAGTGAGGCAAAAGGGAGTATCCAACAGAGAGTTTAAACTTTTTAGGAGAAACAGTCACCCAGTGATCGCTTTGAGTGAGCTAGTGATCAATTATTTCTTTTGGCCATACATGGACATTATTTTCTGTCATCTTCTTTTTCATTTTGACATTAATATGTAGTTCCTTGTGGTTGTTTCCTCCAATGAAGAGCTAGTCATCTGTAACTGTATATTAATTTTAACATTGTTGATAAGATTAATGACGCTGGCATGAACAAGCTACATTTTTAGCTGTAGCTTATCACCAGTCATCTATCAAATTTGTTTAGACATAATTCCGTCCACTCCAGAGTGGAAGACTGGCTAATTGCATTTATTTGTTGTGCTTTTGCTTTATACTTCAATTTAAATTTTTCCTGTTTTTTGGGGTATGAAAATGTATGATAATGAGTATGACACAAAGGAAGATAAAATTATCCAGGGATAAAATTGAACCACAATAGTAATGATATACAGCTGTGTATAGTTATTATGTATACAACAGTTTTTCTTCTAGTGTTAAAGGAAATACTGAAATTTTATTCTCGTACCTTATTTGATTCAACAACGATATTATTATTGTTCTAAAAAAAAGAAAGATCAAAATATTATCAATAAATTACATGTATGAATTGAAATGTGCAAATCAGCCCTCAGACATTTAAGCTGTATTTATTTCCTTTTTCCAAAAAAATATCCACATTCCTTTTTATTGACTGTCCTTTGATCCTGTATTTGGCTCCAATTCTTTAATTCTTAGATTCACAAGATTCACAATGCTTTCTTGATTCTTTTCCAGTATCTACTGAAAAATACAGTCTAGGTATGTTGACCATCTCTTCTTAGTTGTATCCTTGACAACAGGCTTTCAATGCAATGTCCAAGTTGTTTAAAACATCCTCCAGCAAGTGAAGGTCTAGCAAATGTTGGGTGAATCTAGATAATATTATTGTAAACATCTTTTTTGTGTCATAGAGTGTTTCCATGCCTATTTTAATCTTCAAATGGCTTGATTTGCCTGAAAAGAGTGGGGTTTTTTTTTAATATTCAGTAGCTCTAGGCTCAAGTTCATATCTTGATCCCATTGATGTATCTTCAGTTTTAAACAGAGGTTTCAGTGGTTTCAAAACAAGCTGGTGACTGCTGGAGCTCCATCGGCTACTTGACTGTATGTTGCCAGCAATTCTATTCCCCCCTAGCTTCAGGGGCCTTGTGGCCCCTCAATAATTATTGTCACAGCCTCCAGATTCGGCCGCATACTTTAAAACATTTTGACACCCCTGAGGTTTATGTAGTGATAGTGAGCTAGTATAATTTTACAAAGGAACCCAGCTACCAAAGCATCAGAGAACCAAGCCAAGTAGGGTACTTACTCCATGGCACATACCTGTATAAAAGTACCACAACCTTCTCCCTGGGTGTTAAAGTAACAGTAAAGAGGGGTTTCAGGTGTAATCTCTTGTCTTTGTTTTATTTTTTTTGATAATTGTTCCAACCTTTGCTCCTCTGTAGGGAAGGATGGTTTGGCAAGAGGAAAGCAGAAGACAGTGAGATCAAAGGATTTATTAATTGACATTTTCCCATTCCATCTGTTAAGAGGATTTTCTAAACAGATCATTCAAATAGTCTGCAATTTATTAAAGCTGAAAAAAATACATGCTGTACTTGATGTTCCTTTATAAGACAGCCTTAAATAAATTGCAGGTCTGAAAGATGGAGTTGGCTATGTTAATAATTAGACAAAGCAGTGTACCGCCCAGGAACCACAAGTCCGAAGAACATGAGGCTGAAAGCTCATTTTCGTTTTGTTACTTTTAGACTCCCATAAGTGAATAAAATACTTTTGACTGTAATTGTACAAAGCGTAAGTCTACTCTGTCTCATACCACGGTATTTTTGCTACAGGTGATGCATTTCGCTAAATTAAATAAGCCCCCCCCCCTCTCTTTTAAGCCCCCCTCTCTTTTAAGCCCCCCCCTCTCTTTTAAGCCCCCCCTCTCTATTAAGCCCCCCCTCAAAAGTGCTTCAAAAAAATAAGCCCCCCAAGATTTACGGTAGGTCCTTATTTTCTGAAGAAAGAAATACATTGTAGCTCTGAGGTAAAAGTATTTAGTGGTGTTCAGCTCACTCCTTAGTATATGTAAAACGGGATGACTGTGAAGCAGGAGTCAGATTTTTTAAATCATGAGTATGATTATGGACTGATTTGGACAACACGAAGTCCTGATACCAATTAATTATAACCATTACAATTTCCGAGAAAATTGATGCATTCCTTTTTGGTGAAAGAGCGTTTGTTCGTACAAAATGTCCAAAATAAGAGAAAATATCACTGGTGGAGACACTGCCAAAATGTTGCATATTCATCCATTTTGGATTAAATATCCCCACTTTGTTTGGGTGAGTGGTTGTTGCTGTGGTTATTGTATTAACTTCTGTGATTGGTGGATTTAGCTGAGTGCACTTAATATGATTGGCTGATGTAACTGTCTCATTACAGGCAACTGACCGACTACAGCCAACTGATCGATTACAACCAAACACAATGATTAAAGAAAAATAAAGCAGTTAATGCACCAATCAAATTTGACGAAATTGTAATAGTTATGATTGATAACCTGTTTCAAATTTGAGGGTTCTTTTATAAGACAGCCTAATTGACAAAATTTTAGCCTGACAGGTTCTTAAAACCATTTTTTTTAGTTGTGGGTTTTCCTGTGTCCTTGTTCAGCTTAATACTGCACATCACTATACTGGATGTCAGCCCATCCCCTTTTTGTTTCTCCATGTCAATGAGGTCAGATAGGGAATTTACATTTGGTCTTCTAGACCATGGAGCCTTTAATAGAAAGCTTTCTTCTCCTAATCAGGATAATATTAACAATCATTTACTCTGATTAATGGAGGGATGAAGAACACTAAGGGATGAAGTTGTTATAACACAACCACCAACTCCTTTCTACAGCAGGAACAAAATGCTTAGGGATGGAAAATAAACATGAGAAACTGATTGCAGTATTAAATTCTAGCTTAGTTTGATTTCCTATAGTTGCATCTAGGGTGTTTGCTTTCTTATCTCCAAGGGAAATATGTGCAGCACACCCCCCCCCAAGAAACCTTGATTTCCTCAAAGCTCCTTAGTGTAAGATCATTAGTTTCTGTCTTTCCTTTGAAGTTTTTTAAGTCTTACAAAAAAAAAATACAGTTAACATAGTCATCTAGTTGAACTTTTCTGATTCCTGACAAGACAGTGAATATCAGGGAAATGGACACTTAGCCTTGAGGTCCTTGAAGGAGAGTTGGCATGTTAAATCAGGAAATGTCTTACAAAGGACCAGCTTTGAAGCACACTATTGTACACTGGCCTAGACACTGTCAGACGATTCCATCTAAACAGAATTGAAATCTTGAACCAGCTCAACATGATTTTAGTGTCTTCTGTTGCTGCAGATTTTCTGTAAACAAGAAAAGTGTACTCCCCGAAATGTCAGCATTCTTCCTTTCTTTCAACTTATTTGACAGTGAGCTGTAATCAACATTTATGTTTTATGGCTGTGTATCAACATTTTTGTCCTCATTGACTTATTTTCTCTCTCTTTTACGAGTTGTGTGGTAGAGATACTTTTTAATACTTCTTGATATTCTCTTGTTTGTGCTCTTCTGTCCTCTATTTTTGTCTTCCCAGCTAAGCAAAATAAAATACATTAAACATTAATGCCCAGTGGACTAGCCTGTGCCACAGACAGAACTAAACTTCTGGTTAAGTCCCCCTGTGAGACAGCTCTGAAATCCTGCTTCTGGGCAACCCCTGGTCCACCTGTGAACTAGCACTTGCATATGTGCTATGATTGGCCTGTTAAGAATACCATTGTCAGTTTGCCAATCAGGTTGAAGGGAATATCGAAACACATTGGGATTGGGAGCCCAGAATATTGGCACAGCTTTGCAGATGTTACTAACTGGCAATAGATTACGTCTGCAACACAGGCTACACTGACAACCAGACTTACAGTGTAGGATTTAAATACAATTATATTGATTATCAGTTTCAAAGTAAGCTTATATTCAAGTCTTCAAAAATACACAAAATTCATTTTTTGTATCTTAGATAATCGTCAGATAAAATAAGGTGCAGTAGAGCATTATGAATGACCTTAACTGAAACTCATTAATATTTCATAGCATGCAATTTACATCAAGAAATACAAGTAAAAATTACCAAGCCAAAATACGTGTTTTGCCGCAGGAAAACTTATACATTTCTTCTAACGTGTTCTAAAGTAACTAGACCTCTTAATGAGTCTCATATTACAGCTCTAGTGATCCCTCCAGAACTTCACAAGCAGTTATAACAGCTGTTTTGTTTTTTCACTTTAATGTCATTCTTTGTTAATTTACTAATTTAAAACATAACTATAACCACTGGTGATAAGCTACAGCTACAAATGTAACTTGTTCATGCATTGTCATTTCTTATCAACAATGTCAAAATTAATATATTGTTACAGATGACTAGCTCTTCATTGGAGGAAACAACCACAAGGAACTACATATTAATGTCAAAATGAAAAAGAAGATGACAGAAAATAATGTCCATGTATGGCCAAAAGAAATAATTGATCACTAGCTCACTCAAAGCGATCACTGGGTGACTGTTTCTCCTAAAAAGTTTAAACTCTCTGTTGGATACTCCCTTTTGCCTCACTAGCTACAGGTACATACCCCTCCCCCTTCAGGTTTGTTACACTTGCAAGCTTAGAAAAAAAATGAAGGGCACAAACTTTCTTGATTTCTCTCAGATAATAACAATTTGGACTACTTTTGGGCTTAAGACTTGTTCTAAACATAAATCTTCAAAGGCAAATTAAATGCTAAAAAGCCAACACTAACCTTCCAGAAGCACGTAATTAACATGTGACCGTTTCGAAATCAGTTGAGTAGAGCTTTCAGCAACTTTACGTCGACTGGCAAAGCCTTCCACCTGTTAACACTTTAAACTGTGACCATAGGCTTTTTCTCCACGGTATTTCGCTATTTTGATTGATGACTTCGGTGAATCAGAAGCTGCAAAAGCCAAAATCTTGAGTGACGCTCGATTTGACACAGAGAACGACTCACGATTACATTGCTCAAACCGTACAGTCGAGAAGAGCTTTGAGCAACTTAACGTCGAGTGATAAAGCCTTCCAGCAATCAACACTTTAAACTGTGACCATCAACTTTTTCTCCATTCTATTCCACTCAAGACAGGCTATTTTGTTTGACAATTTCGGTAAATCAGAAGGTACAACAACCAACACATTGAGCGGACACTCGTTTTGAAACAGCGAAAAACTCGCCATGACAGGACAATTGGGTAGAGCTTTCAGCAACTTTACGTCGAATGATAAAGCCTTCAAGCAGTTGACACTTTAAACTGTGACCATCTGCGTTTTTCCCATTCCACTCCTCTCAGGATAGGCAATTTTGATTGATGACTTCGATGAATCAGAAGCCGCAAAAGCCAAACTTTTGAGTGACGCTCGATGACAAACAGCGAAAGACTCGCCATAATATTCCTCAAAACCACACAGTTTGAGGGGAGGTTTCTGAAACTTTACGAACCGAGATAATAACCTTCCAGTGGTGAACACTTTAAACTGTGGCCATCGGCGTTTTCCCCATTCTATTCCGCTCAGGAGATTATATTTTGCTTGATGACTTCTCTACATGAAAGGCCGCAAAAGCCGCAAAACGTTAACGACACTCGTTTTGAAACATCGCAAGACTCGCCATGACATTCCCCGCAGCTGCATGATATTTATCGTTAAAATAATACTAAATCTTCTTTGTTTGGTCATGACATTTGCTGGAAGGCCGGCTATATCCCTTTTCAACTCACTCGGGATTCAAGATACTTAATTCCATTAGCCTGTGGGTTAAAATAACGAAGAAACCAAATAGCATCGGAGTCCATCTTGGTGCTTCGCGCAAAAACAGAGCAGAAACTCTGCAACCGGATGTGATGTCATACAGCGGTGGATCATAGGTATACGAAATTTTGCTAAGTCGTGGGCCCCCCCCTGATGAAAACCCATTAAAGTTCTGACCTTAAGCCGTCACGTATTAGACATTATTCGTTATGTAGAATTATTTTATTGTCGTTCATGTAATTCGTTGACTTAAATAACCTGGGCCCAATTGTTCAAAGGCCTGTTAGCGCTAACCCGGGGTTAAATTTTAACGCGGGATTCTTTATCTTTTTATCAGGAATGTATGCTTATGACGTCACGGACGTGTTATCCAACATGGCGCGTTGTGCAGCTGCCTCCTGGAGTTTTTTTACTATTCAGTAGTGAAAAAACTCCAGCAGGCAGCTGCACAACGCGCCATGTTGGATTTATTGAGAAAGTGAGGACCTCGGAAAAAGTGTATCGGGAGCTGTTTACTAGTAAGAAAAAGGAGGAATCGAAACGAAAAGTACTATTGGGGACTTGGAAAATGCCTAAACTGTTATAAAACTTCTGGCACAGAAACAGTGATGCGCTAATCACGACGCAAGCTCGAGGCAAGTTTCTAGTTTTAAAAGCTCTTTTCTGCTCATTGTATTAAAGAAATAGATTCCACTTTTTCGTGGTCTGCTTAGATCACAAAAGATATCAAAACGTGATAAGATCATCAGTGACACTCGATCCTCGATCGCGCGTTTACAGTAAACTTCCGCTTTTGTGCCCTGGCCGAACTTATACAACTTCTAAGTGGTAAGAGGGGTGCTTATAACCAGACTAAAAAGCGTTTCAAAAGAAGCTACATAGCAGTACTGATCAAAATGATTTTTGGATTTCGCCGCCTTTTTAAGCTTCAAAACGCCGTAAAAAATTGAATCTTGTCACGGCAGTTGTCACGGTTTTCGACGCCATCTTGAAGAGTACAGTGTTTCAGCGAGTGTTTGTATAGACCTCTTTCATAATGGCGGCCTATTAATATATTCTTTTACATATATGATAATTAGCCTTTCTGACCTCGTTTGAAAGAAAGTTTTTCTTTGTATTTTTCACATGCTAATGAGGTTAGAAAGGCCTATTATCATACATATAAAAGAATATATTAATAGGCCGCCATTATGAAAGTGGTCTATGAGAATCTAAAGTCGAATAATTTCCGTAAAACGGCTGTTCTGCAAAAAATATGAATTGTAAACCGAAGCTACAAAGCAAAGGATTGTACTAAAAAATTTCGGGGGCGTACCAGTGTGCTTAAATTTATATTTGTCTGTAATTTTTCGCGGGACTTTCTCAGGTGGTTCTAGGTCTTCTAGCGCATGTAATGCCCTTAATTTTTTTCAGTAGAATCCTTAGGAGTGAAACTTTAGTTTACAATTGATATTTTTTTTCAGAACACCCGTTCTACGGAAAGTATTCGACATATTACAACTGTAGATTCTCGTGAAAACACTGTAATTTCTCACAAATTGCCTACTCGTCAAGATGGCCTCAAAACCTAGACGGGGAGGCTCATATTCGGGGGAAAGGGGCTCGAAACCCGGATGTACATGTATTTTTTTGTGTACAGGTATAATTATAACTTGGGGGGCTTACAAGTGATGGTTGGGACTTATGAGTGGGAGTTTCTCTTGGGGTTTTGGAGGGGGTTTTGAGTGGCTGTGTATAAAAGTGGGACGGGGACAAGGGGACAGGGACATGGGGACGCGTGTGTGGGGACTTGGGACTTCGGGACGCGAGACTAGGGACTTGGGGACATCAAGTATGGGACGCGGGGACGTCAAAAACAGGGACGCAGGGGACGCGGGATGTGAATGAATATCGCAAAAGTCGGAGGTAAATGCGATATCTCTTTCTTCGTGAAAATGTATTATTTATGGTCAACATTAGATTCCATCTTCCAAAACCACCTTGGACACCTTATGATGTTACAGAAAATATTTCTTTATAATAGGAGTAAGCGCACTGACTATTGTGATTATGGTTAGGGTTGATTTCCACTGTCGCGTAATTTGTCCATGCTTACGTGCGTAAAATTTACGTTCGCAAATAAAATAGAGGCAATGTATGAAAGGTCGCATGTAAGCGTGAAGTAGAATCTCACTCAACTTCACGTTTAATCTGAACAATTTACATCTTGCCTCTATCTTATTTACGTGATTAAAATTTACTTGCGTTAACGTGCATAGCCAAAAACGCGTCAGTGGAAATCGACCTTTAAGTACTGTTAGCAAGCATTTACTGTTAGGTTTGCCACCAAAAATATGTAAAACAAAATAAATATTGCTACAATAGTTGAATCCCCCGTGGTTTAGTGGTACAGGCGATGGATTTCGGAGCTGGCACTTCGGGGTTCGAAGCTCGTTTATGCCACTTAATTTTTTATTTATTTTGAATCGAATGCTGTTATTCTACATAAATTTTGGCGACCGCAACCCACCCTACCCTGCTTTGGGCTCCAATATTCCATCAGCAAGAAGACCAGGACAATGGTTTAACTTTCTTCAATGCAGGGGATCTTCGCCGAGTCTTCGCTTCGTAAACAGGCATGGAGGAACCCTAAGGAGGGCAGGGTGGGTTGCCTTCACCAAAACATATTCACGAGGAAAGTGACTGATATCGCATTTACCTCCGACTTTTTCAATAATCATTATCGTCCCCGCGTCCCCTGCATCCCTGTGTTTGAAGTCCCGTGTCCCCGTCCCACACGTCCCCGCGTCCCATACTTGATGTCCCCAAGTCCCCACATACGCGTCCCCTTGTTCCCGTCCCACTTTTATACACAGCCCTACAAAACTGTTAGGCTGAACAGTTTTCAAAAACCCTAATTTCAATCTGTTTCAATCTTCTTCAGTGTTGCCCATCCATGGCATCTGTTGTTACTGTTATGTTATTTTGACCTTCCTTTAAAGTTTCATGTTTCTAATTTGGCTGAATTTTGTGACACAACTCCTTTAATAGATTCTTCCACGGTTTTTTTCAAAGTTTGACGTGGACCAGTTATAGGGAAAATCTGTCAACTCCATTGAAAAGAGTGCATGCCCTAAAATATATATTAGTTTTTAACAAATCACTTTCAAACTTGGCAATTTTACTGATTTTAGAACTCTCTTTCCAGTTGTGTTTACAGATTTTTCCTTACTTGTTCATGTCAAAAGTTGGGCAAAAAAAATGGAAAGGTCCATTCTTTACTTGTGACCTGTGACCTGCTTTTTGTACCTGCTGCAACCCCATACTGTGTGTGGTAATTAGGGTGAGGTGAAGTTAAAAAGAAAATCCTGATCCTGGAGTTGATTGTAATGATTATTTTATCAGTTAATTATGTTTGAATGATTCTAGGTTTTCTTAGTTACAAGGGACAGGAGCTCTTGAATTTTACAAATGGAACACCATTCTAGTGAGAAACTAAAAGCTTGCATTGAGTATGATGCTCGAGGAGAAGCTGTTTTAGATCTGTGGAGAAAAGGACTTTCCAAGGTACCTGATGCAGTCACTGAACTGAGTGAATTGGTGGTACTTATGCTGAATGAAAATAACCTGACAGAATTACCAACAAGTATTTGCAAGTTAAAAAATCTTAAAATGCTCAACCTGGGTCATAATAAATTAACCCAGTTACCTGATGACATTGGTGACCTGAATAAGCTGGTGGAGCTGATTGCGAGTTACAACCAGTTGTCTGGTTTACCCTTTAGTATACAGAATCTGGACAAGCTTGAATTGTTGTATTTGCATCAGAACCAATTAAGCAAGTTGCCTGATAATATAGGTGACATGGAGGAGCTAAGGCTGCTGAGTGTGTATATGAATCAGTTGGTTGGTTTACCTACCAGTATACTAAAGCTAAACAAGCTGGAAAGGCTCTACGTAGATGATAACAAATTAACAGCATTACCCATTGAAATTGGTGATCTGAAGGAGCTGAGGGAGCTGAGTGTGAGCAACAACCAGTTAGTTTGTTTACCAAGCAGTATTTTGAGGCTGGACCACCTTGTGACGCTGAATGTTTCTGGTAACAGATTATCCCAGTTTCCTGCTTTTAATACTAGTAGACAGCTGGAAGAGCTAAAGAACCTGCGTGTAAGGGGTAATCCTTTAAATGTTGATGCAATAAGAATGATTCTGACATCAAGAATGAATGTGAGAGGAAGATACACAGATATTGTAGGTAAGAATCTTAAGCTAAATCATTAACAGGTCAAAATTTTTGACTACATGTACATGTAATTTGGTTGTTTGTCAATTACTCAAAGCCATAAATAATTTTTAAATAATATTATGAAATCTTAGTTTGTGTATCTGTCTTGATTTGCAAAAATGTACCTCCAGGATTTTTTAGCAAAAAGCTGTCTCATTTGAGGCTTGTTAAGTACTTGACCATTTTTCTTCCATGTTGTCAGTACAAAAAACGAAAGGCACATTAAGCTTCATAAAGGAGCAAGTCTCATGATTGGCAAAGTCTGCCGTCATCCAATATGTTACCGTACTTCATCTCATTTTGGCTAAACGGATGAAACGCTGATCTCGGGTTGAGACGGAAAGGCATCATATTGCGAGCTTTGATGTGGGCGGTGACGATTCTCTGACCTCAAAAAGTAGTTTTTAGAAGTCAAATCTATTTGGCAGAAGCAAAATTGAGGCTGATTTCTGACCAGGCCAGAGACTTAACTTAAACTGCGGAGTGAAGAATTATTTGAAGGAAGATCATCTCAGTTATATACGCAACTTATGCAGTTGTGAAAAGAAAGCCTGAAAAAAATTCAGGCTTGTACGGGATTCGAACCCTTGACCTCTGCGATACCGGTGCAGCGCTCTACCAATTAAGCTAACAAGCCAACTGGGAGCAGGTCGTTGAATTGGTTCGTTATAAACCCGTGAAAGGATGATGATGAAATTATGAATATATGAAAATCATATATGTGAACTGCAGGGTGAAGAATTATTTACGTGAAAAACAATTACATACTCGTGAGCATGACACATTGAATAATTAAATTTGCAAGAAATAGAAATAAACTTTGAAAACCTGTTCAGTAGGTCATGTATACTGCAAAGAACAGATAAGCAATGTTTGGGGTAGCCTCCCATGCAGGCGTTTTTAGGGGAGCCCTCGCTATTTCCTCCCTAGCCATTTGTGGGGAGGGAAGAAATATGGCTCCCCTAAAAATGCCTGCATTAAGGAGGCAGTGTTTGGGGTAGAATTAAGCAAACGTAAATTTTCATTCTTTCTAGCCCCTGAAGAAATTGATGCACAAGGAGAAAGGGCACAGCTTGCTTATCAAAGTGCTCTAAGAGATGGAGCTGTCAATGTTTACCGTGGGCGAATATTGCTGATTGGTCAGGATCGGGCAGGAAAAACAAGTTTGAAGAAATCTCTCATTGGTCTACCATTTCATCCAAAAGAAAAGAGCACTGAGGGAATTGAAGTGGATTCTTCAATTTTTCAGGTGGATGTTGATAAAGCTGAGAATTGGCGACCCATTGATAAGAGCAAACATGGTTTGTTGGGATGTTCTCAAGATGTAGCAGAGATGATTGTGAAAGAGCTGTGTCTTCCCAGTTACAGCCATAACTGGGTTCAAGAGGAGAAAGTAGGTGAAGTAAAATATGGCAGCGACCGTACAGGAGATTGTCACAAGAATGGGAAACAGAATATTGCTGTCCCTGCTGGTGAAAAGGAAGAAGATTTATCAGTGAACCAGGTTTGTGCCCAGTTAAATCCTCATATTTACATGCAGTACTGTATTATTACCAGACCTCATTTACAACAACTGGTTATACAACTCACACCAAAATTTTTCAGTATGTCAGAGAATACAGTATTGAAAAACCATATGCCAGATGGTAGGAGAAAAAAGAAAGAAATCTTGCTGGAGAAACAGTTGGTGTTGTTTCTCCTATTAAACCGTCT
Source organism: Porites divaricata (assembly GCA_038088405.1). Classification (NCBI taxonomy): domain Eukaryota; kingdom Metazoa; phylum Cnidaria; class Anthozoa; order Scleractinia; family Poritidae; genus Porites; species Porites divaricata. The sequence goes on along the minus strand of JBBMOI010000001.1, from coordinate 62,168,180 downwards.
TAATGTGCTAGCATTAAGAATGCTAAAAGTGTGAATTCTTGGATGTGAAGCATGTACTATAATTAAGTCTTTCATGCCCTTTAAGGTGGATGGGGTGAGAGAAAAAGATGTATGTTTTTTTTTTGTTTTCCCTGTTCATCCTTAAAAAACCTTACAGAAGGTAGACTCTACTAATTAACAGTGAATTATGATGATGTGAGTTTCACAAGTCATAGCTATATAGAAAGAAAAGAACAGTGATTTTATTGTTCTCACTCAGATAGACTTTTCAGTCAATTTGCCCGGTGCCCGGCCCTTAATGAACCCCCTGGCCTCGTACTAAACGTGTGTGAGGTCCTTACTGTAAGTTACGAACCAAGTTTTTTGTGCTCGGATTAAGGCCCATCACAAAGCATGCAGGCTATAAATCGAGTAGGAAAAAATGAGGTTCTATAGGACGGCCACCGATGATCGATGCCCAACAAATGCTAAACACAAACTTCCAAGATCATGGCTGTGAGTCTTCAAAAACATTTGAAAGATACCCATTATATGATGAGTTATAACAATGCCCCAAAGCTCAACCCTTGAATTACTCAGTCTGATAAAGTGTGAATTAATGAATAAATTTTATAATTGCCTTGAAGCATTGACTAGAATCAGCAGTTTAATTCTTTCTCTTTTTTTGTTATCTTTTTTACAGGTTCTTGATCCAAAAGAAGACAGTGCTATTGAACTCAAATCAGTAGAGCTTGATCATGAGCCAATGACTGATACTGCTTCACCTCCAGATGAAATCAAGAAGCAGGCCATTGAGTTGATGGGGTATGTGAATGGTTTTGGTGTCAAAGAAGAATCTGTTGTCAGTGTTGAAGTGTGGGATTTTGCTGGACAAGAGCTGTATTATGCATCTCATCCTGTATTTTTAACATCACGTGCGATATATGTCTTGGTCTGCAACCTCAGCAAGTCACTGCATGACATTGCCGAACCCTGCGTGAGACAAGGAAATCATAATATTAAGTTGGACAACCCAAATAGCGAAACGAACTTGGAGAATCTGCTATCTTGGTTGTCCACAGTGCATAGCATCACACAGATGAGAGGAGGAACCTGTGATGGTGCAGAAGGAAAGCTGCCTTATCTGCGGCCCCCAGTGATCATTGTAGGCACCCATGCAGACAAACCATTTGAAGACATTGCAACAATGAAATCAGAAATACAGAGGGCAATTGCTGGTAAGGACTATGAAGGACATGTGGTGCGGCCTATCTTCAGCATTGACAACACTGCAAGATCACTTCAAAGAAAGATCAAAAAGGTTTTCACGCATGGTAAAAACATTGATGACATTCAAGTTCTACAGGACAGAATCATGGAAGTGCTAAGACAAGAGCCATACATGGGGGAGAGTATACCTGTGAGGTAAGTTACTGGTATATCCGATATTGACCAAGTATTTTTTAGCCGTCCCCAAGCTATAGAAAATTCTAGGCAATATTTACTTCTCCGAACAGATATTTTACAGAAAACAGTCGTTGGGTGCCTCTGCATTTTGGGTAGTTTTGGTGCTTTGTGACCAGAAAACGGCTCAACTAGCTTCAAAAGGCATTTTTGGAGAAATTCCCAGGAGCGAAGGGATCAAAGAACACGAAAGAAGTTGGTGACACTGCTCCTTTAATACAGAACTGACTTTATTATTTATATACGTACTGAGAAAAACTCACCAAAAAGCTGTCGTAAATCAGTCTGGTCGTAAATTTTAATACGCAAATGAGTTCTAGCCAATCAGGGGAGCGAACGATGTTTCTTCACTTGTGAGGAAAATGACACGTCCAATCAGAAGTCACAAAGGTGTGTGAATTTCGCGCAAAAATTCCGGCCTTTTATAGGCGCTTGCAGCGCCCGGCAGCGCCCTCGCTTTGCAACGCAGACATTCAACGAGAAAAGTTTTTCTCGTAAAAAAAGTGAAAATATCTCGGAAATTGGAGTGGAACAGTTTTATTTATTTCTCTGTCGATGAATGAAAATGTAAATAGCCGGCTAAACAACAAAGGAAGGGAGAAAACAGAACGAGACGTAAGCTTAAGTTGTGCTTTTTATCGGAGCTACTTTGACTTCTATATTGAAGTCTTACTCATAAATAAGCTTATATTCAAATCGTTCATTTTACTCAAGCTTAAATTCATTCGTTTTCAAATGTGCATTCAGAACAAAAAGTTAACATTACTTGTAATTCGTGGATTACCTCTTAAACTTACCGTCATTGACATTATTAACAAACGTTTTTACTAATAAGCTTAAGCTGATGCTACGTTCTGTTTGTCATTTCAAGGTGCATAGCGGCAAATTTAAGAATTTTGAAAAGGCTGCCAAAATGATGAACAGTCGTTGTTTTTGTATCAGAAATCGAACTAGTGAGCGCAGCGAATTCGATTTCTGATACGTCAACAACTTGTGCGTAAACGCCGTACGCTCGCACTTTCCAGGGACAGAAAAATCGCGAATCGATGTAACATAGAGTAATGGAAGGCGACACTTATGACGTAATGCAGAACAGGGAATGCATTGTTTTCGAGCGAACACGTGATGCTTGTGAGTCCCATCAAGTTCATCCCGCCTTATTTGCATTTGCAGAATATGCGTATGGCTGCGCATTTTCCCGCTGGAATTTTTCATTGCCTGCCGCTAAGAAAAATGATAACGCCGCGAAATTTTTTGTGTCTTTGAAGCAAAATAATTTGGAAGGCTTCATTGGCGTACCATAATTTTTTTAGCTTTAAAAAGAGACCAAATTTAAGTCTGTACGTTGAATATTCGCGGACTTTAATTAATATGATTTTTCGAGGATTTTAAATTTGCTTAAAAGACGCAAAATGACTTGTGCGCAACTTCGGACATAAACACGAAATTCAATATTGCGCTCGTATTGGTAAAATCTTTGCTCCTTGGCACTTAGCTATAATTAGTGTAGGACTTTCTTAGCGATGAGTCAATGATGTGAAGTTTACCCTTCTGTTTTGGAATGTGTGCATGCTTTGGCACAATTAGTCAAAGCAAGTGCTTTTCTTAGTGACATGAATACCATTACTTGCATTCCCTTTTTTATAAACTAGGTGGCTTAACTTTGAGAAGGTCATCGATGCTTTGCTATCCAAGGAAGTTTATCATTTAAATATAACGGAACTTCAAACCCATGCCAAAGACAAGTGCTTTATTAATGATGAGGAAGAGTTCACCACCGTGGTGAATTTCTATCATGACATGGGGATAATTATCAAGCACTGTAGCACAGTAATTCTGAGTGCCAAGTGGCTGATAGACCTGTTCAGGCAGCTGATCACTATTCCACATTTTAATAAAATGGTAAGAAAAAAGTTTATTAAATAAGCACCAATGAAATATCAGGTGAGCTTTCGCGCGAGAACACGTGAAAACAACATGTTGTCTTCACTTGTGGAAAGATCACCGTTGTTATGGCTACATAATAAATCTTGCCTTTCGCAACAACAAAAAAATTAAGAGAAATGGTTTGTTATTTCATTGGTGTTTGTATGATAAATAGTACATTACATGACTGCTGGGAGGTAGGAATTTTCTCTCCGAATGTTAACGAATATTTCACGAGTAAGCGCAGCGAATTCTTGAGTGAAATATTTTTCTACACTCGAAGAGAAATTTCATATCTCTTCGCGGCTATGTAATGTCCTCTATTTATTCAGGGCTATTAGTTGCAAGGCTTTCTCTTCGGGAGAGATCGATCGAGGGGCAAAGTGTTCTTACTCCAACACTGTGCTTTGTGCAAGTTTCTCGTGGTAGGTCAAAACGCGCGTGATCAGTTTTCGAGTGATAGAAGGTCCAAACGCGCATGATCAGATTACGTTCTATGCATTCTATTCATTCTTAGTGGAAGTCCTAACGAATGCTGGTTACCTACATGCCGCGCATGCGTAATAGCAACCTGGCGATTAGCACTGCGGCCTCCCCTGGTCGTCCGCAATTAGCTCTTTGCTTCCTGGATCTTTTTTAAACACTTTGTAATCACTCCTCAATTTATTATCTCTCAGGAGCCCAAGGTTTCCAAGCACTGGGAGAAACTGAGAGAAAGCGGTGTCCTCAGCATGGAACTCGTTGAGCATGTGTTTTCCAAATTTCTTCTGAAGGTTTTTGTCAGAGATGATATTCTAGACCTGATGGAGCAATTCGGTTTGATTGCAAAGTTCTCACCACCTAAAACTGATGAAAAGTATTTTGTACCATCTCAACTCAAAGTGCCACCTGATTCCCTTTGTGCCATGGTACCTTCACGCTCAGACCCCTGTCCTCTGTATGTCTTCTTTGTTACTGGTTTTGTCCCCCATGGCTTGTTCATACGGCTTGTTTCTCGACTTGTTAGTTGGTGTTCTGAGGCCGGTCCAAATCAGCCCCCTACCCTGTACCGAAATGGAGCATGGTTCGTCGTTGGGAGACGAGCTGTCCATGATTTAGTTCTATTCTGTAAGAAACAGTACATAAAGTTTTTTGTCATGCAAAGATCCCACGATCAGCAGGTCCCAGGGGATAAAGAAAGTGCAGTTGCAATTCAGGTGCGTGAGTTTGTGGGGACAGCACTACAATCTTTGTCACAGGATCTGCTGTATCTACGTGGACTGCAGTACCAGATTTGCGTCGCCTGCCCTTATTGTCAGCTGGAAAGGTGTACAGGTCACAATCAGCTGGCATGTACACATGTTGACTGTCGTCATCTCCTTGAAATAAGACAAGGTGACCCACTGATTTGCAAAAAGAGGCCTTCAAACAAAGTACTAACGGTTGAGGGACTGGAAAAATGGTTCTCACCGTCATCAAGTCAGGTACTAATGAAATGCAATCTCTAGCAACATTGGTAGCATAAATGAACTGAAGACTAATGTATTCCCTCGAAAGGTAATTATGTTCAAGTTATATGGCACCATATGATGAGGCTTTAATCTCTATCTGAAAAGATTGAAGATAATCTTTTATAGGATGATGTCCGATGTAGTGTGGCTTCATTTGTTCTACGACAAGGCTCTCCCTAGTGGAAGAGAAATGGGGAAGAGGGAGGTTCACGTATCACGATTGTATCTATTGGCCTGAGGGTCTTATTGCGGTGTGCGCTCTTCTTTTTTTTTTCCACTTAACATGGTTTTGTTTTTTGCTACTTAAGTTAGGCTGCATAATAGGCGCGTTATGAGCCAAGCGAGGCGAACGCGGCATTTTGCGCGAAACGCGAAACGAGTGCGAAGCACGGGACGAGGGAAGGAGAAAAATAAAGCGCCTGTTACCAAGCCATTGTTCTGGCTCTTCCTACGTTCACTACATGAACGTTCGTTCTAATTGGTTAATTGACAACGGGTTATTCTGGCATGTTTGTCTGGAACAAAATAAGCGTCACCCATTTGTGTTCTTTCGACGATGCTGTTTGAGAAGCGTTTCATTTATTTCCAAATGTTCCAGAACTAAAAGAAAAACAAAAGAAATGTATAAATTTATTGCTTAAGAGGAAAGATGTTCATGGATTGCTTCCAACTAGGTAAGGAAAAAGCCTAATTTACTAACTTTCTTAAATTGAGTGTTGAAAGGCCAAACACGACTCGTAAGCTCGTGGCCTTGGAATTGTTTTGAACAACACGTTTTCCCTCTTTCCTTTCTAGCCGCTGTGTTTGGACATAACTAAAATTTGACCGAGCAAATCTTTTGCCGTCCTGAGTCATACATTAGTGAAGGTGATTTTGCCCTCGCTGTTATTTCCTGTATTTTATGCTGTTATCGGTATTTCAGGTAGCCAGAAAGGTGATAATGTTTGAGTAATGGATCGTGTTTTGATCGGTCCTTTTGACATCACCGCCGTCAGTCAATACCTGAGGTTATAGGTGGGATGAAGACCCAGAACAGGTAACAGGCGCTATATTTTTCTCCTCCCCTCGTTTCGCGCATAATGCCGCGTTCTCCTCGCTTGGCTCATAAAGCACCTGTTATGCAGGCTATACTTAAGTTGACCTCATCTTTTATTTGATGGAATCAGGTTTTGCAATGTTGGGTCAAACGAAAAGTGCTATTTTGACATATGCAATGTTGGTTTCCTTTCAGGAATTGCACTCAGCCTTTTCTGGTTTTACACAAAGTCATCCAGAGCGTTCAGCCTTAAAAGTTTCCCTCCTGGCTAATGAGTGGGGGTCATCTAAGGGTGGCTTGTCAACAATCAACAGAACGCTTGCCATACATTTGGCAAAACACCCAAACGTAGAAGTCACTATCATTGTACCTCAATTTGAGTGCGGTGAAGATGACAAGAGAGCTGCCAAGGGTCACAACATTTCCATTATGGAAGTACATCGTCGCCCTGGCTTTAGTGATCCTCTTGATTGGTTGAGTTTTCCACCAAGAGACCTTGACATTCAGGTCGTGATTGGTCATGGTGCAAAGCTTGGTAAACAAGCTCAAATCATCCAAGAGTCTCATTGTTGCAAGTGGGTGCAGGTAGTGCACACCGAACCTGAAGAGCTAGCAATGTATAAGAACTATCCTGGCGCAATTACCAAGGGAGAAGGAAAGAACAGAGCTGAAGTTGAGTTGTGCCAACTTGCAGATCTCGTTGTGGCAGTTGGGCCCAAGTTGACAGAAGCGTTCTCGTCCTACTTGCGTTCATCTCATCAAGATGTCTTCCAGCTGATGCCAGGTACCTTTACAGAGTTTTCAGATGTTGAACATACCACTACGCGAGCGCCTGCGAAGTTCAAGGTGTTAACCTTTGGCCGTGGTGATTTTGAAGACTTCAGTCTCAAAGGATACGACATTGCCGCTCAAGCAATAGTTGAATTGAAGGACAGTTCATACCGTCTGATCTTTGTTGGTGCACCTGATGGAAAGCAAGATGAAGTCGCGGAAATCTTATGCCAGACGGGCATTTCAAGAAACCAGTTGTTTGTCAGAGCATTCGTGAAAGACAAGCAAAGATTGAAAGAGTTGTTTTGTGAAGTTGATGTGGCCATTATGCCTTCAAGAACTGAGGGATTTGGCTTGACAGCACTGGAAGCCATGTCAGCCGGTCTTCCCATTCTGGTAAGTGGAAACTCCGGATTTGGAGAAGCTCTGCGTGATCTTCCATTGGGCGAGTCACTTGTGATTGATTCGGATGACCCCAAGGAATGGGCAAAGGCAATTTCAGCTATCCAACAAAAATCAAGGGCACAGCGGCTTGAGGAAATCCAAAGACTTCAAAGAAGTTATGAAGAGAAATTCAGTTGGGAGAGCCAGTGCCAATCCCTTGTTGACAGGATGTGGAAGATGGTTTATGGTAAGAAATCAAAATTAATATTTACCAAAGTAAAGTAGCGATAATTTAAACTAGCGATTGTAGTATAGGATGAGCCTGAATATGATCTGCATAATTTTGTAGATCGTGAAGGATTTTCGCCGAGGCGGATAATACCCTACGAGATCTGCATAATTTTGCAGATCATTTGAAAGCCCAATCCAATGATTGTTTTATTATCCATTCCAAAAAGTTCATACTTGAAAAAACATGCCTACCTCGATCGATGTTAAGTTTCTGTCCTCAACTTCGTTCCTAGGGTCTCTTAGTTGCCGTCCCTTTTTCTGGCGATATCCTATATTATTGACGTCATTTTACAGGATATCTCAAACGTTGAAGAAACAGCCATGTGATTTGAGTCATTCCCATTTTGTTCTGTTGAAACCTACCCAGAAAGACACCCACACAAGAGTAGATACAGGGGCAAGGAACTCAAAGCCAGTTTATTGCAAAATTACCGTAAGTTTACAAGACCGCACTTAATTACAAAACACTCTATGACGAAAAACAATTAAACCTCTAAAGAAGCTAAGAACGACACCGCCGGATACCAAAACCACTTTGTGGAAAAAAGGAAATGTATACCCGCGCTTGTTCAAATCAGTTGTGGTGTCGACAACTCGGGGGCAGAGGTGGCAAAAACTAACGACTGCCGAGTGCCTACAAACAAATATAGCAAAAATTGCCAAATAAAATAAAAGTTAGGGGCTCGAATGAATGCTAACCGAGACTGATTGGAATTTGCAAGGTATAACAAAACAAGTCTCAGAAAGCTACCCACAATTCCTCCCAGCCGGCTTAGGCCTCTGGTCCGTGCCGGCAAAATAGCTATTTCTGTCTGTTCCGTTATACTACACTGTCAGAATTACCATTTTAAAATGGTCAGTTGGTTTGGCTTTGGACCAGTGTACTGTCTCCTATATATAGAGTAATTTCGCTCACGTAGCGAGCATTTATGCAAATTTATTGGAACAAAAGAAAGCGTTTATATAAGAAAAGAGTTCAAGTCTGACAGGATTGGTTTGGAACACCAACATTGCCGCCGTTTCGTTGTTTTGGAACACGAATATGACCGCCATGACGTCATGTGAAAACGCTCTATTAAACTTACGTGAAATAACCTTTCCGTGGGTTTTTTTTCTTTGCCATTTGCAGGTGAACTGGTTTTCCTTGCACTCCAAAAAATCAAGCTAGAAGCTCGCAGAAAGGGCAGCAAAACTGGGCTGTCGTTGAATTTAAATAGGATTGCTTTGGAGAAAGGTTTTGTGATTTCTGACAATCAAGGGGATGGAAACTGCATGTTTTTTGCACTTTCAGAACAGCTTGACCACATCAAAGGAATTAAAATCTCCCATGAAGAGTTACGCCGAACTGTTGTCCAGTACCTCAAGGACAACCCTAGGCTGGTTAGTGTCTTATTTTAGTGCCTTAAAATTATTTATCTCACACTAGCAGCTTAAGCTGACCGAAGTGGAGAAGGGAGAAAATAAAGATGATTTCTTTCTCAATATAACTCAAATAACGTGAGGTCCAAGCAGAAATGGAAACGGGCTGGGGAACATTTCCTTTTTTCGCCTCAGCCGTTAAGCTTCTTTTGCTTACGTTTAAAGAAACAGACCTGTGCCTTGATGGAAGGAGAACTTTGCCACCACGGTAGCTTTTTTCCCGCTGACTTCTCTTTTGCGACATCCACACTATCTGAACGCTTGAATAGGCCAATGGGCATATAGAGTTGGTCCTCACTATTCTTTATTTATTTTCTTTGAAACTTGATAACCTCTTACTCTTTTAGAGTACGACTACTAACGGTGTCTGTGGCCCAGGGGAGTACTCCCTATTATGGCCTATACGGGAAGGCTGCGCCCGAAAGTGGTATCTCTTTCAGGCTTCAGGTTTATGAAAGGGTTAGGATTTCATTAGTTGAGGTGTATAAAAGGGTAGGGAAATCTGTCATTTCGGTCTGCAAAAGGACTAAAAAGGGCTAACAGACTTAAAAGAGACAAAAATACTTCCTGGTTAGTGATTTATTGTAAAAAAAAAAAAGATGCTCCATTTACAGCAGTTAAAAGGGATGCAAAGTTCTAAACTTGGTATGTCAAAGGGGTATCATTTGTCAAAATGGTGTCCTGATATAAAATTTTAAGGGGTTGGACCTCGGGGCGGAGCCTCCCCCGTATAAAATTGTTGAGTACCTCCCCCGGGTCTATTTTGGAGAGAGGTGACTGCGTAGTTTCCTGAATAAGAACCGTCTAGAAATGCACGTTGTCGTCTTTGTAGCAACTACAGCATTTTTTCTTCTTACAGCCGGATGGGACAGATCTCTTCCACTTTGTTGATGGATATTCATCTTGGAACGCTTACCTCACAAGGATGAAGGCAAATGGTACATGGGGTGATCACGTGATTCTATTCGGTGCGGCAAACTGCTTTGAAACATGCATTTACGTGATAAGCAGTCTGCCGCATCACCATGACGTAATGATCGGCCCAGAGTATGATGTTACTGGTAGCAACCGACTTGTGCTGGGTCACGTGCATGAACTTCACTATGTTAGTCTTATTCCACTTGAAGGATGCTAAGATCTCTAATTACTCTGGAATGTTTAATTTTCAAACTTGAGTTGACCAAATTCATATCATTTGAATCAAGCAACTGCACCCTTTATTTGCCCCATTGCTGTGTTGATGGCAAGAAACCTCTCTATCTATATACGCTCAACGCGTCCATTTAGTCACATGTTTGCAATTCTTTAATGTTATTGTGACGGAGTAATTAGGCGATATGATTAATTCATAGGGGAAATTTTCTGTCTGAAAATAATCTTACACAGTCCCCTTAGGTAATATGAAAATCTACTTATTTATTTTAGTCACTCTATTCTATTCTAAAAGGATTGATTTGTTAAGGACCACATTACCTGCAGTCTCTGTAAGCATTCTAGCAAAATTTCTGTCACAGTTTGTCTCTGAATTCCTAGTTTACACATACTGCGGAGACATGAACACAAGTAACATTCACAGAAGCAGTTTGGTCACATTGCTGTTATAAACATCCTCACAAAATGCATGTACTAGTGATCACCTGGTTACTGTGTATGTGCATGTTGCTGGTGATTATGTTTGCGGCGTGTGTGTAAACAGGGCCTCACCGTATATACTAGTCAGAATTTATTCTAGCATTTTCAATAGCATTTAGTTATTAAGGACAAGCCTTGCTTTAAAAGTTCCTTAATTACCTACAGTCTCTGAAACTATTCAGATTTAGGTAAAACATTTAAGTAGAATTTGTTCCTAAAGCATCATTCCTAACTAAGGGTATTTGTCAGTCACGGTATATATCAAGCTTTAGTTAAAATACTCTTTGTTAGTTTTGTTGGTAAAGGGTCATGCCTATCTCAAGATGTCCCTTACCAGTCTGTATAAATCTAGTCAGTCAAAATGCAATGCAAGAGAATTGATTTCGTCAGGAATCGGTCCTGCTTAAGGTTGCTCCTTATCAATTTGTGAATATTTATTTTTCGAACCGTTAAAATAGCTGTTTTAGACCTATTAAAGCATGTTGGTAGACTCTGAATATGCCTAAGCATGTTCCTTGTCATTCTTTATGTTTTTTGAAAAGGTTTGTATTAAGGTACTTCTAGTAATATAGATTGTAACGAATGAATTCTGGTTAAAATCATTTGGCTCAGTAAGTTAGAATCTTTTTTTTAAATTGGGTAGTAACTTTATCGGATAGTTAACGTAAAAATTAAATACCAGTTTATATATTTAATTGAGTCTAGAAGTGATTCGGTTTCTTAGTTTATCGTGGTCATCCATTTGTTAATTGTCAAGCCTTGTAAATTAAAGTAGCCCCTTAACTGGATAATTCGTGCAGTTAGATTTCATAGACTAATTCTTAATAATTTTTAACACACATTTTCTAACATGCTCATGTTATGTTAGATGACTCGTTTGTTCTGTCAGGTGACCCAGTTTATTCAGTCAGTCAGTCACTCACTCAGTCAGTCAAAACCTCACTCTGTGATTCAGTCATTCATTCAATCGAGCGTCAATCAGTCGAGTTGAGTCAGTCAGTTAGTTCGTCAGTCCGTTAATCAGGCTTGCAGTGAGTCAATTAAGCAGTTTTCTCAGTTGTATTTTAACCTTAAGTTCTTTTGGAGAGTATGTTTATACCTGTGTTAAGACAGGTATCGTGTAGGTTAAGTGAAACGGCCTGTAACAATTAGTCGCAAATACGAGTTACAAGTAAGCAAAAAAAAACAATGAAATTTGAGGGTAATAGTTCGTAGTAGTCTACAGTGTCTATTGCACGGGTTAAGTAAAATCACTCTAGTCGTCAGTCAGAAAGGTTAGACAGTTTAGCCAACTCTAATTTTTTCTTTTGTTTTTGAGAGCTATTCTGTTGTTGTTAACGTAGTTATATGTAGTTAGGATTCATAATTGTAATTTAACCAAAGCTGTACAATTCTTTCAAGTAAAGCTGTGTTTTTAAAACGCGTGGGAGAGGAAGAAGCCATTTGGAGTGGACGGCTTCCCTGTGTAAACACCGTGTAATTGCGTGTTCTGTAAGTGTTGGAGTTAAATGTCAGGCCCCGGTTGTTCGAAAGGTTGGATAGTGCTATCCACAAGATAAATCGCTATCCTATGGATAAGTATTACGAAAACTAATTGCGTTATCCACTATTTATGTGTTTTTGGGGTGAGAGAAGATTGGAGGTTAGGTTGAGGAGCGCGAGGTCCCATGAGAAGGTACGAAACCCCGAGCGCCTCAACCTAACTCCCAATCTTCTTTCACCCCAAAAACACACAAATAGCGACTGGGTACGAGTCTGGTGCGGCTGATAGCGCTATCCACCTTTTGAACAACTGAGGCCTGGGCTCTAAAACGGTGAGCGGGTATTTTTCAGCAGAGCTTCTCTGTTTGTTGCGCCTTAGTAATCTGTTTTGCATCGTCTTTGTCGGCCACTGAAAAGTTAGCCTGTGAACAGGCCCTGCCCACAGGCTATGGTTTGTTTAGGTTGACCATCTCTCTAAGTCGCGTCACTAAACCGAATACAACCCTGTCGCGTTTCATTTATCACGTGTATTTGTATCTGAAAAACTTTACATTGCGCTGTAGTAATCTGTTATTCCTCTCCCACAGCCCGTCATAATAATGCCATTTGCCATTATAAACAACAACAGCCCCTCTGTAGTGCCCTCTTTTCCGGAATGTTAATCCAACTAGAATGTCCAGGTGATCTGTGACGTCACTGCGGGGGCCTGGGGAAAGAAATTTTAATGCCGTATCCCATAAACCAAAGCTGACGGGAACAGATTGAATTGAATTGAATTGGTGCGCGCGTTGGTTTATGGGATACGGCATTAAAATTTCTTTCCCCAGGCCTCCGCAATGACGTCACAGATCACCTGGGTATATCCATGTGAATAATAAACTATTGAAAATATCCAGATTAAATTATATGTACAATTTATTGTCCAGAGAAAAGATATATGATTATGATATTGTAATTCACATTTAAAAATAATAAAAGAACTTGCCTCTTATGCCATAACGGGCAAATATGTAAACTAACTTGACAAGGAAAGGTGGAACGCCTCTTGTAAAGGCTCTTCTGCTACTTGTATCTGTCAGAGCTTCTCTCTTGGTTCAGCAGAGGTTTTTATGCCTTGAACTCAAAGCCGAATGGGCGACCCGCAGAAAGAAAGGAAACGAGGAGCCCTTCTGGTGTCTGTACCGCTTGCGTCACCTCAGTTTCCGTTCTGGAGAATTTACTTGTCTAAGGGAAACCTCGAAGGGATGGACCATTTAAAACGTGATGAGGGTGCCGGGGAGGGAGGGGGGGGGGGGTAGGGTTAAGGGTTATTCAGATGAAATTTTAATTTTGTTGTTGTTTGGAAATAAATACATTATTTCCTAATGTTTTTTTACAGGATGTTTTTTATCACAGTTTACATGATATAAAGTTTGTCACATACAAATACATGTGATAAATGAAAAGCGACAGGGTTTATTTGGTTAAGTGACGCGACTTAGAGAGACGGTCAACTTGAACAAATCATAGCCTGTGAACACGGCCTGTTCACAGGCTAACTTTTGGCCGACAAAGACGATGGAAAACGTCCCCAGTGAGTAATGCTGCACGCTAACCAAAATAATCTGTTTTTAATATAAGAAAGTTACGCTTTGAAGGCTTATAGACCCTGCGCTTCGTCTTTAACATCAGGACTCTCGGGAAAACATAACGGTTTGACGCTTGAAAGTATTTATTGTTTCCAAAAGAACAAAGGAAAGTTGGCTCGGTTTGTTTGTTTACTCCAAACCTCGTGACGTTCTCAAGAAATATCTTTCCTTGCCTATTTGCAAACTATTAAACAATGGTACTTTTTTAGCGGAGCTCTGGCGGGCGAAGCCCGCCTGCGGAGCACCATGGGTAAGTAAATCTACCCATCCCAGAAAATTTGGTAATCACGTGACCGACCGACCGAGCGAGCGAGCGAGCGACCGTCCGTCCGCACCACAGGGAAACCAATGTTCAATCTCACACTTTCTAGCTAGTTTGGGAGCCCAGGGAGCCTAGGGAGAAAACTATCAATGTTGTGATCAATTGACAGCTGTCAAGACAAGGTATCCGCTGACCAGTATCACCTGGCCGTATCGCGGGCTCAGGTGTCGACCCATCGAGGTCGAGTATCTTTTTGAAGTTATCCGCTGACAAGTTACTAGTTTTCAAATTATCGCAGGCTCAAGTTTAATTTTTTTCAATTCATATGAAATATGTTGTGTTTTTTATGTGCCGGACAACTAAAATTTTGATTTCAAACTGACCTCGGAAGCTAAAATTCAGCAAGTTTTTACAGGCAGGGAATACATGCCAGTTGCTTTTTGACTTTTCTCACCAAGGTCACGCGTTGATCACGCTCTACGTCCAATTTTTATGCTGTGATTGGTCAAAATTTGACAGGTGAGTTCATGCGGAAAATTTATGCAGCATCTTGAAACCTGTTTACTTTGACAGCTGAAGCTGACAGAGTTTTGTGTCAACTTGTGTTCCTTTTAACTGTCTTTTTCCACTGAATGAACAAAATGAAATTCAGCTGCTATCAAGAGTCTTCTGTTATTCATGGCTAGTTTGTTTATTGGGTTTTTGGTTGAGAAATACGTCGCTTGTTAAAGTCGGAAATCTGATTTCCGATGGCATCGTTTTCCTTTTTCACCTTGCTTGATGCGTGAGAGGGTTGAAAAGTCTGAAGCGAGTCTGGCCTTACTTGATAGTTTTCAGTGCATCTCGATTGGTAAGCCTGAGTAATTATTTATTTGACGTTTGTTCTTTATATATAATTTAATGAAGTCGAGCGTAGTTTATGCGGCTATTTAGTTTGTGCACGTTTTTAATTGTAAGATTTGAGACAATGATCTGACCGAGTATCAGGTTTGATTATAAGCTTATAAAACTTTAAAAAGCCTTTAGTCATTTTCTTACCGCGAATAAAAAGAAAACGTTCCAAAGAATATTTCGTTATAATTCTGGCTGTAAAAGAAAGCTTTGAGCGATTTTCTTGCCTCGAGTTCACCTTTGAAAAAGCAAACACCGGGAAGCCGGCTTCAAAATGGAAAACATAAACAAGGATTTTCTGTCTTGAGTTCGTGAATGAAAATTGTTGTCTCTGTATATGTTTCACCGAATTATTGTCCTTTTATTGATTGTTGGTAGTCTCTTTTGCAATTTTTATCGCTCTGCCGTTTGTTTTCAGTCGCTCATGAACATCGCTTGCATGCAGGAGTAGTCAAAATGCCGGGCGTATCAAACGCTTTTGAAGATTACACATCGTTATAAAAACATTAAATAAAAAATAAACATAATAAATTCTTTATTATGTTGAAGCGTATAACTCTATTAATCATAATTTAAACAGTCGACTTTGGCGCTTGTCAAAAGTGAGAACTGGCTAGCCGTACAGGTGATTTTGGAAATTTTTTTAACGGTTTCGCTAAAAGCCCACACGTGCTTCGATCGTCCTGAATATTGAGCGAGTGCAATTTGTATTGCAAAATTGTGAAATACTGCATTCTGTCCGAGGTCTGTATGATAAAAACAGCGCCTCATGGTACTGTTTCACCTCAGATGTGATGTATAAAAAGTATAAAACAGGGGCACCCAACGGCAATTTTCGGAAAATATCTGTTCGGAAGACGATTTGAGATCTAGAATTTTCGGAACAGTTGTTGTAAAAGTTTTTGCTTGCCTGCCTCTCCTAGGATTTTCGAACATCTAAAAAGTGGTATAATTACCCATTTTTAACGTATTTTTACCCTAAAAAAAGGCCACCTAGAACTTTCGGGAGCCTTTTTCTGGCTGAAATTTTCGAAAAGGTAAGCTTTGATCCCTATAATTTTCGGATCACTAGACTTTCAGCTAGGAAATCCGAACAGATGAAAAGTTTTTAGGGGATAAAAATATGCCTATATCTACCATTTAAATACCTCTGAAAGGAAAGGCTAGCTTTTAACAATAATGAGGTCTTCTTCAATTAACGTGAGCTCAGAAAGGCCTTTGCAAGAGAACTCTGTAAGGGTACGTTTCTTTGATACAAACTGCATCAGGATTGGATCACTGTGCATGATAGGTATAACTAAATCCCATCTGGACACCGTGGCACCCCTATGCTCTTTAAACTAAAAGAAGCACTGTCATAAAAAAAACAAAAAAATAGAAAGAATAAAGTTGTATTTGCAACAATGAAAATATGTAAAAAGTTCAACATCGTAATGAATTGCTTCATTAATACTTAAGAATGAAACAATTTACGGATGAATTTACCCAATGATGAGGAAGGAAATGATTGAAGTTAGCCTTACTTCCTCGAGTTCTATAATTAAATCTAGAAAAAACACTGTTGCCTTTTCTTCCAGAAGGGGATCACTATAGGATTCTGGGTAACTGCGCAACTTCCCCTCCCCAAACACAAAATTTTGCCCTAAGTGAGAAGTTATTATTAACGTTGAATTGAGGGAAAGGTATGTGGGCAAGATTCCTTGAATTTTAAACTAATCTGCGCAAATGAAAAATGCTCAACCACTCCTCCCTTAACCCAACATTTTGTCCTTACCGAGACGTTATTGTTAACGTTGGGTTAGGGGTGCAGGTATCCTATCGCGCAAGTTTACAAATATTTGCTCCAGTTTCTAAGAAAGGATTCCAAGAATTCCCATGACAGTATCCCATCTCTAAAATCTAATTTAAAATTCCAACTACTCAATTTTTCCATGCTAGAAAATGCCTCGATCGTGCTTTATACATTTACGTTTCGTAACGGGCTCGCCTCTCTCCTACACTGGTGAGGGTGCCCGCGAAGTCTTGGGAACTTCTAGCATAACTGACGGTCTACGAAGTGATGACTCGCTAATTCCTGACCCGGTCCGGGACCTCCCTCGTATACTCGCCCGTGAGCCCTTGGCGCTGTCCATGGACTGGTACGTAGTTCCTTTTATGAGTGCCTGTTTGATACTCTCATCCATTCCCACCACACCCATTTCTCCAAACACCTACAGACAGGCAAGAAAGGATAAATGAAAATTCAAAGCCCTGGGGACGAGGTTGATGAACATTAGGGAGCTTTAAGCAACACCGACGGCGACGACAACGAAAACGTCACTTAAAAAAGAAAAAGAATTCACGCTGCCTCAAACTTTATCGCGCTTGTTCCATCTCGTTTTATTCGTCAAATGTTGGCAAAGTTTTCTGGAGTTGAATTCTAAAGGACTCTATCAAAGTTCAAGAAAAAAATAAAGTTGTTGTCTTTTGTTCCCGTCCTCGACAAAACGTTAAATTAGGCACTTTCACGTCGTAGTCGTGCAAAGACGGCTACGAAATGTACCAAAAAGCGTGATACACGTGCAAAGTTGTTGTCTGGCCCAACTAAGCGCCTGTTTACATGAAGGTGGGGGCCCCCAGGTGCACGCCATTCAAAATAGATCCAAATAAAAATCAAAACCATTTGACAGATAAAGTCCAGAATCTTGGAAATGAAAGGAGGTAAATATACAAAGACCCTCGCCAAGATTTGGGTCGAAGGAATAATTCGTATACGAGATATGTGAGGAAATGTTTTACCCAAATTTATAGAGCTTTGTATGGAGACGCCATGCTGGAGCTCATCCGGATGAGCTCCAGCATGGCGGACGGAAACCAACAGAAACATCTGTTACCGAGTTTTGCAACAAAAGCGTGAATTTACTCCTAGAGGAACTCATAAACATGAAATTAATACTTTTTCTAATACTTGAACTGTTTAGATAGCAAAATTCCTCGAAAAAAGTCACTTTTTTAACCTACATGACAGCTCTCTCGGCCGTCTTGTAAATGCTGCGTCACGCAAAACTTTAGAAATTCAAGCGTACTCTATTACAAAACCAAGAACCCTTTTGAATTGAAATGACACCCTATTCAAGGAAAAAACAATAAATGCGGCTTGAAGAGGCGTTACGTGTATTTACCCGCTTAACGGCTCTTAAACCTCTGTTGCAAAATCACTTAAATAACACACATAAACAAGAAAAAATACTTGTAAACAACATCATTTCCTCGGTTGTGTGACATAAACGTTGAAGTATAAGATTTGATCGAATACGTCATGAATGTGGTGGCATGGCCGGGATCAATTAGTTAAATGCAATAATTTCTCCTGGTATGCCTTGGATATCCCACTCGGAACTTGAATTTTCTTTAAATACACACTTGCTTAAAGCCATACAACTCGCCTAAAAGGCCCGGTGTGCACTGAGAAATATCAAGTCACTCGTGAGATATTTCACGATACATCATTTCAAACTATTCCATCACCAGTAACAAGCTTCTGTCATTATTATCGCTATAAAGCTCACATATCATGAACTTAACTTTCCCACATAATTTTATTTGCCTAATGTTTTCTCTTATCAATTTTGTTTTGGCATTTAAATGGCAGCATATCGTAAAGTGCGCAATGCTAAGCAAAAAAGTATTTTTTTGCTACGATAGGACCATGCACGTTCCCCGAATACTAAGTTGCAGAATTAAATTTCAAATCAGATTGCTAATATCAACTGGACTCATCTGATCACTGAAGCAATGCGAAGCGGCAGTTCAAATGGCCTATCAGCTACTGACACAATTGTTCAATAACTTAAGTTAGTTATGCGTTGATTTGCTTCCTTAACTTACGAAATTCGCCCTGCTTTTGTCTTAGCTGGTGAGAAGCTGAAAACTTGATGCGAGCGACTGAAGTGTTATGTCATCTTACCTAATATGTCATATCTAATTGCTATAATTGTTTCATTTTCTATTCCGTTTTGTATAGATGTTCAACAACTGCGAATCATTCTAGTTTTTGTTGGATTTTGTCGAGCATCTAAGTGCTTTAAGCAAGTGAACACACTTATTGAAGAGGATCAGTCGTGGTAAGTTGGCGAAAATCGATTCAATAGCTTATCTCTCTGTTGTGGACAGCTCATTCCATTTGTAATTTCCAAACTGATTTTGAACTAGCGAATTTTGCGAGTCTTCTGGCTGCTTATTCCGATAACTGTTTTGGTCTTAGTATAGCTTTTTGAATGATTGGTTTCTCCCAACATTTACTGTGCCTAAAGCTACTGGATATATATTTTTTAAGTATTTTCCTACCTCTAGTGATGGAATTTTCAATGGAATATTTGATTGTTGTCACCAAGATTAATTTTTAACAATAACACAAAAATTTCGGACAATCCCAGTAGAAAAGAATTCAAAGGAGACCAGAAACTGTTGGAAATACGACTCTTCAAGACACAATCAAAGTGCTTTAATTTTCTCTTAAACTGCACTAGGCGACAGTTGCTCGGGAAGAATTCTAGTCAATTTACGATAGGTTTTGAATCTTGATCAAACCTAATGCCTGTTCAAGGCCTATTGTACAGTAAAATAGCCCGGATAACAGCTTGGAGAAATTTTTATGTAATACTGGTCGGTTAATACTTTGATCACAGGTAGTTGTATACAGCTTACTGCTGATCAAAGATATTCCAAAAATGATCAAGTAGGGGTGGACAGGCGAGTGGAGGCCCGGGAGCAAAGGGGTAAGGAGTGGTAAGGGAGGAGGAAGAGGGAAAGGACGGAGGGGGGAGCTCCCAAAGCGTGGAAAGCGGTGGACAATGTTTATTATTTACACAACTCCTCACTTACACCAGCTAATTGAGGAACACAAAAGCGCAAGTTCATCGGCATCGGCCAGCACTTTCGTGTTAAACATTCTTCAGACCTTAGTAATTATTTTAATTAGCATTTTAAAGAAGTGTAAAAGCAAAATTAATTTGACTGCCTGGTGTTTGACTCAATTCGTCCAAAAGTTTTTAAATAGTTCTTTTAATTAGATTCTATTGTTGTTTTTTATTCTCCATTATTCATTTCATTCTTTAATCATTTTCAGACATTTTTTATACTTCTTAACACATATGTATTCTAATTCTTTTCACTTTTTTACTTACTTGAAAATTACCGAAGATCGGTGGAATCGTTGTTTTTTATCCGTAATTGTTATTGTGTTAAACGAAAAGAAGCCATAAAAAAAAAACGGACCACATTCCCCCGAATTTTGAATAAATTATACATGACCTCGGAGACGATTTTTTAGCAAAAACATAACTAAAGGCATTTTTTTAAGAATAGCTCGATTGTGGATCGGCGTGGAATTCAGAATTAGAAAGCGTTAAAGCAAAAAACTTTGGAAATATCCCAAAACAATTTCAAAACTGAAATCAGAAGGACCAGAAGAACTAGAAATTTTCTGCTCCAACGATTTCTCTGGGATATATTTGGCTAATATGGACGATTATAATATATCAATAAAATACCTGATACCCGAAGTTTGAAACAAAAATATGAACGAAATTGAATGATCTTCTTGTGAAGAAAGAGAAATCGTCTTAATTTCCTATTTCGTAAAAATTATTTATCTTTAGCCAAATTTACGCTTTTCGTGTATTGCTAAATGCATGATTAGTGGAAGTTTTTTCGCAAAACCAGTTTAGTAGGCGTGTTTCTTTTAGAACCGAAATATATATGAAACAAGAATGTCCACTGATCACTGCACCAGCGTCCTACCTGTATATAACAACGGATTCACTCAACCGTAGGGGAAACTGAGCCGTTAGAGGATTTATTTAATCTTTGATATTTTAGCTGACTGATTGCACCCCTTGATAACATTTTTATTGCAGAAAATAAAATCAGCCAGTTAAGATGAAGATTTGTTGTGCCTATTTCATTTGCCTTCTTCTCGTAGTGGCTGTGGTCTCGTCTTCAGGTAATATAAAGCAGCATTTACTAAATTTTTCTTCGTTCACTAACTAAATGCAAACTATATTTAATTTTGAAATGAAAGGTGTTTTTTCTCAAGCATCGATGCCAAGTATGAATTTTTAAACATCGAAATTGGCTCATTTCTTTGAGGACGTTTTGATATGTTTCAGCCTAAGTCAGTAGATAATAGTCGTATTAAATTATATTTGGTAATTTTGGGGAAAGTAAGGTTTTAACCGTGTAGTTCTTTAGTCAAGAATTTTCCTTTTCTTTAGGTTGAATTACTTTCATTGAGCTTGGCCTTTTGCAACCAAATCCCCGTAATATTACCCGGGATGAGTACCCAACAAAGTTTCATAAGGGGAGGCTCCCACCCGAGTCGAACCAATTTTTACATGCCATTTTTGACAGTAAAAGTGCCTCGAGCTCTTTCGTACGCCTTTTATTGACAAATGGTTCCCCATTCACATAGTAAAATCCAACTAGTGGTCTATTATCAATGGTGCGTTCTGATTGGTTGGGCTACTATACTAGGCTATTTGTTATAGCCCACTAGCAGCGAAAAGCGCCGGCTTTGAAAACCAAAACAATGTCGGCTGAATCGCGTTTTGCTAGCTAAAGCTGTTTTGTCTCAAAATTTTTGACTAACTAGTTGGATTTTACTAAAAAAAAATATTCCGACTCGCCCTCATGGCCTCTGAGTCAATAGCCCATGAGGCAGGAGGCCGAATGGGCTATTGACTCAGAGCCCATTCGGACTTGAGGAATAATTGTTAAGTAGTATATGAAAGTACATGCAGTATATGGTATGAAAATCTGTCATTTTGGTTCCGTCAAAAAGGCCCAAAAGAGCTAACAGATGCATTATGGCTGTAAAGTCGAGAATACGTTCTGCTTTTGTGATTCGGCTACATATTCAAAAGTCAGCACATTTACAGCAGTTAAAAGGGATGCAAATTTCTAAACTAAGTAACTTCATATACTTCAACTAATGAAGTCCCTATCCTTTTATTATCTGAAGCCTAAAAAAGGTAACCTTTTTGGGCGGAGCCTCCCCGTACATGACATTATAGAGAGTACCCCCCGGGAATAATAAACAGTTTTAACTTTATTAAAATCTACAACCCTGGTCAAAACTCTTGGGACGCGAACGCAATAACTCAAAAATGAAGCATTCCCCCCCCCCCCCCCCCCACTTCCCCCGGTGCATTCTTGTATCAACACAATCAACATTGCTTGGGGTGAAGGTGATAGCAAAAATAGGCTCTTGTAGCAACATTCCCAAATTTTCTAAGAGGTAGAATACGAGTTAATTTAGCAAAATACAGTAGCGCGCCTAATTTCCTCAAGTGTCCCTCGATTGTTTGACCAGGGTTGTAGGCATGCCTATTTTGTCATCTCCTTTTTCGTACACCTGCTTCGTTATCTTGTGGTTCAACTTTATTCTTATTATACAATACCATAAGCCAAAAAAAAAAGGGAAAATAAAATTTAAACCAAGAAGTAAATTTAAACGACAACAGTTACAACATGTCGTGAAGCTTATATTTTTTAATTCATTTATCAGGATTTTTCAGACGCTGATAAAAAATACAACAAGAGTCATGAGTAAAAGGGAGTTATGATCTATTTGTTGCACGATGGCCCACTGTTCACACCTGTTATCTGGAGTAGTAAAATTGTAATAAAATGTGCACGAGTAAGATAAAATGACTAGTAAGAGTATTGAGTTGGCCTATTTTTTCTGTTTGTGGTCCAAGACCGCGTTTTATTTTCGTATCATAAGGTTAAACAAATATACTGTCGTGACCTTACCGATTGCCTTCTTAAAGGGGTTTGAAAGACTGGATAAGGCCATTTTTGGCCATGATTTCTGGCCGCTAATTTTGAGATCAGAATGAGCAACTCTTGGATAAAGATGAAGCGTTGAAAAATAAACAAGTAACAATCAAAGCAGAATTTTGCTCTGATAATATAATGAGGACTTGAATAGGCTTTTCCACTTTTTTCTTTTTAATTATCTTTTTTTTATATGAACAAGTAAAGAAAAATCCATCGATTTCGCTGGAAAAAGCGTCTTTAGATTAGCAAAATTGCCAAGTTTGAAATTGATTTGTTAAAAGCTAACGAAGATGTAGCTGCTCAAAGTCGAGTTGTATGGTAGGGAGTGCAAACCTGCCCCCCACCGTCCATACAAACGCGTGTAACTTTCCGCGACTTTGAGGAACTGATTTTCCCTAACTGGTCCACGTCAAAAGTTAGAAAAAAAGAACGTGAAAGGTTCTACTTCTCTCACGGCGATCAATATGAAATATTTAGTCAACTATGATATACAGCTTTATATCTTCGACATATTCACCAGAAGAATCAGACCATCTAAAGCTATCTAAGATCTGACAGTTAGGAAAGCAAAACCCTCAACGTAACTTGTGTGATTGAATCCGGTTATGTCAGCTTACCGAAGCTTTTACAAATCCGATTGATAAACATAAACATTCTAGAACAATTGGCCAGAATCTGCGTGAGATTCTCACTATTTCGTCCCTACAGACATACACAGGGAGTTTTAAAGACGTTCTGGGAAAAATTTGGTTGTCCAAGTTCTGCGAAATGCTGTTTATAGAAATATAAAGACGAATCATCATTTAATCCGTACTTCGAGGACTTCGCGATATATTATTATGTTTCAGTCTGACACATTTCTGTATCCAGGGCTTAGAACTGGATAGTCCTTTTACTATTTGTTGTATGAGAACGGCTTCCAGCTTTCTCAATCTTTGATGCTGCACTACTAATTTTATTGATACATCAATCCATTCAGTGCCAGACCTAATGGAAGAAGAACGAATTCACAATTGGCCTATTCATTGATCTAAAGAAGGCATTTGATACTGTTAATAACTCCATCCTCTTAGATAAATTAAACTTCAGCAGTCTTGGGAGCACTGATGACAAGTCCAAGGTCAGCAGCAGCATTGGCGCAGCATTGGCGCAGCATTGGCAGTTCTGGTTAGCTGGGACTGAGCACGGGAGATGGAGGACTCAAGCAAGGCGATGTCATCCGCAAAGTCCAAGTCATTTACAGTCAAAACAGGTCAAGCGTACCCCCCCAAGATTCTATTAATGAATTGATTATTTGAAAAATGAATCCGTTAGTCGTTCCCGTAACTGGTGTCAAATTCAAAGCGGCATTTCTGCATGCGTAATGAGCAGTGAATATTTTACGAGAACTTCTCTGTATTTGGTCAGATTGAAAATCTTTGAATGGATTAAGATTCTTAGAAGACATTTACATCAAATTCAGGAAAAAGGAGCTGGTGGAAATTTCATAACTGCCTCGCGTGTGAATTCACGGCTCATTACACATGCAAGAATGCAGAGATCAATCTGAAATCTACAACTAGCAACGGATTCAACTTTTGAATAATAAATTCATTAATGGAATCTTGGGGGGTACGCTTGACCTGGTTTGACTGTAAAACTTTTGCAGGGTACCTACTTGATTTACGAGGGCAAGTCAGCACTCCCGAGCCACCATCAGTAGACCTTAGCAGCAGGTAGTCTACCAAGATAATAAAAAGAAATGGAGATACTTCGGTCAATCATCACTGAATTGCTAGAGCTGGTATACAGCGCCTGGATTGCGTTGACCAAGGTTTCTGGGATGCCATAATGACGTAGAACAGAGAACATCACAGACCTATTGATGGAGTCAAAGGCCTTCTTAGAATCCACAAAGGTGGCAATCAGTGGGAGTTGGTGTTCTCTAAAGCCTTCCATGATTCTTCGCAAAATATGGATTTGCTGGGCGCAGCTGCGGCCTGGACGAAAACCTGCCTGGTTCTTCCGTAGCAGAGGGTCCAGGTGAGGTCGAATTCGGTTAAGGAGAATTTTGTTATAAAACTTGGCAGCAATCGACATTAGAGTTATTCCTCTGTAGTTTGTCATTTGAGACAGGTCACCCTTTTTCGGTAATGGGATGATGACATTTCATACCCACTGTTTAGGAGGTGACATGCTGGTGTACACCTCCGAGCAGAAGGTATGGATGGTATCAATCATCTGGTCGCCACCTCCTTGGAGAGCCTCTGCAGTAATTGCACAATCAAGACCAGCTGCTTTGTTGGTTTTCATAGCAGCAATTGCTTCAGCCGTTTCCTCGCGGGTGGGAAGGTCAGTACAGATGGGAAGATCATTTCTTGCCGGAAGAGGTAGCTCTGATGGAGTGAAGCCACTGTCATTGTTCAAAAGTGAACTGAAGTAATTCTTCCACTCCTCAAGGAGATGTTCTTCGTTCTCGGGTGGGTCGCCATTCCTCAGTTTCACTTTGGCGTTAGTTTTGATGTTCCTCCCAGACAATGAATGGATTATGTTCCAAGTGGTTGTGTAATGACAGATAAATGTCTGCATGATAAAATGATAACAAACAGTGTGTCATCAAAATAAGGAGGAAAAAAATCCGAATTGAAACCGATTGCTGTAATTCTCTTCCTTTGTAAAACTAAATGATAGAGCTTTCTTATTTTTAAAACACAATCTTACTGGCATAATTATATTAAATTAAAACTATCTATCTATATATATTATTTCTCAACGAGAACGTACTGGTGAAGAAAGCTAAAATTACCGCAGAAGGCAATTTTTTACAGCCTCCATCAAAGTACCATTCATTCGTGAAAGTGTTCTTAGAGGAAGGCGAGATTCTGAGATAAGCAAGCCAGCGAAAGGGTGAAAATGCAGTTTCATGGCAAAATGGACTCTTAATTAACCATTGTATTCCTGAAACGATTAAGTTCTATTTTGGAGTCACTACTGTTGACAAGAATTAAACATCTATAGGATAATTGTTCAACGAAAAATTATCGTATTGACCTTTTCCTGCTGCTTAAACATGTGCGCAAGATGATGGGTCTTAATAACATTCAGCTGCCATCTTGTCTTCGATGTACCGTTTTACGAAAGGAAAGACTGTCCTCTCAAGGGCGACAGCGAGACTACAATAAACTCACTTTCATCGTAGAAATACCTCGATACCTTAGAGAACACGTCTGTCGAACATAGCTCCCAATATACGTCATTCAGTTCCAGAAAACAGGCTGCATGTTAGCCGCTGTTATTCGGCCGCAGTCATTACCCTCAGCGGTTTTCCGGATCATTGGATAATATATACCAGGGCCGAGTTGTTCAAAGCTGGGTTAAGATAACCCAGGGTTAGTGCGAAATTTGAATTCAGCAATGAAAGCTTAGAAGGTAATTTCAGTTTTATTCGTTTTGTCTACAAGTTGATGATTGGATGCTCTAAAAAATAACAAAGAAAATTATCTGAGAAAATGCTTTTGAACAAGAGAAATAGAAATCCGGGTTAAATTTAACCCTGGGTTAAGCACTGATCGGCCTTCGAACAACTGGGCCCAGGTTTATAAATGAGATAGAATGACGGTTCGCTCGATTAGTTTACAGTATAAAAACAAAGGCAATGCGTGGTATCAACCGTAAAATTTAACTACAATCAACAATCAAAGTCATGAATAACTCCTCTACGCCCTGTGGCATGACCACTTCCTTGGGTTTTAATCCGAATCAACAAACTAAATATGACCCAATCTGGTGTTTGTCAAAGTACTCAACAACTCATTTTACTCCTCAGTGCGGGTAGAAAATAAATTAACTTGGTTTGACCTTTAAGAGAAATGCAAATTATCATAACGAGTATTAATAGCATCCGATCATCAAGACCCTAGGCGGTTAAGGCATATAGTTAGTTAGGGTTACCCGGCCGAGCAAAAGGCCCATGAAGATCTTAACGTTACAAGACAGATAAGGCTACCTCGACAGCTAGCGTAACTAGATGCATGGTAAACGCTTTGCTAGGTTTAACTCTTTTACCCACAGGGACAAGGCGAGAGTCGGTTTTGCAAATTTATCCATCATCCGACAAATTTCCAACACCATATATAGCCGTGTATGTGACTTAACATTTCAAAGTAAGAATTATCAATTTTTTGAGTTCTCACTTTTATGAAATGTAAGAGCTGCTTTTTACAGATTTTCAGTTCGATAGTCGTTTTCTACGTTGCAAGAGACCGAAGAGACCATTTTTGAAAGATTTGGGTAAAATCAAGAAAGACCGCATAGACTTAGCCGGCGATTTGGGTGAAGATCTTTATCGTTTTGTATTTCTCAAGATTCTTAACTTTTTTATTAAATGGCTTCAGTTTTTATATTTTTTGTAGAGTGGCACTGAAAACTATCAATAAACTACAAAAAATACCAAGAGACTGACAATTTCAACCGATGAAGATATCAATTGCATAAATTTGTGAGACATTTAATACCACCAAATTAAATAAGCGTAACGAATGAGAGAATAATTGTACGAATGTATTGTCAGGGGCACCCAACGAGAATATAGTTCAAAACATAGCATTGTTGAACGTATTTTAGTATTTAAACGGTAGATGTAGGCATATTTTTATCCTCTAAAAATTTTTCATCTGTTCGGATTTCCTAGCTGTAAGTCTAGTGATACGAAAATCATAGGGATCAAAACTTACCTTTTCGAAAATTTCAGCAAGAAAAAAGGCTTCCGAAAATTCTAGGTGACCTTTTTAGGATAAAAATCCGTCAAAAACGGGCAATTATACAATTTTGGGGGGGTTCGAAAATCCTAGGAGAGACAGGCAAGCAAGAAATTTAACAACAAATGTTCCGAAAATTCTAGATCTCAAATCATCTTCCGAACAGATGTTTTTCGAAAATTGTCGTTGGGTGCCCCTGGTATTGTGCAGAGTAAAAGCTTATCCCACAGAAAGGATCTCAGGGAGACATGCGAGAGAGACACGCGAGGAAGAGAGAGCTGCCCTCCCGTCTCGTGTTCCCCTCGCATATCCCGTTCTTTCTTGTGCATTTTTACCTTTGCTACGTAGGTTTAGGGTTTAAACTCTAGAATTGAACACTTCTCGGGAATAATCTGATTTTGCAACGGAAATCATTCAAGAATTTGGAAATTTGCTGTGCCGGTAACAAGACTACTCGACATAGAGCATGTTACGTACGAGGTCAGGAGTTCTCCTGACGAGGTTGTATATCCTTTTTTTTCTTTTATTAGGATCCTACAAAATACCATTTTGGGGGTCTAGAGACTTTATTAGAGTCACTTTATTGTCTTTTCAACGGCACAAAGTTCTTTTTTGAAAAGAAAAACAGCTATTAAAAATTAAAGTGGTATGGGAGACATCAAAGCGGGTACCAGCGTGCATCTAAAACATTAACATAATAGGGTCTTTTTTTAAGAAGTTATAAGCAGCTTTTTGTTGTAATAAGTCCAATAGTTTGAAATATCCTCTTTCTCATTTTTGTCTAAGAATCTTTTCTATTAACAAGTCCATTCAAGTGACGTACTTGAACGAGCCATTTATAATTTTGCATTTATCGTCCAGTATTGCAAGTTGCCTAGGTGCTATTTTGTAAAGAAATTATGTTGCTTATTGAGTTCATTCTTGTCCTCAGAACTAATTAATTTAACGTAGTTAATTTGGAGAGAAGTATTTTGTCCTCATGACAATTAACGCTGTCCTCAGAATCAATAGACTCTGCTATCGTCTTCTAGAGGATATGGTTGCCCACAGTGGAAAGGCTTTTATAAAACTGATAATCAAGTGTTCATGTGTCTGTATAACATTCTCATGGATGGGCAATAGAGGCAAAATTCAAAACGGATAAGAAGTCCAGAGGAATCTCTAGAGATATGTTTTAAACCTGAAATAAATATCCATTGTTGCAATAACATGTCGAATAGGTCAACCATTATTTGAAGAGGGTAAAAATTTATGTTGTTTTATTACGCATTACTTTTCTTCTTTTTAAAATTACGTTCACGGATGAAATATCGTTAACTTTGCAATAGGCCATTTCCGAGTTCCCCCGGGCCTCTGTATCAAAACGAGGTTAGGTGCTCAACCTTTGATGTGGAAATGATTTTTCATTCTCATGCTAATAAAACTCATTTCCACAAGAAAGGTTGAGCACCTAACCTTGTTTTGATACAGAGGCCCGGGGGAACTCGGAAATGGCCTATTAAGGGAACGTTGTCGTGCGGTTTCAAGTTGATGTTATTGCCAACTGAACAAAATAAGAGACTCAGTGTTATTAGTGGTCACAAAGCGGAAATGCGCGACTGTAAATGAATTTGCCAGCGGGGAATGTGCTTCATGACCGCCTCCTGGTCTCTTTATCAAGTTTTTTCAACTTGTCGGAAATTCAGGACTTTTCACCACTTGTAGCAAATGAAAGTCGCCATATAACCAGATAAAGTATGTATTGACTTGTACTTTTCTCTGGCCTCTAATTGCTTCCGTGTTTCTGGTGACTTCTTAAGAATCGCTCCGTTGTGCAATTGTTCTTATAGCAAGTTTAATATAACTTGAGCCTCGCTAAAGAAAGCCATATCATTTGAAACTGATAGAACTTGTACTTTTGTTTTCAGTTGGCAAAAATTATGCGAGATCAGCTACGTAGCAAACTCGTGAAAAGAAGAAATCTAGAGGAAGATAGGAAATTTGTTGGGAAATATGAAATATTTCATGGTAATTGGCATTGTTTCAAAATTGTTTAATGGTCGAGCTTGAATTTGATACCCCATGTATTGATCGAATTTATACTCTTGGTTAAACCACCTGCTATTTTTTTTGTCCTCTTATGGGACAATAAATAGATTTTTTTTACAGAGGATAAAATACTTAATTTGCTAACACTTGCTTGACGAATAAACAGCATTGTATACTTTCGACAATATATATATAGCAAATAAAAGAAATAAGCGTAAAAACACGGGTAACTCTAGCTTCTTGAGTACTCCTCAAACTTCCTAGTAGTAAGTGCCTCCATAACGCGATATACGGACAGATACTATTATATAAAAGTATGGGCCAATTAAAACAAAGTGGGAGCAAAGTATGATTTTTGATAGATGACAAAATTATCTTAATGCACGACACAGAAAAGGTCTTGATAAGGTCTTGCTGGAGAGTTAGGGTTCACTGTTAGTTTTGTTTGGGTTAGGGCTATCTATTGTTTTCTAAACCAATCCTGTGAGCCGTTCTTAGAGCTTCCGGCAAACCCGTTCCCCTCTCTTATTTTCCTGAGTATATTGGTCTCTACCAGAATATTTACACCGATCGGTCTAACTGATAAAACATTATTTCAATTATGTCACTTTTTCTTTGTGTAAATTTACTTGTCATGAAATTTTTGCAAAAGACTTTTTACCTGTGTATGTCATTCAGCACTCGTTATTTTATTCATTTTCGCACTGTTCCTTTACTTATTTAAGCTGCAACTACAGTCGGCGGTGTCAACAAAGTCATATCTAAAGATGAAAGTATTGAAGTTTTCAGTTGCCTTTTCTCTGTGGACAATGAATTGCTTCCTGTTAGTTTATCATTACGTCAATGAAGGGTTTTGACAGGATGACTAACTCCAAAATACTATGCAACTATCCCCCGAAGGGGAGGTGAATAGTGTCGTGGGTATATACCGAGACGCGAAGCGTCGAGGTGTATATCAAGCACTGTCCACCGACCCTGAAGGGATACTGGTTTTAGTATTTACCAAATCAGCTGGATAAAAATGAAAAAAGTAACATTTGCAAATTAAAAACGTCACTTAGTAGGAACGTTATTTACAATTTACAAACATTTCGGAGATTTTGCCAAGTGCATTTTTACGATTTTGTTGCAAATTTAGCATGAAAATAATTTTCTACCTACCGGTAAACACCGACAAGCTAAAGACAGTCGCTTTCTTGGTATTTGTTGGTACGACTGCAGCTACATTTATCGCTCAAATTTCGTCTTCCGAAAATGCCTCGAAGGGAGACGCCATCGTAGCTCCTTTCGCAAAACAGTAAATAGCCAAAGATATTCCGAGCTACGAGAGCCAATCAAAAGGCGCGAAAAATGCTCTTCACTGATTTGGTAAATATTAATATAAACTATTAGCCGTTTTTAATGGAATAGTGGAAGTGAAATCAGTTTAAAAAATGGTCTGTAAGTTCCTGAGAGGAGTCTTATAGATTACGAAGAATAGGGAGAAAAACAATTTGGAAAAAAAATTTCTAGGAATCTTTTTCTAAAGCCTTCGAGCGTCTTTTCCAGAAAGATATATTTAATGATTGTGAATCCAACTTTTTATATCATATCTCTTAAAGCTCTTTGAGCTCTTTGATGTTTTGCTTTGGTAGTCTTATCTTGCAGGAATTATTGAGAAATTCAAACTTAACGTTCCTGATAGATCAGAAATTTTGAAAACCTGTTAAGATCGTTAAAGACACAATTATGTACCGTTCGTCATTTGTTCGATAGCTGCTTGTCTCTCTCACCACTTAAACATTTAGGAATTTAAAGGGACAAATGGCCAATAGCCAATGTACATGTCACCCCATGAAAATAAACCCTTGGCAAGAGAGAATGAGGAGTCAGTCCTCGGGGGAACCCCCCTCCCTCGGGGTGGCATCCTGTACTAAGTCAAGAACAAGAAGAGGTCTCCCACATTTCCTATTTAATGAGGTGGTCAGTTGAAGCTAGTCAAAATGCAAGTCCAAGAGCTGAAGCAGTGCTGAAGAACGATAAATGAACAAAACCTCATTAAATGGCTATCAATGTAATAAGTTTTGGGAAGCGGCCATGCTGTAAAAAATCCCATCTTCTTGTCCAAGTAGGGTATCAATGGTGTCCATCTCAGCGACCTGGCCTTCTTTTAATACTAGAATTATGTTACAATCTTGGACAGTGTTCAGTCGGTGAGCTATAGTGATCACAGTGGAATTCTTCAGTTTCTCGTGTACGGTGGTCCAGATTATTTGCTCTGTCCTTGGATCGACAGACGCCGTTGGCTCATCTAAGATGACGATTTTACTCTGCTGCAGTAGCGTGCGAGCTAAGCAGATTAACTGGCGTTCACCTACACTCAAGTTCTCGCCTCTCTCTAAAAGCTCGTAGTCAAGTTGCCCTTCCAGGTTTACAACCAAATTTTTTATTGTTACTACTTCAAGGGCGTTCCATAGTTCTTCATCTCTGTACTTCTCCAGAGGATCAAGATTTTTTCTTATTGTTCCACTTAAGAGGACAGGTGATTGGCTGAGCACTGAAATACATTTTCGCGACTCCTGCAGTTGAATGCCTTTTATGGAGACGCCATCGATGAATATCTCTCCGTCAGCCTCAGGCATGCGCAAAAGAGCTGCCACAATTGACGATTTTCCATCTTCTGTCCGACCAACAATTCCTAACTTCAGTTTCTCTCGAATGTCAAAAGTTAAATGTTTCAAAACTTGTGGACCACCTGGGTAATACCTCAAAGAAACATCGCTAAAACTCAGGCTGCCAGCGTTTGGCCATTTGACGGGCGGAAATGCTTTGATGTTGTACCCTGGCTCAGGCTTGAGATTGGCGTAAGCCATGACTCGCTCGACAGACGTCATGGTGTCCTCAACGTCTGCAAATTGCCGCACAGCAAGTTGGCACATCTTTGCAGTGTTGATGGCGTATGCCAGGACAAGACCAGTAAATGCTGCAAGAGAATTTGGATAAACATCATTAAAGGCCAAATTATATTGCATACGTACGAGAGAGGCGCCCTGGAAAGCACTAGGGGGATCAGTCTCTAACCATACTCGGAATGTAACACTAAAAGATTTTAACTTAACTTAGTTTCTTAACTCGGCTAACGATCAGTTTACAATACAATGTATGCATTTTCTTTTAGAATAATGAATATATGAAAAGTATATATAAAACTTTTCAGACAGGATTGAAATCTTCTGCGAGTTGCAATACTCGTAATACAGTTTTAGAGAAAGCGGATGCATTCAAGTGTAGCTTTCCCTTGTTGCCATTCAGCTAAGGTCTTGATCATCGCACTTGTCTCGGCGCAGAATGGCTGTCGTAAAACTAAAGCAACAATTTCCCGTCATAAGTTGCCCGTTATAGTCCTTACCTTGATCGTGGGCAAGAAAAGAAAACCCAAAGGCTGATGCAGTTGTTAATACGGTAAACAGGCAATCAGCTCTGACTCCAACCCAGTTACAACACGCTGATACCATGTAAAACGATTGGTTATGTAGGTCTTGATGTCTAGAGATAAAAAAATTTTCCGGTGCGAGAAAATAAAAACAAATAGAAAAAAGATAGTAACAAATGTATATTTTCCGTTAAAACGTAACATATTATAGCCCAAAAGTGTATATAAAACCCACGGTCTGGCAGTTGATTTTATTGATTTCTCAAAATCCGCCCTAAAATATGAAATTTTGCATCTTTTGATCCAAAATCGAAATGCACTTTACTGGCCAAAGAAATAATGTTCATTTACCGTAAGACCTTCCAGTCTCTTGTGATTTCGATGAGTTTTGACCCATGTTGTTCGCTTGCCTCTCACATCTTGCTGGAGGCAAGCATCGGGAGGCGGGCGCCGAAATTGACAAAACAATTGTGCCCAATTTCTGTGAGCGACGCGTAAATGTGGCAGGAATTTCGCAAACTTTTCCCCGGGTTTCGGGGGCTATTCAACGACGCTTTATACAGGAAGGCTTCGCCCTATAAGGCCCAACCCTTACCTTTTAGTTTCTACCACTTTGGTAGTGGCGGAACCAGGGAAGGGGACTGGGGGGTCTGTGCAAAACACTTGTGTGTTACAAACGTGACAGAGCTATTACTTGCGTGTTTTGTTGCGATCTTCCGTAAACATTAATATTTCGTGGTCTTTTACAAAAAGATCTGTTAAATTTGGCGGAAAGTTTTTTTAAACATAATTATTGCCGCCTTTTTTCCTCTTCGTCCTTTTGCGTAAGTCACTATTTTAGGGAGAAGTCCCCCACCAACCAACCACGCCCTCTCTCAGTCTGGGCGGTGGGATTTCTTCATTTGTTCAGTATTCCTTTCAGAGTATCGTTGTTCGAGTGTTAGTTCAGTAACAGCGGTAAGCAAAAAACAGCAGTGTGAAAGCCCTACAAAACAACAACTGATCACAAAAAATTATGATATAAGAGTTCATTACTTATCTGACACAGTGTTTTACGATTTGAAATATTTCAGTACATTTGTCGAATTTTGCATTTTCGCAAACTGCCTGTAATTACGTCACGCGTCCGAATTACACGAAATGTAAGAGCAGCTGAAAAATACTTACTGGTAAAACTGTTCTATAAAATCTCTTTCCTTTTTCCGGGTTCGAATCGTGCTTAAACCGGCCATGGTTTCTGAGAAGTGCGAGAAAACAGGACTGCGGCAGATTGACTCCAGTCTCTTGAACTCTCGTGATGTATTCAAGTAATACCATGTGAGGTAAAGGCAAGCAGCTATAAATGGAATGGTAACCAGACAGAGCCAGAAGTTCAAGAACGAAGGTAACAATATTGACGCAAGGAGGACCAACGAATTTCGGGTGACATGTAAAAACATTTTGGGTAGAAGTTCGTCAATATAGCCGATGTCTTTGGAACACCTATTGAGTATTCGTCCAGCAGGATTTGTATCGAAAAATAGAACTGGAGCCCGAAGGAGACATTGTACCATTTTATCGTGCAGTTTTCTGGCTGACCTGAGTAATGCATTGTACAAAAGACCAGCGCGTATCATACCGGAAAAGAAGGAAGCGGCCACGAGACTGGCGTAAACCTGTAGTGTGTTTCATTTTGTTGGTTTTTCCAGGACATCCGCGTCATAAAAGATAACCAGATTTCTGGCAATAACATAGCACCTACAATGGAAACAAACGAACTTAAGCAGAAAGAAAAACGTGACTCACTGTTTTATATACCCTATCCCAGACTTAAATGCTCAAATCGATACCCTCAATAGCGGTCAATTCACTTTTGCAGAGGGAAACATACCTAAGACTCTACCTTTTTCCAAGACAGCGAGTTATCGCCGTCTTCCTCAGGACCACACGCCTGAGGGAAAAAGTAAAGCAGTCCACTTTTGTCCCCGCCCAAACAACTCCCAAGGGTCTGAATAAAAAACGGATGGTAACTGAGAAAGAAAAGAACGAATTTGCAAGGCTGTCATTCTCAAATAGGAAGTTTGATAAAAATTCGGAAAATAAAATTAGAGGCGTGGCGATCCCCCGAGAAAACAGGGTAACAGCGTGGTAAGTGGCACCTCTTGTGACCAAAATCTAAGCTTCTTGCTTTAGCAGGGAGACCCTAAAACTGCAGGCGTTGCTTTCCTTTTTTTTTTTTCTTTCTTTTTTCGTGTGTAAGCGCCAAAAGGAAAGTCATGGCCCTAGGCGTTCCTAACAGAGACTGTGGAAGCTGGTGATAAGCGCTGCGTGATAAGCGCATGCATGTTTTGTGAAGAAAACGTAGGAAATGATAATGCAAAAAATGTAGAGCTTTCCGAAACGGGTCGGTCCACGAATTTTATCGCTTGAAAGCGTTGATTACTTTTAGTTGGAACAAGTGAATGAGCACTTTAATGAACAAAACTTCGATGGTGTATGCAACGAATCTTGTGATAAGCATGCTGTTTATTTTCGACGATGTTTGAAATGACACGCCATGTTCATCATGTTTTTGCTCTCTGGCAATGATATAATTTCTCTCGAATCGAGGCCCTTGATTTTCATGTATTCATACACGCGTACTCGATCAATTCAGGAACATTTCGTCAAATACAAGGTAAAAAGGAAATATCCTAAAGAAACCTCGACCGTCGATAAAGTAGGATGTGAAAAACTTTTAAGCGAGGAAATACTGTTTCGTGTAGAATTAATTGCCTCCTCATTTTTTATCTAATCTCCGAGCAAGAGAGACTTTTAAAAGCGTTCTTCTATAAAAAAAAAATCGCAGCACATAGCAAACTATGAATCATCGACACACCGTAACAAAAACAGCACTTAGTCCTGCATTATTGGAGTCCTTAGAAAACTTTGTCGCAACGAAGAATTCTTTTCACCACAATTTCGTTCTCAAATACACTTG
This sequence comes from Porites divaricata, assembly GCA_038088405.1. Classification (NCBI taxonomy): domain Eukaryota; kingdom Metazoa; phylum Cnidaria; class Anthozoa; order Scleractinia; family Poritidae; genus Porites; species Porites divaricata. The sequence continues at coordinate 62,132,569 of JBBMOI010000001.1, read as the reverse complement.
GTTGTAAACTTAGGCCACCCATGCACAAGAATCAAATATAGTAATTTTTGCCCCTTCAGAAAGATAGCGATCAAAAATTGACTGATTACCCATTCTACATTAACACCCCGTACCCATTACGTGATAATTAAATAAATACTATATGAAGTACTTATAACGCCTTGCCCCGCTATTATATGGTTGCAAGTGTGCATGATTATTTCATAATTTATGCAATAATCTTGAATGCACGGACGCTACAAAAAGGTTCACTCACCTTGGATCACCACACAAAGTAAAATCAAAAGAATCACGCCCAATGTAGTTATTCCAATTCGAATGTAATTCCAGTACAATGCAGGGGAGACTCTTCCGGTGGCTCTTTCTTCTTCTGAGATCTCCAAAGTTTCGTCAGATCCATCACGAACGCCTCTGAAACGCATTCGTAATGTGCCACTTTCAACTCTCGCTCCGAAACTCTTTTTTTCTTCTTTTGCGGCGACTGATGCATCTTTGATAGTATCTAGAATTTTCTCTGCATCTGACAGTTCACTAAAACTGCCTTTCTTTATTACTGACCCGTTGTCAAGGATTACAACTTGATCAGCTGCCACCATGTGCCTCTTTTCGTGTGTCACCAATACTTTAATTTTGTCTCGTAGAAGCTTGCAGATACACTGTTCAAATATGTGCTCACCTACTCTAACATCCACGGCACTTAAAGGATCATCCAGTAGATACACATCTGCATCTGCGTACACTGCGCGTGCAAGATTGACACGGGCAAGCTGGCCTCCACTCAACACTATACCATGTTCTCCGACAAAGGTACTGTCGCCACTGGGAAATCTGTTGATGTCTTCGATTAGTGCGCATGTCTCCAAAACTTTAGTATACCACTCTTCAATGTACGGCTCACCAAATAAGACGTTTTCTCTGACAGTCCCAGAGAAAACCCACGCCGATTGCGTCAAATAAGCTACAGTTCCCAAACAGACTATGCTTCCACTTGTTTTTATTACCTCGCCCGCGATTGTGGCCAAAAGAGTTGACTTTCCACTGCCTACTTGACCCGTGATCACGGTGAGGCTGTTTTTGGAGGCTGCAAAACTTACATCTTGAAGAAGAAACTTTTCACCAAGGCTATTCACTTTATACGAGAGACCAGAAACAGATAAAGTGAAATCCGGTTTTCCAACTTTGTTTTCAGAGCTACCACTTTTAACAGTTCGATGATCGTCTGGGAAAGACACCATCGACGGCGCCAATGCAGGACGACTCTCTCGCATAAAAGAACTCCGATTGTATTCGAGTTGTGTTAAGGGAATTTCGTTCATTAAAAGAAAGCGCTCGATCCTCTGGAGGGTAGTAGGCAACTCAAATAATAAAGGAAGAGAAGTTGACAGCCTGTTTAACACCATCTTTTCTAGAGCAAACATAAAGGCAAGCAGCATAAAAGCTGTGGGCATCGAAATGAAGTGGCCAGTTAAAATGATGGCTAAAACTGAAAGGAACGCTCCTGCACTGGCCGCCGTAAAACAAACACCATCTATGATAGATAACAGAGCGCTCTTTTTCATAATAATCCATATTTCAATTCTAGTAGGTAAAAGAAAGAAAGTTTGGTTATGGTTTCTCAGTTGTAGATGAATTTTACTGACTGGGATTAATTATTGAGTGTATAAAGGCCTGCTCAAGACAGGAAGAATAAGAAATTTTTGGTATCTTTTGGAATATATATAAATCTACTTCGGGCAAAGTTTTTTTATATGAACAGCACAATGTTAGCTTATAGAGAGCATATCTTGAGCAAATACAAGCTAGTGCGAAAATTAGAATCAAATACTCCACCACTGGATTAAAATACCTCATTTATTACAAATACCTCACAATTAATTGCCTGGAGAATAGGCACTGTTGCTATTGACTAAGTAATTCTTAAAGGTAGCTGAACAAGATGTCAGGAATGTGTCCAGTGTAAAAGGCTTCAAGTGATTTTCTGAGCAAAGGGATGTGCTTTAACGGTTGGCAAATAACGATTAAAAGAGTTCAGCTAAGCGGCGATAATTCAGAATACAACGTCTGAATAAATGTTTACATTGGTATTGGCATTGGCTTTCTGGCTGTATTTAACATAAAGAAACATCCACGCAGATAATTCAATCTGAAAAGTTTGCATGTCTGTGTGATCAACCCCGTTCCCAGGGTCCTCTCCTACTCATCCGCCGGAGCAAGAGAGGGATACGAGTACGAGAGGACCCTTGGAACGAATAACTGTAAGGTTGAATTGAGGTTATGTTCATACTATACTGGATAACTTTTGCGCCCCCACGAAAATCATACTGGACAGGACTTTTGTTTACACACAAGAACGGTGATGATTTTGGAGCGATTTCTGTGACGGATTGAAGCTGCGCCGCGCCGATCTCAAAAGTGGAGTGTCACATAACGAAGGGGTTCCGTGCCATACATTGGTGCAGTATGACCAACTATTCGGACCGTCGCGGAAATAAAGAAGAAGGAAAGAAGAGTGGAACCCACTGAAACGAAAGTAAATGATCTGGGAGTTTAGTCCCCCACAAGTCTCTTGGCAAACCGCTCCGGCACGGTGTTCAATGTGTGTGAACGACTTGTTGCAATTCTGGGCAGTTACTGTTCATACAATGCCCGGTAGCTTTTTGCGTCGGCATGAAAAGCAATCCGGTATAATGTAAACATAGCGTAACTATACTCACCTTCTCGCAGACTTCACTTTTTCTTGATAGTATTGTTCCCACGCATGCGTTTTTAGAGCACGTATACCAGTCACGAGCTCATTCATTAACAAAAGGCGCCTGTCCGATACCTCAGCAGTTTCCACGCGCAGCCCAGCACATATAAATGAGATTATCAAGATACAAAAAAGCATCAGCACTAGAAACAGAACTCCCATCAATGCTGGCCAGCCAATGAGGTGCAGCAATAAAACAATGACAACTGTAAATTCTAAAGCAAAGAAGAAAGAGCCAAAAATCCATCTGGTGGTCAGTTCGATTCTTTGGACGTCGTTTGATATGAGGTCAATGAGGTTGCCCGTTGTTGCTTTCAGGAGGCTTTGCTGGGTTATTAAATGAATCTGCAAAAAAATTTATTTCATCTTGTCAACAAACCCGGCTGTCAAGTCTTAATAAGCAAATTTTCCTGGCCATAAGAGAGGTTTGAAACATTTAAGCTTTCTAAAAATAAATGCAATCTGTGAGACTGAGTGAAACTTAAAACGTAATAAGTGTGTCGTAGTATACCAAGGTGATAGTTTTTCTTTGACATTGTTTTTAACATAACCTCGCTTAAATGACAGGAGAATTTCATGTTATACAGGTTTCTCTACTTCAGTAAACGACAACAACAATACAACAACTCCATCAGAGGTCCTTTACCTTGCGATAAACAATCCCTTTGAGAGCGCTACTCAAGCGCATGCCCAGAAGATCACATCTAAAAGCAGAGTAATGGGTGGTAGCGGAAAATACTCCTGCCATTCCAATAAAGAAACAGCAACCAATCACAAGAGGTTGATTCCTTTCTGTAGAATGCATCGATGCAAGGAGTAGGCCAAGAGCAAGAGGAAGCGTAATACGGAAGACTGACTCTATAAACCAGAAACTTAGCAAAAATGAAACCTCTTTAAAGGATAAAATCTTTAGAACACATTTCCAAAGCTTTGGCTGTTTACCAGGGATCATACTGCATTCGCGTACATGCTTATCCCATTGCTCTTGAAGTTTTTCTGTTTGAACTTTTGTTTTGTCTTCTTCGTTAAGTGGTAGGAAATCAGACTGTTCTAATGGCCGTTTGTTTCCTGTTCTGAATATGCCGTTCATCCACCAGCAGGTCCAAAGGGAAAGAAAATTTGCTGAATTAGCAGGATGCCTGCCATTGTTTTCCAAGTCTTCATCGTCAGATTTTATCGACTCGTAGCCCTTGTTTTCCATCCTGCGTTTTTTTTTTAATGAAAACAGCAAAGAAAAATGGACTAAAATTAAACTGTGATAAACAGTTACTTTAAGAAATTTTAAATTAAAAAAAAAAGCGTTTAAAACATCGTTACGACGTTTCGACATTCTCGGACGACTTTATAAAGTCCAAAAAAAATAACATATACATGTTCGATAAATAGGAAAAAAATGATTAGATCCTTAAAAAGAAGTAAGGAAAGGCAAGTACCGTCTTAAGGCCAATTTAGACGGTACGATTTTTGCTTGCGACTATCGTGCGCGAATAGCATAAGTCATGACTTCACGTCGGATCGTGTCGTGTAAATTAGACCCACGACATCCGAACTACACGTGGATGTCGTAAGTGAAAATTGTGCGCGGGTGGATGGTCGAAAGTGATGACGTATGCTAGACGCGCACGACAGAAGTAAACCCTGCCTCAGTTTACAGACCTATCATTTCACTTTAATCCACTGGTTACAGTTCCCTATTTTTCCCCGTAAGATCGTCGAGAACGAGCGCTACCGGACGACCATCTTGAGCAAATCTAACTTAAAGATGAGTATCCAGTTTTTACCGCTGGTAAACCTCGACGCCCGCCCCCTCGGTGCATCTTGAAACCAATTACTAAATGGCTCCCGGTGACAGTGAGTGCTGGATCTCGCGCGTCGATCTTAAGGGCAAAAAGAGGACTGTAAACAGTCTATCACCCCATGTAAGGAAATTCAAGACAGTCCTGGACTTTGGATTCCGTGTCATGGATACCGGATTCTTTGTTACTGGAACTCGGATTCCGGAATCCAATAGTTAGTGGGATTCGGATTACTTGAGCTGTATTTCGGATTCCAAAGACCAGGATTCCGGAATTCGCGAGCAAAGCATTTCCCGGATTCCCTTACTAACCGCGGCAGTGTTGGCTCAGTCGGTAGAGCGAGTGACTGCAGAGCGGGAGGGCGCGGGTTCGATTCCCGGGTCCGGACCAATAATCAGGGTCTTAAAATAATTGAGAAAAGAAGGTACTCCCTTTGCACTGCAAGCGGCTAGACCTTCAGGTGGCTCGGATGACCACGTAAAATGGCGGTCCCGTCTGCAGCAGGAGACGTAAAAATAGTGTCCCCAATTAGTACTTTCGTGCTAAATACATTGACACTCAAATAAAGTGCATTCATTCATTCATTCATTACTTGGGACGAAGTCTATCCTTTAAATGAACGTCGAGGGTGTGGAAAAATGTATTAAACCGCGGGTGATTCATTTACCGTTAGCGCAAGGGGATGGGGTTGGGGAAAGAAGAAAATAGATGTTCGTCCGGGCCCCTCCCCTTGATCGCTACTCATTTAGATCCCTCATGATACACGCCTTTCTCCTCCGCAGAGACTTCCTTGTGTCGTAGGGAGGCTGGCGAGAGGAAAAAGCGAGGGGCACGATGGGAAGGGAAAAGAGAGGAAGCGAGGCCCACTTTTTCTCTCTTCCCATCGTCCCCCTTTCGCTTGCTATTTTCGGTTATTGTTATTTTTATTGGGATACCCAACGGGAGCCTCTACGGAGGAGAGAGGAAGTACGCCAATTTTTGGACCATTAGCGTTGAAAACGTTTCCCCCGACACAACTGACTGCTCCTGGCAGGTCTCCGAGGCCTATTTCCCTTTTGGTTAACGGTCACTGGAATATTGTCGGATCGAATAAAAATTACTAGTAGCAGCTATTTCCATTCAGCGAGTCTGAGTTGTCCCATACTTTCTGCAAAGTTCTGGTATAATTTACGTCTGTTTCACTTATTTCGCGGCGATAGCTCAAGTATTGATAAATCTTCGTCGGCAACATGTAAACTGATGTTGTGAAAAGGGAGCCAAGTCCCACGTAGCTAAGGAAATATCAGGAAGAGGACGAAGAAGAAGCCGTGACGAAAAAGGCAATTAAGGAGTTGGAGATTTTCGTTTCACAAATATTTTACAACTTTTCCCTATTCATTTATTTTTTTAAATTACTTTACTTTATCTTTTTTTTTCTATTACTTTTTTTTACCCACGACATTTACCCACACCCACGACCAACACCCACGAACCACGACCTCTACCCACGACCCACGATCCACGACATTTAGCTATCACATGCAAATGTGCAGATCGATTTACCGGCTTGTTTACTTTGACCAACTGAATTATTTTCTGTATGAATATTTGCAGTTCCTCCGGTTGCAAATTTGATGGGAAGCCAAATAATAATATACAGCTTACGTTTCTGTTCACTTTTGAATCATTTTTGTTGCTAAATTCAACCATAAGTTTGAAGTGGAGAGATTTACAATATTATCACGACACTGTCATGAGTTCTACATTATGCATATCTCAGGGCCGATTCACACGGTTCACTTACTCTCAGCCAACCTTTGTTCAAAAAGCTTCCATTACAGAAACGTGCCCTTTGAAAAACGTCGCCCATTAAAAGTGGGGTACCCATTAGGCTTTGCGAGCAAAAACGAGGTTTCAATAACCTGAGATCAGGCTCTATTTTCGTTTCGCCTTGAAAATTACATTCCGGCGGGCAAGGCGAAACGAAAAGAGAGCCTGATACAAACCTTTAACGAAAAGTCTGCCGCCCACTTTTTTGATTGATTGACATTTGCCGAATCAGCCAATCAGAATTACTTCCGTTTCTTGTTTTTCTAGTATGCAAATTTTTCACGCGTGGGAGAAATGCAGACTAGTTGACTTAAAAAATAGCTTTTATCTGTTAATTTTTTCAGCTAAAAAAACAGTCAGCACAACTTCTTGCGAGATTAAGGGAGATCTCGAAGGTTACTTCTGTAGGCGTAGAAGGTAAAAAGTTTTCGAAAAGACGGCGACACGATGTTCTACGAGTTTTATTATTTTGGCTAGGCGCTCTGGAATTTAAAAATCTCTATTTTTCCGTTGTCTTGATATTTTCCTCGGCAATTTCCCCCGATTTTCAGTACATAAATCTTCAAAAACAAAAGCAAACAGCCAACGAACGAGGACACCAGTTTTCCTGGTTTACTTTTTACTAAAAGCGAAGGCAAACAACCAGTCTGTTAGCACACTGAAAATTCCTTGAACAGCGATGCGATATTTTTCGTCTAATACTTCACAGTTGGCGATTGAGGTTTCTTTCGCAGTGAGCCTCCGCCTGCGTACCCCGTTAAGAGAAGTCATTCTCGGCTAAACGTTCAAATGAAACCAGTTTTAAGATGGACAGTATTTCGATTTGCACCCGTTTGTTGGTAAATCAAAAGGCACCTTGGTAGCGGTCAACAACTTGCAGAGGGATTCAACTCCGCAATACACTCACTTTCCGTAAATAAAGCAAATCCTGAGAAGATATGAACAACCATATGAATTTTCTGAATTCCATGGCACATATTAAGGCATATTTTCCTACCATAAGACCATAAAACAATAAAAAAGACAGCAAAATCGATCCTTCTCTCCGCCGACGACGAATCATTATTAGGGAGCTTAAGCAAACACTTGAGGCGGTTAGGTGGAGGCGGCGATGGCCGCGCGGGAGTGGGTTGAGGCCGCCTCCTCTTGGCGCGAAATTAGAATATTTAAGCTGGCCTGGAAGCGGCGACGAGCTACGGCTGTTTTACCTTCACTTTAAGTGGTCCAATTTGACTTTGTTCGTGAATTTGACATGTCAAATGGCAACTTTTCGAGAAGTCCGAGACCTTCTAGCTTTCGCATGCTTTGAGGACATCATAGACGAGGACGAATTTCTGTTGTTGTGGGAACTTAACACGTCGAAAAATCTTGACTTTCCTTACGAAGACTACGGCCGATTTGACCTGGACGAGATGGACGACTCAGAGTGTGTAGCAGAGTTTAGAGTCAAGAAACACGACCTCCCGGACCTAGCTGCTGCCTTACAAATACCGAATCAGTTTGTGTGCCATCAGCGGTCAGTAGCCGATGGAATGGAGGGACTTTGTATGCTGCTCCGACGACTTTCATATCCCTGCAGATACTCAGACATGATAGCGCGCTTTGGTCGGCCGGTTCCTGTTATGAGCATGGTTACAAATACTGTGCTGGATTATATCTTTACCACCCACAGTCACAGGATACTACAATGGAACCAAGCTATTTTGCAACCGGCACAGCTTCAAACATATGCTGACACAGTCTCCTTAAAGGGAGCCGCATTGAATAATTGCTTCGGATTTATCGATGGAACTGTCCGGCCAATTTGCAGGCCCGGAGAGCACCAACGCGTGGTGTATAACGGCCATAAACGTGTCCATGCGCTTAAGTTTCAGTCAATTGCTCTTCCAAATGGACTTATCGCTAACATGTACGGCCCTGTTGGTAAGTAGATTTGGTACTCTAGTATCTTGTTTTTGAAAAGGCATATCCCCCTCTTTGTACAAAAAAATGCAGTACATATATAATTGGTAACAGAGGGAGCCCCCTGGAGCAAATCCTGGCTACATGATTGTTTTGAATGTCAGTCGTGAGCTTCGTGAGCTTCTGTCCATTCCATGATCGAGCTAGAAGAGAAAAAACAAAACCTTATTAAAAACAGGCTCACCTTTCGGGAATATTCCAAAGTTTAAGAGACAAATTAATCGGAAGAACAAAATAGCATTTTGTACAAGCGAGTACTTGCAATCTAAAGATTTTAAGTCTACAGGACGTAAACATCGCTCGAAACAATGTGAATCCCAGGAAACTCACCCATTTCTTTTGCTTTTTTCTCCTTCGCTGCGGGCTTCGCTCGCCATCGTTCTTCACTCTATAAATGTGAAGCGTGATTTTCGCTGTAAAGCAAAAGAAATATCAAATATTTTCAATTAAAATACAAGTATGATAATCAAAAAAACATTTCTTTGACTATATAGAAGAGTTTCCATGTCTGTTAGGTACTAAAAATCGGAAAATAAAGTGACCGTCTCTCGAGGCGGCCAAACTTACCTTTCTCGCCGCCGCCACTGTGAGTGGACGCGGGCAACACTCGACGTGATTATGCTAATTAGCTCGAGGGCGGGAAATTTTACTTCCGGTTGACCTCCACCTAGCCGCCTCCAATCTTTGCTTAAGCTCTCTATTCACTAAAACAACCGCGCGAGGATTTTTGCGCTTTCACTTCCGACGTTTCCGACAGCCATTCAGATCTTGTGTTATTGTCTAACAGCCAATCAGCGTTACGGTCAAAATCTGACCGTAACGAGCACAAACTTGCAATAGTTTGTATCAGGCCCAATTTTAGCGGTAGCCGTTAGAGAGAATGTATGAAAACCGCTCAAATTGGGCCTGATCTCAGGTTAAGGTTTCAAAGACTACCGCCGTTTTCGGTCTCTTATGAACTTTATAGCGGTTAACAATTCTCACACTTTCAAGAGACAATGCAGAAGCAATAGAAGTAGGTTGCCATTGTTTGTGTTGGAATGTCTTTGTCATTGCTACAGAGAAGAAACTTTTTATGCAAAGAGAAGCATGTTTCTTCCTCGTGCGCTAACATAAAACCCTCGCGAATTCGGTAGTCTTGTGCGAATCGACTCGATGGTAAAACGGTTAAAGCCAACCAGAAACCAAAGTATTCTTTACTTAAAAACTCTTCTTCACGAAAACCAGTCAATAAGATTGAATAAAAATGTTTGACGTTTTTGAATGGGCGCGTTTCTGTAATGCGTGGCGAATCTAGTGCAAGCCATTGGCTTAACAATCATGAATGGTTCTTTCGACACATTGCGATATTCGTCGTACCGAAAACACAATTACATCAGGGGTACCCAACGAGAATATAGTTCAAAACCACTTAAACATAGCATTGTTAAACGTATTTTAGTATTTAAACGGTAGATAAAAGCATATTTTTATCCCCTCAAAAACTTCATCTGTTCGGATTCCTAACTGAAGGTCTAGTGATCCGAAAATTATAGGGATCAAAACTTACCTTTTGGAAAATTTCAGCCAGAAAAAAGGCTGCCGAAAATTCTAGGTGACATTTTTAGGGTAAAATCCGTTAAAAATGGGCAATTATACAATTTTGAGATGTTCGAAAACCCTAGGCGAGGCAGGCAAGCAAGAAATTTTACAAGAAATGTTCCGAAAATTCTAAATTTTAAATCGTCTTTCGAACAGATTTTTTCCGAAAATTAACGTTGGGTGCCCCTGATTACCTTCAGCTGTTTCCTCTTAATGTCGATTAACGGGACTTATACAAGTAAGACCTAGCTAGGACCTGGCTTGCATGGAGTAAACAGGCCTTGGATTATTAAAAGTTTTAAAGGGCCAGGAAATTCATTCCAACGAAGGCAGGTATTAGCAATTTCAACAGTGACATTGGTACAGCAGCCGGTCACTAAAGTCCGGGTTGAGTACGCAGTGAGTCAAATATGAGGGATAGTCTTATTTATTGAAATGGAAAGTAGCCAATTGAAGAAACCGTTTAATATGCTTCAATGGCTTTTATCAAAACTGTGAATATAATTTTTTGTTCGTGATAAGTCATCTCGAACAGTATGCATTTACGGCAATCGAACGTTGTTCGCTTCATATCGCGCAAGAACTAGAAACTTTGGATGAAACAGATGATAATGGGATCTCCCTTCCTATTTAATACTTTCTATGAGCCCTATCGATCTTGGGTCAGTGACATTAGAAATGTTGAATTTAACCGACTTTTTTTGCATTATTTGACTTGACTTTAATTAGTTCCATTGATTCAGTATTGTTAACATTCCAATCCATGACTGTTTACAAAACACAAAATGATATGAAGAACCGATCAATCCATTCCCCATCCTTGAAAATTAAAACTTCTTGTAATAAGGAGACATCAAGAATTTTATGAATATATGCTCACCACATGAGTTCTACATTCAATGCGCATCTCAGGGCCGATTCACACGGTTCAATTGCTCTCAGGCAACACCTTTGTCAAAAAGCTTTCGTGGCGAATCTAATGCAAACCATTGGCTTAACAATGGTTCGTTCTACACCTTGCGATATTCGTCGTACTGCCAAAACACAATTATATGTTCCGTTGTTTCCCCCTTAATGCCGATTAACGGGCCTTATTCTGACAAGTAAGTCCTACAATCCTCGTCAAAAATCTTGAAACACTTGTGTCCGTTTCCCCTTCCCCAATGTTGATTCGGTTATTACAGTGGTCTCAGTGCTTCAAAATACGCGTGGCTCAACATTGGGGAGGGAGAGGGCACATTAAAGTGTGAACAAAAGTGTGAGGAGTAAATCTTAAGAACTTTCTAGAAAATTCAAGAGAAGAGGTCTCTGTTTCAACGATTTGTGACGAGTATTGTAGCTAGGACCTGGCTTGCATGGAGTAAACATGCCCTGGATTATTACAGGGCCGAAAAATTCATCCCAACGAAGGTCGAAATCGTAATACACCAAGTAGCTACTTACATAACGTTGCAGGTGTTAGCAATTTCAACAGTGACATCGATTCAGCAGCCGGTCACCAAGACAGCTTGAGGGCGCAGTGATTCCAATATGAGGGATAGTCTTATTTTGGGAAATGGAAAGTAGCTAATTGAAGATCGAAACATTTCATATGCTTCAATGGCTTTTATCAAAACTGTGAATTATAATTTTTTTGTTCGTGATAAGTCATCTCGAACAATATGCATTTTCGAAACAAATGCAATCGAACGTTGTTCGCTTCATATCACGCAAGAAATGTATTTACATTCGGCGGAGCTAAAAGTACAATACAATACAACTACAACGTAGTAGGGTTTTCCGACTTAGCGGAAGTTCGAGCCATTTTTCCGAGATGTGAAATTGATTCCATTATACTGTAAAATGTCACCTCGATTTTTTTCGTTATAAGTAAATTTTTGCATGATATCATTGTTATGCAAAATATCTGGCTCGTAAAAGGATAAATGAGCACAAACATGTTTGGTAAATTTTTTTAAAAACAAGAGGACTCATTTGCAGTATTTTCGTTTAGCAGTCGCATTTGGCCGATACGCATATGCTGTAAATAAATTCACCCTCGGTGCTAACGGTTTTTAAAAGTCGTCTAAAAAAGATAAAGCACATACGCTAACAGGGAAAAAACTAAACAATTCTGCTTTTGTTTACTGGATAATATCCTGTGCAGGGAGGGAATCTCTCACGATAACTTATTTTTCTTCATTAATCTGCGATCGGGCTGTCCTTAGATTTTCCCATTTTCTTTGAGAGGCCTGATCGCAGGATATTTCTAAATTTGCTACGTCAAACGTAAATAAGAATTGTTTTCGAAGTCTCATTGAGTGCCATATAAATACGATAATTTATGAATAGAAAAGGAACACGGTGTATATCTCCTCTCCTACAAATTGGGAAAGACGGCGGGAAGTCTTCGTGCATCGTATCTGGCAATTTCGTCTACTTGTGGATATCTATTCGACTCTGTGCATTTTGTGGGTTAGAGTGAGGGTTGAAAGATATGGCAAAAGCTCAATAAATTTATACAAACGGCAGAATGTGCAATCATAGTTATTGGTGCAATCCAACTAACTAAGCGAATGCAAATATTTTTTGATTCTGGCGCGAAATTCCATGAGTTCCCACTAAGATGCTGGATTGCAGAAGAAAGCCTCATATATGAAAAATAACAAAAGAATAACAAAACAGCACATATGTTACATGCTTATTCTTTGGAAAAACACACATTTTAAGCTATTTCAAAATGAAGGTTTTATTAAACAAATTAGGCCGAGTGCCTGCTTAGTTTTGATGGTAGAAAGAATAGGGTGAAAACCTTCTTCCTACGCTCCGTATAAAAGCCCAGCATTAGAAACATTATCGCTTTCCATACTTCAACACCTTTTTCTCTGAGACTGCAAAGCTCGAAATTTGATTTGTTGGGGACTGGAGACGAATATTCCTTTTTTCTCGTCTTTTTCAGCCTCAGACTCTAAAGAGTTGGCCATGGAAATTACTTCCTTAAATCCTGATTTTCTTGGTGAATCGAATTATATGAAACTTTGCAAGAATAATATAAAGTTGAGCGCTGCAGTTGGTCTCGTGAATTACAAGTCTAAACAACTTAGCAATTTACTTACAGTAGTCGGCGCGTTAAACGAATTTCATGTAAAGAAAGGCTAGAAATTGAACTCATTTGAAACTGGCTAGTTCCACTTTCGCAGAACTTCCGCTAAATCGGAAAACCCTAGTGGCAGTGACAGAGAATGTAAATACTTTCATATTGGTATGAACGCACGTGAGCCGCTATGGCGTTAATTGACTCTATTGTTATTAGGTATATAAGATTTTGACAATTGTAATGTATTCATCTCAGCTCTCGAACTATTAACTTTTATTTATATATCTTATATTATTAATCTTCGATTGATTTTTTACCTTTAACCCTCAGAGGTTGTGCGACTGCATCGGTAGGGGAATACGTTCCCAATTTTTTCCCATTGGGTTTTTTGGGTTTGCGTATCAGGCGGCGCACGTGCATAGTTTAACCCGAGAGACTTTATTTAGGAATATTTGTATATTATTCTTTAGTTATGATGTTGAACTTTGTATGTTATTTGGACGGCATTAAACATTCAGGCTCCACAGTTCGAGCTGCACACCCCGTCCCGTATCTTAGTCGTGAATATACATAGTCATACATACATACATACATACATACATACATACACACATACTTTATTGCAACTCCCTAAAGAGGGTTTTTCAGTTACAAAGCAACTAATCAAATAAAATAGCTAAATAAATTTCCAAATAACTAAGATAATAAATATACGTTAAAAATAAATAAATAAATAAATAAGTGAAATACAATAGATCATTCACTATTTACAAATTCATAGATTGATCAGAGAAAAGTAGGTTAACAATTTTTTTTCTAAAAACTTTGACAGAATCTGAAGATTTAACATTGTCTCTTAGATTATTCCAGAGCTTTGCACCGCGGTAGGTGGACCGCTGACCAGTGGTTAGGCGGCACCTTGAAATGTTCATCAGTTGATCACATTGTCTAGTATTTCTAGTGTGAGTTTGTGAACGCAAAGTAAATTTCTCGATTAGGTAGTCAGGCACAAGTTTATTAATACATTTGTACATCATCACTGCATCGTTCAAGTAAATTCTGTCATTAACGGGCAGCCAATTTAGTGATTTGATAGCTTGTGAGATGTGATCAAACTTTTTGAGGCCAAGAACAACACGGGCGGCAAAATTCTGCACTAACTGAAGTTTGTTGATGTTATGTTTACTAGTATTTGACCAAACAGTTGAGCAATAATATAACTTACTAAAAACGAAAGAGTTCATAAGGAGAAGTATTGTTTTCTTATCTAGCAAGTGTTTTATTCTATTGATTTGTACGAGTTTATGTAGGCAAATAGAGACTGTTTTAGCAACGTGTTCGTTATAAGTTAGTGATTGGTCAATAAAAATGCCAAGATCTTTAGCAACAGTAGAGGGTGTAATTTCTTTTCCAAGCATCCGTACAGATGCTGTGGGTAGCTTATTAAGGAGTTGAGGCGTACCGATCACTAAAACTTTAGTCTTATCAGGATTTGTCCATAAAGAGTTTTGGCAACACCATCTGGAGACTTGTTCCAGGTCCGCATTTAGATTTTGAATTGCAGTGGACATGTCAGATGAAGGAAAGGACAGGTACAGTTTAGAGTCATCAACATAACAGGCCGATTTGCAGAAAGTAGGGACAGACAACAGGTCATTCACATAAATAGTAAACAGGACTGGACCCAATATTGATCCCTGAGGGACTCCATATTTCAGGGGAAGTGGATCAGATATAGCATCCTGGATGCGTACTCTTTGGCCTTTGGCTGCGGCCAACAAGGTAGCTATGGAACCAGTCACGGCATGAAAAGGAGACACCAAGAGCTTGTAGTTTCTGCAATAGAATATCTTGTCTGATGCTGTCAAAGGCCTTTGACATGTCGAGTAAAACTAGAGCTGAGATCTTTTTTTCATCAATTGCTTGCAACAGGTCGTCTGTAACACATAGAAGGGCGTCTCAGTTGAAAAAAGCTTTCGGTTACCACTTTGAGTTTTAGCCAATATCTTATTTACTGTTAAATAGTCGACAAATTGTCCATGCGCCAATCGTTCAGATACCTTTGAATCGATAGGCAGTAGCGAAATAGGTCGATTATTGCACGGATCTTCAGAATTACCCGATTTTAAAATAGGAGTTACCTCGGCAATATAAATAGTCTAAATAGGAATTGGAAACTTTGGATGATACAGATGATAAAGAGATCTCCCTTCCTATTTACATGTATAGTAATACTTTCTATAAGGCCTATCGATCTTGGGCCAGTGTCCATTAGAAATGTTGGTTTTGGGGGGAATTTAACCGGCTTTTTTTGCATTATTTGACTTGACAAGGGATTTTTAATTAGTTCCATTGATTCAGTATTGTTAGCATTCCAATCCATGACTGTTTACAAAATGAAGAACCGATCAATCCATTCCCCATCCTTGAAAATTGAAACTTCTTGTAACAAAGAGACATGAAGAATTTTATGAATATTATGCTCATCACAATAGCGCATATTTCAAGGTCGACTCGCACGGTCCAATAACCCTCATAGGATGGGTGGGCAAATCACTGACTTTAATACCAAATTGATCGAAGGTTCTTTGATTAACACCTTACGATCTCTTGTGTCGTAGATTAACCGAAAACACTGGTTGCTGCTAAAATGCCAAGCTGTTCCAGGATCCAAGAAAGTAATGTGCAGAGATGGTGGAAACGTACATGTATGCGAAAAAAGCGCGGGAGCTTGGTCTGTTTTCGCCAGTTCCTCCTTAATATCTGACAGGCTAGGAGGAACTTGGGGAACGGGGAACGTGGATGGTAAAGGGAAAAGGAAAATGAAAAATGGGAACAAAAGAGAGAATGGGTATCGGAGTTACAAGTGACAAAAACGACGAAAATAGTAAAACCGGAAAAGACGAACAATATACGAAAGTGATAATGGGCAAAATTTGTCAGGCTTCACTTCTTTGACACTCATAGCTTGTACAAAGGCGGTATACACACTAAAGATCCATTTTTTTCAGTCAACGCTAATAAATTTTTAGTCAAGACAAAACTAAATTCCCGCATCCCGCTATTTTCCCCTTACGATTTCCGCATCCCATCCCCGTAAAAATAGGAAATCCCGCTCCCGCTGATTATTAAAATTTCCGCATCCCGCTCCTGTTTTCAGCTCGCATTCCGAGTATCACCACGAAAAATAGCCGAATCCCGCATCCCGCCAAACCTATTGTGGAGGGTTTAACTTAGGGTTTGTTCCCATTTTCTCTTTTTCCCGTTTTCCTTGATGTAACCTATTACTCAGTTTCCCTATTTCCCGTTTCTACCTTTAGTAACATCCACTAAGATGATGACAATGTCGCGAATATGCAAAGTTAAAAAAAAACTGGGCACTGTGTGTTCTGAGTGATGATGAAATCCTATGGTGGGACCGTTCAAATGAAACGTCTTCAACAGTACTTTCGTGTTACTATTTATTTAGTAAGTAGTTCTATTAAACTTTTGAGTCTGTGGATGAAATCCTCTGGTGTTACCATTCAAATGAAACCTCTTCAGCAGTACTTTCACATGGTACCATTTATTTAGTATGTAGTTCTAACTTTTGAGTCTGTGGATGAAATCCTATGGTGTTACCATTCAAATGAAACCTCTTCAGCAGTACTTTCACATGGTACCATTTATTTAGTATGTAGTTCTAACTTTTGAGTCTGTGGATGAAATCCTATGGTGTTACCATTTAAATGAAACCTCTTCAGCAGTACTTTCGATTCTCGTGGTGCTTTTATTTAATATGTAGTTCTAATTTTTTTTATCTTGGGGTAAAATCCTATGATGATGCCGTGTAAATGAAGCCTGTTCAGTGCTTTCAATGGTACTTTTATTAAAAAATTCATTGGTCTTTAGCCGTGGTTGAAATCCCATAACAAATGAAAACCACTTAAATGAATCTCTTTTAATTAGCAGTACTTTTGAATAGTACTATTTAATTGAAGTCTGAGGTTTTTAATTCCCTTTGCCCTTTATTAGCAAGGAAGGGCTTTGTAAAGGTAACTTCAAGACTACTCAAAAGTAGGTTGAGTTTGATCGTCCGGGTGAACGTAGTCCTGAATAGGACTGTTGTTGTTGACAGTGACTGACGTTTCGACAACCTGTGCGGTAGTCATCTTCAGAGTCAAAGTGAGTTGTATCACGTCAGTAGATGGTATTATATACTCTGGTTATTGATCTGATTGGTCAATAAAGTAAAGATGTTATTGGTCGTCTGTCAGTTAAGCCGCGGTGTTATTGGCTATGAAGACTCGTAATCAGTAATTGGTGCGTTTCGATCCGTCTATTGTCACAGTTAAGCAGTCGTCTATTGTTAGTCAAATTGTCAGTTCTCCAGTCGATCTCTCGTAGCTAGTTTCGCTTCATCTCGTCAATAAGTCGTTGTAGCCTTTTGAGAGGTCGGGTTGTACGAAGACTGGTCTAGTAATCGGTCGGTATGTGTCGGTTTTCTGTAAACAGTCGTTTGTAGTTTGTTGTTGTCGCGAGTGACCAAGCAGTCTAGGAAAGGTATCTTACCATTTTCTTCGATCTCCTTGGTGAACTGTATGTCCACGTTCTGTCTGTTAAGGTGTTCGTGAAAATCGTCGATTCCGCCTTTGTGTACGGCGGTGAATGTGTCGTCAACGTAACGTAGCCAGATAGGTATAGTTCGCGTGTAGGTAGCTAGGGCTTGTTCCTCGATGTTTTGCATGACAGTTTCTGCTACAACAACAGAAACTGGAGAGCCCATAGCTGTACCGTGTAACTGTTTGTAGTGTTTCCCGTTGTACTGAAAATACGTCGAAGTTAAACAGAGGTATAGTAGGTCCATGATGTCGTCTGTAGGTAGTGGTAGTTCAGCAGTAGAGTTCTTAATAGCGTTCTCAGTACAGTCTAGAGCCAATTGAAGTGGAATACTGGTGAACAGTGATTTCACGTCAAAGGACACTAGTTTGTGGTCGTCCGGTATCTGTATCGTCTTAATGGCGTCAATAAAGTTCTCAGTAGACTGTAGTTTATGTCTAGATTCGTCCGTCAGAGGTTTCAGTACCTTAGTTAAGTATTTAGACAGTTGGTAGGTCGGGGACTACTATCCGGACTTTGACGAGGCGAGCGCAACTAGTTTGCGATTCACCTGACAGCCTACAAGACGAGACTGATTATCTTTACAACGTTTTTAGTAAGAACAATTACAACACGGACTTTGTTAGACGGAACACCCACAGCAACACTGACACTCAGACGAACGTCAACTCTGGCCCTGTTACGACAGCTACTGTACCGTACATCAGAGGTACCTCTGAAACTATTGCACGTATATTACAACCTTACAATATACGTGTTGCACACAAACCCATAACCACTTTACGACGCCTGCTTACTAATGTCAAGGACAAAGACAAACCGGAGGACAGACAGGGAGCAGTATACAAGATCAAATGCTGCGACTGCCAGGTTTCTTACATTGGTGAAACCGGCAGAAACCTTAGCACGCGACTGACCGAACACAAACGAGCAACGAGGAATGGTGACGTCAACAATCACATTGCTGAGCATCATTTACAGACGAAACATCAAATTGACTGGGACTCTGCGACATGTATAACGTATTCTACAGACTACCATCAACGTCTTACTTTGGAAAGCTGGTTCACTAACTTAGAACAAACGCCACTGAATCGTAGCTAACAGTTACCAGCGCCGTACAAACGACTTATTGACGAGATGAAGCGAAACTAGCTACGAGAGATCGACTGGAGAACTGACAATTTGACTAACAATAGACGACTGCTTAACTGTGACAATAGACGGATCGAAACGCACCAATTACTGATTACGAGTCTTCATAGCCAATAACACCGCGGCTTAACTGACAGACGACCAATAACATCTTGACTTTATTGACCAATCAGATCAATAACCAGAGTATATAATACCATCTACTGACGTGATACAACTCACTTTGACTCTGAAGATGACTACCGCACAGGTTGTCGAAACGTCAGTCACTGTCAACAACAACAGTCCTATTCAGGACTACGTTCACCCGGACGATCAAACTCAACCTACTTTTGAAATGACTCCTGGGTTCAAAACTTTCACAGTTCAAGACTCTGCCACATTCCTGTAAGTGGGATCCACCCAGTGGGGAAAATATCTTAAGTTAACACTAAGGACTCTTTGGCCTCTTCGTTATCTGACATTTCCATGATTATTTCTTCCTTCGCGGACCTGTGGCGTCTGCAACAATATATCTTGTAGTCCTCGTCCCACGCTTCCGCCTGCTCTACTGTCTGGGCCAGGGGACTGTAAAGTGTCTCCGGAAGCCAGAACGCCAAAATGCCCGCGATAATCCCAAAAACCCCAAAAATGACCAGCGGTAGAGTTTTGCTCAGGTTTGGAAGGTCAGCCTTGAAAGAAATAAAATTGCGAATTATCGCCAAAAGAACATAACTTCCCTCTTTGAAAGAAGGAACACTTATTTTGATCAGCACTAGCATAGCTTGTTTTGAAGCACTTTTTCTACTCTAGTTACTAAAACCTCTTCAGATTGGGCTTTCACAAGTTGCTCGGCAACTTTTTGTCAACTTCTCGTATTTCGAGCAACTTTTTTCGTTTCGAGAAACTTTTGTGTTCTGAGCAATTTCTCAATTTTTCTTCCAATTCTGAGATACTAAAGCAGCTTTTAGTGCTTACAGCGGTAACCACTATAACACGCGCCGTCAAAGAATTTTTTCTGGGGTTCAAACCTGCCTTTTGGTGGAAGTCAATCAACCTTTACCATGGTTTTCCACGCGTTGGCCTTCTCCGTTTCCTGAGCACTCGGAAGAATATGTTGGCGTTTAAGCCGTTTTTGCAATATTTTGCTTTAGGATCTGACACCGCTTCATGTCAAGATTACGAGGCCAGAGGTAGGAGTACGAATTTGTTGAGTGTTTGTCGGAGGAATTATCGACGTATTTACACACTGTAAGTTACAACCACATAAGCTTTCTCAATACACGCTCGCAACTCGTCTGAGTTCTTGCTAGTTCTGGATTCTATTCGATAACATGAAGAATGATAAGTAGATCTGCAGGCTACAAAATTCATTTTCAAAAACAGCCTCCATTCAGAGGCAACGTTTTCCCTTGTCGTTGTGATATTTTTCATTTCTTGAACTTTTACTTCTTGGCAATTCGTCCAAGGCTCCCGTGTTTCATACACTGAATCAAATAAATAAACAACCTGAACGTTTTTTGGCTATTTCAGTCAGCTCGCAGAGCCCTTGTTGTTTTAACAATTTAATCCTTTGCCTTATGAAATAAATAAAAATGCCGTCGTCATTCGAAATTAGGGAGCTTAAGCAACAACGACGACGACGGCTACAAAAACGTCACTTAAAAGGTGATGAAGTAGCGCTGCTTCAAACTTTATCGCGCGTACTCCATCTTGTTCAATTCGTCAAATGTTGGCGAATTTTTGTGGAGTTCAATTCTAAAAGACTGTATCAAAGTTCAGAAAAAGAAAGAGAGGTTCGTTTTCTTGTGTTGACGCGCGTCCTCCATAAAACGTGAAATTAGGCAGTTTCATGTCGTAGTCGTGCAACAGCGGCAAGTCTTCGCCTTTCATTCAGCGATGAGGGAACCTTCTCTGTCAGAGCCCGTGGAAAACCATGGAAACAGTTGATTGACGTCCACGAAAACCCACGTTTAAACAGAGAGAAGAAAACCCTTCGTGGTAACCGTTGTAAATTGGCTTTACATCCATATTTCAGGAACCATTCCACCCCCCCCCCCCCCCCCCCCCACTCCCCTGGCTGGAATAGATCATTGGCGCAAGATGTATGCTGGGTCCAGGTTTTTTAAAGATAATTCGATTGTCTCAGATTTTTTGGTTTTAAGTGGGGACAAAGCTGGTCACGCCGCAAAATTGCACAAAAATGCTTAGAGATCTTACTTTTGTTGTACAACTGGCATATTTTGGATCAGACCAAATAAAGGAAGAGAGCAACAGCAAAAGCAACAATGCTGACATTTTTTCTGAGCAACATTTTGAGAAATTACAGGAATTTTTTTGGGAAATCTCGAGCAACTTGTGGAAAGTCCTACCCTCGGATATATGCCTCTTCCGTTTATACACTCTTCTCCAAAAAAAAAACCTTAGGAAGATGTATAAGCCCAGGGTTTAAAAGCGGCATTCATTACGATATATACAAACCAATAAAACGACGAATGGCGTTATCATGCTACCAAGACGAGCCATCATTGAAACCACACCAATGCCAGTATTCCTTCAATAAAAGAGAAGTGTCATTTATATTACCCGCTCATCGATAACGCGGAGAACTCTATGGATTGAGATTGCGGAACAACTCAATTTAATTAAGAAAAAGCGTTTTCGTTTCTCTGTTAAGCAACCTTCACTGACCAAAATTTCCTTAAGCTGCGCTTTGTTACAAATGAAATTGAAACACCGTGAGAACACCGTGCAATTCTTGTACAAAGAGTTTTATGGGTGTATTAATTTTTTAGAAATTTCCATGTGTAGTCATTTGAAAATATTTTGTTTACATTTCGTTGCGCTATTATCCAGAATCAACGTTTAATTCATTGTAATGGGACTTGAACAAAAAAAATTTTACCGAAAGGACAGGGGCACCCAACTGGAAATTTTGAAAAAAAGACCTAAAAACAATAACAAAGCATGAATAAAGCTTTCTGAAGTACTTTGGGAGATTGCTGGGAAAAATTTATCTGTTCCTTACTCCCAGCAAGACTGATGGAAGAGTTCCCAGCCAGCAAGGTGCACATACAACCTGCAACCTGACTTACTGGGAAGTTCCTAGCAGACGCATGTCAATTCAATAGACAGTATTCGTATTCCCCGACAGTCCTGGGACGAGTATGCCTCGATCATGAATGCGAGGCTCACGCGGGGAACTTCTCGCCAAGAGGACAAACAAATATGAGAAAACTGCCGCTGAGTTTGCCGAATTTAAGGAAACTTTTTAACATTGTAAAGTTCGGAAGGGCTTACATACTTGAGAGATCATTATTTCAAACAACAAAAGGAAGATCTGCTCATTATTACTAAGAAAAACAGCGATCCTAACCATAATTATATTGACGAGAAGAGTGCTTGGTGAGCGAGTTTATAATTTAATATAAACAGAGATGTTCTCAAAATCCCCGAAGCCATTTTAATTGTAATTTTCAGTGTCCTTTAAACTTTTTGAAGAATACCTTTTATTGAAATGGAAGTAATTATCAAAAGCCTGCAATAAAGTTGCAGTGATGTTATCACACCTACTATTCTAACAGAGCGGATGCAAAATCTTGAATGTGTATTTGAAGTAAACCAAACGACTCATTCAGAGGATAATTACTCATCAGGATGGGGCTTAGCGTTCTGCACACAGTCCATGTGCATTTTAAGGAAGTTAAACCGGTTTGAACAAAGATGACTAGGTTTATTTTTAAATTTAAGTTACATTATCTTCGATAAAACTGTGCGAGAGTACAAAAACGTGCAAGCAGTTGACCAGAGCGGTTGGTACAGACGATAGTACTAAGCAGTTTAAACTCCACACTACAGATTCACACAAGAGAAAAAGAATAATAACAGCAAGAAAATTTTATAAAAAGGATTCGAGTATTGACATTTTGACACAATATACCATTTTCTTTGTTACTTCTTGTTTCTTCTTTTAGCTTCGTGGCTTTTAAATTTTGCTGTTAGTACCACCAGCTCTTCCCGCAGTTTTGTTTTTTGAAACAGATATCCCTTTAGCTTACCCGTAGGGTTTCAGCTTTTAAATCTTGCAGTTTTTTGCTGATTTCTATCGTTTTGCAGTGATTCAGCCGCGACTAACCAATGTTTGTTTGTGTTTTTGCCAAAAAGTTCCCCGCTTTAGCCTCGCAATCATGCTGTGAAGTCTCTCGTCCCAGGGCCGTCGGGGAATACGAATATCGTCTATTCAATTCAATTTTTATTTCACACCATAAAGTGTACGCAGGTAGGAAAATAAAGTAGCAGACAAATAATAATTAACTAAAAGACATTGAGTTCATTTGTGTACAGTGTCCAAAGTAGCAAGAGCTTTCTTGTTGGACACCGTCATGTTGAAATAATTGGCAGCAGTAAAGAGAGGAATAAAATCTCATGCAGATAATATCAGTGGCAGAACATATAAGCAAGGTCAGATTTGGTTGGTTAGAAGACACGACTTCCATTCTTTCTTATACTTATGATATGGTGTTGCCTAGTCCCTGTACGGCGTTTTCCCAGTCCCTCTCGGTCAATTCATTTCGGTGACGTATCCGAGGCGAACGGTCGGGAAACACATTTTCGATCGGACCACGTGACTCAAACGCTTTGGCCGCGCGGAATAATGAGGCCTAGGGACTAGGCAAGATATGGTAGACACTTGAGACCAGGCGGTACAGTCTCCCAGATTTTTGGAGCGGAGAATTCAAAGGACGTCTTACCTAAGTTGGTGGATACTCTCGGCCTAAAATAGTTCAGATTACTGACAAATCTTGCATTATGATTGTGTATACGCGATGCTGGAGTCAGAACATCAAGAAAAAATCCGGAATGCTATCAGTCTCATTTCTCATTCTATGTATAAAGCAACATATTTTTAATTTATATATATTATCTAATTTAAGGATTGTTAGCAGCTTGAAATAGGGAGCAGCACTCTCTCTAGGATGTACAAAGATGATGGTGCGGAGACATTTGTTATGTTTAATACAAAGACAATCTAATCTGGTTTTGCTGGCACATCCCCAAGTTAAGCAAGAATACCGTACCTCAAATAGGGATATAATAAAGCATAATAAATTTGTTTCAGTATACTCAGATCTATGTAATATCTTAGTTTTGGATTCCTAAATTTTTAGCTAATTTATTATTTACATGTTGTATCTGTGGTTGCCAATTGAGATGTTTATCTTTTCATGTTTTTTCAAGTACTTTATGTAATCTTTCTGTTCAATACCAGTGGTGGCACCTAGATTATGAAACTAACATGTAATTGGTCTTTGCAGTGTCAACAGATAACTTATTTAGAGCACAGTAGTTATAAACTTGTTTAAGCTCTTGATTCATTACAGATTCAAGCTGTTTTAAGTTGTCGCTAGAGTAAAATAAATTGGTGTCATCAGCAAAGCTCCGCACCGAAAGTTTGTCGACACAGTTTGGTTAGTCGTTTACATAGAGTAAAAACAATAGCTACAATACTCGTCACAAATCGTTGAAACAGAAGCCATTTGTCTTGAATTTTCTCCGAATTTCTTACATTCACTCTTCACACTTTTGTTCTCAATCAAATGTGCCCCTCTCCTTCCCCAATGTTGAGCCACGCGTATTTTGGAGCACTGAGATGACTGCAATCCCAAATCAACATTGGGGAGGGGAAAATCGCACAAGTGTTTCAAGATTTTTGACGAGTATTGTAGCTACTGGAGTCGATCTTAATATATAGATTTAGCCAGGGCTAAAACCGAAGCTCCTGTTAACTCGAATTTATGACTTAAATCAAACAATAAACTTGTATTCCACAATTCAGTTAACTTTAGAACACATTCATGTGACTAATTTGAGGAAAAGGTTAAGTGATTTTAGAGAACAGTAATTTGCAAACAGTCCAAGCTAAGAGTGAACTTAATCTTACATCGAGTTGATAGCCTCATATATGTACACCCAAAACATAGCAATCATCTTCGATCACATTTAAGAGCGCGGGCTCTTGACCACAGTAGATTAGACCTGGAAAACAAATCAGGCGGAATTTTTTGCGTTCGACAAGTTTACTTTACAAAATCTTGCCAACAAGTCTGGGGACGTGTAAACCAACCTTTTATACTTTTTATACATCACATCTGAGGTGAAACAGTACCATGAGGCGCTGTTTTTATCATACAGACCTCGGACAGAATGCAGTATTTCACAATTTTGCAATACAAATTGCATTCCCTCAATATTCAGGACGATCGAAGCACGTGTGGGCTTTTAGCGAAACCGTTAAAAAAATTTGCAAAATCACCTATACGGCTAGCCAGTTCTCACTTTTGACAAGCGCCAAAGGTCGACTGTTTAAATTATGATTAATAGAGTTATACGCTTCAACATAATAAAGAATTTATTATGTTTATTTTTTATTTAATGTTCTTATAACGATGTGTAATCTTCGAAAGCGTTCAGTGATACGCGCGGCATTTTGACTACTCCTGAATGCAAGCGATGTTCATGATCATTAGCGACTGAAAACAAACGGCACAGCGATAAAAATTGCAAAAGAGACTACCAACAATCAATAAAAGGACAATACTTCGGTGAAACATATACAGAGACAACAATTTTCATTCACGAAGACAAGTATAAAGTGTCTCAGAAAATCCTTGTTTATGTTTTTCATTTTGTAAGCCCGGGCCGGGCTTCCCGGTGTTTGCTTTTTCAAAGATGAACTCGAGGGGGTGTTACTAAACAGAGTAACGCAGTAACGAGTAACGAGTAACGGAGTAACGAGAAAACGAGTAACGGGATAAAAATTCAAGAGGTTAAAAAAAATCGTAATGAAAGAAAAAAACATAAAAACAGTTGTAATATCCTAATAATGACCGTTACCAATCTCAAAAAATATGTGTATTCCAAAAAGTGCTTAAAACAACGACGTCAACCCCCCCCCCCCCCCCCAACCTACCCCTCCCTCCAGCAAAGTAGAAGGTGTTTTCGTGCGGAAAAAGTCACCTGGCTACAGCTATTATTTGCAAGTGAATATGCCTACACCTTGATCCAGCAGATAGAGTAACAAAACGTTCCGTTTATCGTTCACCTTAAAAGGTTATTTCCTACAGCCCAGGATCAGGAAGACTATTTTAAAAGAACCGAGTTTCTGAACAATTGTCGCAAATCATTGAATATTTACAACTGAACAAAACTGCATATACTGGTTTTAAGTCACTGTTCATCAGTAGTGGCCGGGTAGTAGAATCACCAACATCGACATCTGCATCAGTAACATTGATTTCCGTATGATTAGTTAGATAACGCTGTATACGTTGTGCTTATTGAGATCATGAAGAAAAGAAACAGAAAGTTTGTTTTGTGACGCATTCTTTTTTAGACAGGGTATGGGATTACCCTAAGTTTCAAGTGAACGATTGTGATAACTAATGGATTAATTAAATTTTGTAAGAAGATAAAGCAAAAAGTACTTCTTATACCAAAATGCAGATCTCTGTTCGTAGTCGCAGGATGGTAAAAACCGTCTGCAAGTGTCCGCACTTCAGCTCCTAATACCAGGTCCTAATATTAGAGATTGATCGTTAAAGCAAGTCTAGAAGACACGACCATTCCTTTCACGAAGGGATCATAAGTCACTGGGAACGAGGGCTCTTCTACGATTTCAAAATACTATTAGTTGTTGCCATCTTAGCTCAGGCGTTTCCTATAACACACCAATACTTTTTTTAAGTTTGCCGCGAGCGTAGTCTGCTACACAGCCGTTTCTAGTGTCGTCAGACAACGCTCGGGGAGCGTTGCGTGACGACACTAAAAACGGCTGTGTAGCAGACTATCGCAAGCGTAACAAGAAGAGGAAAAAGTCCCTGACAGAATTCAGTGCTGACAGGGGCGTATAGTAGCTACCTTTAAGCCATTAAGCCCGGGCATAGCAAATTAAAATTTGGTCCAAAATGAGTTCATGAATTGCAAGTTATCAGGGAGTGAAATTGCAACTAATACAAGTACCAATGTCTGTGACGATTACGCAAAACGACACATATTTCACAAGGAAACTCTGTCGCCGGCGAATGCCATTTTGGTTTTCCTAGTAGATATGTAGGGGTCCTCTTTGCTTACTTTTGATGACCTGCTAGAATCATTTGGTTTCAAAACTTTTGAATTTGGAGGATCTCAACTCCAAAATAACATCTAGTATTACTAAAAAAGTAAAACCGGCCGTTTACTCAGGACTTGTTTGTTCTGTTTTTTTCTTGTTTGGTTTCGTTAACGTTTACATTTTTTTTTCTCGGGGACGCTCCAGACTTATTCGACTTAATGGAATTGACTTTGAAATATTAAGTAGCCAAGCGAATCCTACAAAAAGAGAGTTAATTTCATGCCCTGGCAGTAGCTACGTATGCTTCGCGTGTATTCTGCATTGATTGATGTTAAACGCAACTTCAAGCTAACCCATGCATTTGAATGTTTCTTTACTTTACTTTACTTTAACTGAAAATCGATCTAAAAACTAGTCTCGCTCTGCTATTCTATTTTGCCGCCAATATTCAAACTTCAGAGTCTTTGCATCGGGAGGTTATTTTTAAACATGATTCATAATTCCTTTTAAACCGATAGAAACGTTCACTATAATTAACTTTTGAAAGTTTAATAAGTCGAATCCCTTATTTTCGAGAGGACGAGTAAAAGACATTGAAAGTTGAGCAGGAAAGGTAATAACCTCAGGAGTAATAAGCGAGCAAACTGTTTCTGAAGCCTTGGCAATCGAGTACATGCAATTTGGTTAGTTGATAACCGTAATAAGGGCCCAACAAGTTTCTATTATTTTCATTTACCTGGCAGAGCTACTAATAAGAAATGAAATAATTGTGGCAATAAGAAAGAAAATCTGTACCTCACCTTCCTCCATTGTTGCTCCTAGGTCATTATTAGGATATTACAACCATTTTTATGTTTTTTCTTTCATTAGGATTTACTTTTTTATTTTTTTAACCTGTTGAATTTTTATCCCGTTACTCGTTTTCTCGTTACTCCGTTACTCGTTACTCGTTACTGCGTTACTCTGTTTAGTAACACCCGAACTCGAGGCAAGAAAATCGCTCAAAGCTTTCTTTTACAGCCAAAATTATAACGAAATATTCTCTGGAACGTTTTCTTTTTATTCGCGGTAAGAAAATGACTAAAGGCTTTTCAAAGTTTTATAAGCTTACAATCAAACCTGATACTCGGTCAGATCATTGTCTCAAATCTTACACTTAAAAACGTGCATAAACTAAACAGCCGCATAAACTACGCTCGACTTCATTAAATTAGATATAAAGAACAAACGTCAAATACAATAATTACTCAGGCTTACCATTCGAGATGCACTGAAAACTATCAAGTAAGGCCAGAATCGCTTCAGACTTTTCAACCCTCTCACGCATCAAGCAAGGTGAAAAAAGAAAACGATGCCATCCGAAATCGGATTTCCGACTTTAACAAGCGACGTATTTCTTAACCAAAAACCCAATAAACAAACTAGCCATGAATAACAGAAGACTCTTGATAGCAGCTGAGTTTTATTTTGTACATTCAGTGGAAAAAGACAGTTAAAAACATCTCAAGTTGACACAAAACTCTGTCAGCTTCAGCTGTCAAAGTAAACAGGTTTCAAGATGCTGCATAAATTTTCCGCATGAACTCACCTGTCAAATTTTGACTAATCACAGCATAAGAATTGGACGTAGAGCGTGACCTTGGTGAGAAAAGTCAAAAAGCAACTGGCATGTATTCCCTACCTGTAAAAACTTGCTGAATTTTAGCTTCCGAGGTCAGTTTGAAATCAAAATTTTAATTGTGCGGCACATAAAAAAACACAACATATTTCATATGAATTAAAAAAAATTAAACTTGAGCCTGCGATCACTTGAAAACTAGTAACTTGTCAGCGGATAACTTCAAAAAGATACTCGACCTCGATGGGTCGACACCTGAGCCCGCGATACGGTCGGTGATACTGGTCAGCGGATACCCTGTTTTGACAGCTGTCAATTGATCACAACATTGATGTGCAATATATGTGTGCAATATCAGTCTTCCTGTGCTCCCAAACTAGGTAGAAAGTGTGAAGATTGAACACTGGTTACCCTGTGGTGCGGACGGACGGACGGGCGGGCGGTGTACGGTCACGTGATTACCAAATTTTCTGGGATGGGTAGATTTACTTACACATGGTGCTCCGCAGGCGAGCTTCGCCCGCCAGAGCGGCTTCGCCCGCCAGAGCTCCGCGGACTTCCATCACAATTTTCAATTTTTTTGGCCAGGTTTTGTAAGCTCTATTTAATTTTTGAGATGGGGGTTTGTTCCTTTGAGTTGCGCTTAACTAGGATACCAATCAATTTCCAAGATGCCTTCAGGTTGTTTTTACATAGGTCAAAGTGTTGTGAAAAGTAGTTTTTTTTGCGAATGTTCTTAAGCCAATTCAGTTTGTTAGCATACTTTTTATATTCCGTCACCTTAATTAGCTTTAATTGGATTGTTAGAAAGAAAGTGTGTTTTGTATAATTTATGCTTAGCTTTGATTGATTGAAGAATACCATTAGTTATCCACGGCTTAGTACACAATTTCTGTTTCTTTTGGGACAATTGCCTAATTGGTGCATGTTTATCTGCAATTGATTTAATCAGGTCAGTTATTTTAGTAGCTGTCTCATGCAAATCATTACTATAGATAGCATTCCAGCTGACTGCATTGATATCCTGTGAGTAAGATTCTTCATCAAAATTGCTGTAATCTCGATAATACTAATAGGGTTGTGTTTCTTAACTGGTATATTTGTAACACAGACAACTGGAAGGTGATCAGAGATATCCACCATTACAATCCCAGAGACAATTTTGGATGTACTGTTGGTATAGATATCATCAATTAATGTAGCTGCATGATAGGTCAGACGTGTTGGTTTAGTAATAATTGGTAATAAATTATTGGAATACAGCATATCAAGGTAAGCCTCTGTAGGTGGGTTACTATTACATTTAAAAAAGTCTATATTCATATCACCAAGGATATACAATTGGTACTTGTTTGGGTTAAATAACTTCATTGTTTCGTCAAGTTTCCCTTTAAATTCATCAATATTCAATAGTCCACACATTACTGGTCAGTTGGGGTGCGGTCAAAGGGCAAAATTCAGCCCTTCAGTGGGAGAAAGGCCAAAGAGCAAACAACAGCTATTCTACAAATCAAATCCCCTCGAATACCCTGAATTGTCTATTTCCCAGCAACAGCTTTCCTTCCAAGGACATATTATTTCTTCCACATCTCCCATAGAGCAAACATTTGCTTGAAGAACAGATATTTTGAGGAACAGATCCATTGGGTGCCCCTGAAAGGACAAGCTTCAACTCTCACGGGATTGCCTTAGAACAACATGCCTGTCATAATGGTTAACTTGCCTGATGACTGTTGGGTATAATTCTGCAGTGAAAACATAAATCCCCAAGAACGTGGCGAAGATGCAAGCTTTGCCAATGACAGCCAGAATCGTAACAATGAACTGTAATCCTTAGAAACCATAAGAAGACTTATGTTAATTCATTGTGTGACTGACTCAGCTCACTAATTCACAAGTGGGGGGGAGGGAGGGGAACTAAGAGGTCTGTTCTGTCGCACTTTGTAATAACACTTGTCGCACTTTGTAATAAAAAAGCTGTGTCACATTGTTATAACAGAACATCGCACTTTGTGTAATGAATTTGAAATCGATGGTCGGAGGATAAGTAAGCCCAATAGTAAGTGTCGTCATCGACAGCAGCAACACAACAACGATAATAATTATAATACTAATAACAACAATAAAATTCTGAACGGTTTTCAGCACCAAATTTTCAAGTGGGGAAGGAGGAAAGTGTTCAAATCAACTGCGGCTCTTCGGCTTCAAGATCTTTGTAGGAAAATACAACTCTTTCTAGGCGGACGACCTCGAGAACACGAGATGATTTTCATAACAGCGAGAGTCCGCAGTGATAGGATTTTGTATTGGAATTAAGCTGCTATTCGTATTGTCGGGTTTTCCATAAAAGTAAGGCGTTCTTGACTGTATAAGCAAAATATTTTGAAAGTTTTGTTAGTAGCACGGGAAACGAAGAATCAGGTTTCATTACCTGCAGGGATATGACCAGGGATGTAACGAGATTTTAATGTTTGTTTGCATGAATAAGCGCCATACTAATATTTGATAGAAACAAAAAACACAAACATCGAACACAACACGGTGCCGCAATCATTATCATAATTAGACAATTATCATCGTCATCACCATCATCATCGTTATTATTACTGTTATTATCGCACTATTGCAAATCATTTGCCCACGTCATTGTGCTACAATGACTACTAATTTTGTGGAAATTTCGAATTAAAGCGCTAGAACCGACATGAAACAAAATAGATTCATAATAATCAGAAAATGCAACTAGCTAAATATTGAAGTGTCTCTGCCTAGAGCTTTGAGGTATGCTACTTTTTCGCCAAAATATGTCTACGATAATATGACAATAAACCATCTAAGACCTATATATCACAGTACCAGCTAAGCATTTGCCAATTTTTGATTTGAGATTATTCGTCGTAATTCAAACATGACACCACTTGAAGGCCCAAATATTCGAATGATATTTTTTATCGCTGACATTTCCCGTTAATACCCAATGAATACCCCGAGTATTAACTTTGCACAGTTGATTGTAAACTTTACTTCTGAAGGTAGGCTACGAAAAGGTTTCAGATCCTTCTTTAACAATGAATGACGTCATTGTTTAAAATAAAGACACCTTACTATCTGAGAACTTTTTTTGCTTTGAGGGTAAATGGAATTAGTTTTTGCCAATAAATTCAACAGCATGACTTCATAATGACATCTAATTACGTTATTGTACCAATCAAGTTATGTCTAACTGTTGGATATGATTATTACATTATTCTGTGTTACTGTGGTAGCCGATTTATGAGTAGCTCCTTATGCATAAATAATCATCATCATAAAACATCTTCAATAATAATAATATATACCAATAAACATTTATTACTGTTATAATTGTTATTATTGGTGTTGCTGTTGTTGTTGTTGTAGACGATACTTATTATTGGGGCACTTGTCCTCCGACCATCCATTTCAAGCTTATTACTAAATGCGATAGGTATCACAAAGTGCGACGGAAGAGAGGTCTGTAAAAACCAACGAAAATTTCCAGGAGCCATCCCAGTGATACATGCTGGCCGTGAAGTTAGCCGATTGATTCGTCGAAATGTTCCACCTAAAGAACAGCTTTCATACTGCAAAGCTTCTAAAATAGCCAACTATCGATAATACTTGTAGAATGTAACGAACAGATTTCTGTTTCAAAACATTCTACTGATCCCTCCTCTACAAAACCCATATCTGGTCATAGCCAGAGGAATTAAAAAGCACATAAAACAGAAAAACATACGCGCTGATGGTCGCTTTTCGGCCATTTTTTTAAATTCTCTTACAAATTTTGAATTTTACGGCCGGCACGCATGAAACATTGCCTGATGTGTCGCGGCATTCTGGGCGATGTGGCCATGTTGGCTTCACACGTAAAGTAATTGTAGCTTTTCTTTGTGTCATTTATGATGAGAGAAGACGAGGTTTTTTTAGATGTAAAGAACTGCGCAAACCACTACGGCACGCCAACAATTGGGGTCAAAACCAGTTACAGCTTTTTCAGGCTAACCTCTTCCACGTTTATGACCTTCCGTAGGCTTTCTACAAAGTGAGATGAATTATCTGGAAAAGGGACAAGCTGCACCCGCAGCCGGCTCCCTCCTTTCTTAAACAATGAGGCTTCGCTTACAAAAGCTGGAGAACTAAAATCGGGGATTGGTTTAGTAGTGCCCTTGGTTATGTTATTTTTTTATATATTATCCCAAAAAGTTGGTCTGAAGTAGGCAGCAAAGCATGGCAAAGGTATAATACCTTTGACTCGTGTTTTAAGAACCTTTGCACAAATCTAAGTCATATTTCAGGGGCACCCAACGCCCATTGGGGGGGGGGGGGGTACTCCGGATCAGTTTCAAGTGACAGGTATGATCGAAGGATTTCTGGGTGGGGTTTGAAATTTTCGATTTCGGGATTATTTGGGGTAGAAAAATTTTGGCAAGTATTTTTTTGGGTAGCTTGATTTAAGTAGGGATTTTTGGGGGTGTTCAAAACTAATGTTTCTATTTTTCGTGTTATATCATTTAATGCTTTCTGGAAGTTATTATGGTGGGAAATTTAGCATGGGATTTTTTGGGGGGTTGAATTTTGGTCCAGGGAGTTTTTTGGGTTTTGATTTAATGCCCCCATTCGATCATCCCTGTCACTTGAAATCCGGAGTACCCCCCCCCCCCCCCCGTGGGACCCAACGACTGTTTTCTGTAGAATTGTCTATTACTTGAGGACGGCCAAAAATTTCTAGATGACCGTTAAACTCATGTACAATTTTCAAAGCTTATTTGCGAAGCATACAAATTTTATAGCACCGCTTAGAATGCATTTCCAGACATCTCAAAGTACTCTGAATAGTCTAAGAAGTGTTATCAGCGTATTTAAGAAGAAACCATCGTTGGGTGCCCCCGATATTTGAAAACAGTTTTGCTGTACATTTGACAAGGAAAACATACTAAGGTTTAATATTCACCTTTGACGTATTCGGGCAAAGTTGGCTTTTACTCCCTAAGGCCATATGCAAAGGCTAGCGGTATGGCGGTATGGCGGTATGGCAGTATTTCGTGCGTCAACAACTGAATTTAGTTTTCGCCGAATCAAAGTGAGACTGCGCGTGCACAGGTCTTTATTTACCTTCATCCGATGGAACGGCTGATACTAGCGTTCCTGCCAGTCCTCCAAAGATCATGAAGGAAGCGTATGGTATACGGCGACCGTATCTAGAAGGAAAAAAATAGAGTAAACTGGTATTGTTTGAATTCATGTGGCCATTCACTGAGTAAACATATACGGACAAATACTGCAACCAATGAAAACTCAAAGGAATGACAGCGCGTGAACAAATGTACTAAGTGAAAACGTGAGAAGAACGGATGAATAGATTAGGCTGGTTCTACGGGTGAAAAAATAGATGAACCTATATCTCTTAAGTCCAACTCAGGTGAGGAACTTACACGGAAAATTGACGTACAGGTCAGAAAATAATATTATCGTGTGAAAGGTTAATTACTAAAGGTTAGTTTATAAGTGCCATTGATAAATTCTAGTTAATAATTAACGTAGTTAGTCATTAAGGAACACAAGAACAACATTGGGAAACCTTAACAGCCTTATATTACTTTGAAAGTGATCACATTCGCTGTAGTACTTTCCTTTTTTAAAAAAAAAAAGATGTATGCTCCCTTGACAACCTGGCAATATGATCAATTTCTATCATGATTGTAATGAAGGTGTTAGCTGCGAATTTTAACCTTAAATGTTCGAATTAGCGTCCTCTTTCGCCATGGAGGGTGTTATGATCTAGTGCCCCCTAAATGCGCGTCCCTTAACCCTCCCCCGGAAAGAAAGAAAAATCCCCAAATATATGGTAAAAAACTAGAACACTAGTAGGAGGAAGAAGAACTTCCGGAGAGAAATTGACCCACATATTTGTATTTTTCCTTACATATACGTTCTAGTTTACTGTTCCAGTTTGTGTTTACTGGAAACAAAGTCCACATCATTTTAAGAAATTTTAAGAAAAACCAACCATAACCGCTACCCTTCAATTAACTTAGATCAGCGCCCCTTCTCGCCTCATAAAAAGCACCCCGGACATAAATTCGAGTATTTACGGTATGTTGACCCCAGGATTATTGATCGATTGTTGGTTTGAGTATCATATAAGCCCCACCGTTTAAGTAAAAACCAGAGTAACAATGCTCCAGGAATTTCCACAATGCTCAAGAAAAAGAAATTGAGGTACATGTCGCCTGCTAAGTTTGCAACGTTTAAGCTTATTCCAAAGTACACCAATCCATTCGCAAACCTGCAGGAAGAAAGCAATATGGACAGTTTCGTTTAGTTGTGGACATTTCTTCAGATCTGCTGTCCGATG
This sequence comes from Porites divaricata, assembly GCA_038088405.1. Classification (NCBI taxonomy): domain Eukaryota; kingdom Metazoa; phylum Cnidaria; class Anthozoa; order Scleractinia; family Poritidae; genus Porites; species Porites divaricata. Next base: position 62,097,759 of record JBBMOI010000001.1, on the reverse strand, counting down.
CCCGACCTGTATTCGACTTTAAGAGTGGGTGGGAGGGTTAAAATCAAATAACCCAAATTTCCGCAAAACCAAAGCGCAATCGTTAACCAGTAGCCAGGTACAATTGCATAATGTTTGACATGAAAAGATTGGGCCTTTTGATTTGTTCGCACAATTGCCTATATGCTTGGACATTCAATTCTACGGTCTCACCCCGGGGGATACTCCCTTTTAGTATAATTACATTGATGACTATCGAAAATAGAGCGCTGTGATTGGCTAGGAGCTTCGCTCTATCCCGCTATAATCACCGCGCGGTGATTATAGCATTGAAGGCTAGTAGTTTTCAAAATGGCAGCCAGATTTTTTGATGTTTCGGAGTCGGAAATTGATCAATCATTTTATTTTCTCGAATAATCATCAATGTAATTATACTAAAACAATTAGTCGCCTCTGGCGACGTGAATATTGGCGAATAGTCACTTCGACTTCGTCTCGGTGACTATTCGCCGATATTCACGTCGCCTTCGGCGACTAATTGTTAAATATAAAACATATAGGTACGGACCGCCTAAAAGAGTATGGTTTTTTGCGCCGTTTTCTTTTTTCAAACGTATTAAATTTTATCATTTCAATTCCAAATGAATAAGAAAGAAAGAAATACGAGAATTCGAAGTGGACTTTAAGATTTCATTTGTCGGCGTCCTAATCTAACTTATGATGACGTAATTTCTAAGAGAACAGGTAACTTTTCGGCTCCGAAGGCAAATTTTGAGATCAAAACCTGTTAAATAGTAGTACAGTTCCTAGCTCACAAATCGGTTAGTTTTGCTTCGCTAATTAATTGAAATTTAATGAAACTTTGATCTTGAATGCAAACACGGTAAACAAAAAAAGATTTTCGGGCCCGAAAAGTTATCAGCGCGTTCGAGAAACGGGCCCCAATGGTCCGAAAACGTGTGTGAAAAATTAAATTTTTTGGTCTGAAATAGGGTCAGAATTTGACAGAACCCCGCGGTACATCCCCACCAAGAATTCCCAGGAGTACCCCCCGGGGCACTTACCAGTTGAATCCACAAATGAAGGTTCTTTTTCTAAGCTTTGGTGTTCTGAACATGTCAAGAATGCCATAAGCTTTCCTAAACTGATTCCGATTCTTGTCTTCTTCTTTCTTAAACTCTTGTATGGCGTGATGGAGATGTGTGGAGTCTACGTTCACTCGATTTTTCCTGGCGTACTTCATTAGCAGCTCATGCGCTTCGTCCAGACGATTCTTGGCGATTAACCAGCGAGGGGATTCTGGAATGATCCTTGGGAGAGATCATTAGAATGTGTAATCAACTAGTGACGAGTGAAAAAAAGGGGAGGGAAATCATAAGGATTTGGAAAAAAAGCGCGCGAAATTATTCCCTAATTTCACGAGTATACCATTTATATGGGTGACGAATTACGTCAGATTTTTGACATGTTTATCTTCGATCGTATCCTCAAGAACTCCACTCTCTCGAACGTTTAGAGCTTAAATTTGGCTTAAGTTCAAAGTTTTTCGACAAAATACCTGTTAGAATCCTTCTTGACGAGCTCTTCCGTGTGTTCAGGTTATCTAAAGCGTCTTTTTATGCCCTGGCATCTTCATTCATGACATGTGTTTTAAAACTTCGTCGCCATCTTGACACTGAGACGTACGGAAGGTTGCCATGGCAATTTCGCAATTTCACATGTGAAGTTTCAAATTGTCGCTGAAATTTCGCGCCAAAATTAAGGAGTAATTCGTCACCTATGATATTAAGCCCGTTATTTGATGCCTGCTTAAAGGAGCTGTATCACAAGTGAATTCAAACAGTGGGTACTGTCACCAAGTTGAGCTAAGCATAATTTATAGATTTAACCAGGGACAAAAGCGAAGCTCTCGTTAGTGTTCTTATAGGTTACTCGAGCAATGCTAAACGGCGACGGCAACGAGAACTGCCAAAAAGTCAATAGACTAAATAGCAACAAAAATAATTGCACGTGCAGCACACTTTTTTAGTACATTTCTTTGTCTTGCCACTGTTTTGCACGACCACACATGTTATGAAAAAAAATATATGTCTTATGTGCTCAACAAAGAGTTTGTTGCTTGTGTTGTTGTTCCCTTTTTTTTTTCATTGTCGCTCATTTTTACCCTGCTGGCTTTTCCTTTCTGACTGCTAGCATTTTTCATTTTCTCACCGCCGATATAAAAATGTCATGTTGTTTTTCCAACAAAATTCGTCCCCTTTGTTTTTTATCTCTCGCTCTAGTTCTTTACCTCGTCATGTCAGTGTAGATATTACAAATTAGTAAAAAAAAAAATCGATTTTGTTGTTGTTTTTCTCTCTAAAAGTCCGGGTGGCCACGCAATTTCGCGCTAAAAACCTCTAGTTCCATTTGGGTTGCCATACCGGTTGATTGAGTTATTTTACATTGGTATGCCTGTGGTGTTTACGGACGCGCGGGCGGGCGCGCGGATGTATGGTCATATGACTACCAAAATTTCTCGGATGCATAGATAACCAAATTTTCTTACCCATTGTGCTCCGCTTCGCGCGCAAGAGAGCTCCGCCAAAAATTACCGCCTAAAACAGTACAGGAAGGTATGAACAACACAGCAAATGCAAAAGAAAAAGTTTTTTAAAGTTCATTTCTTTTTTGTCTGTAATGGTTGATATAAAGCTTAGGAGACATGTTTGTTTAACATGAAGCAGTGATTCGTCCTTTGCAAATAATTTCTTCGGCAACGTTAAGTTCTTTTGCGATTTAGGACCCCTATATGGCAGTGTTAACAATATAAACTAGTTGGTCGTGACACAGCCCCCTTAAGCATTAAAGCAAAGTTGAATCTTTTGGTACATTCATTATACTATACACTATTTCGACACTGTTTTACCTTTAACAATAACTATAACAAAATTCTCAAATCTGATTGGCTATCAACTTTCCTGATTTCAGCACTAATAGGACAGTGTTAAAGGATAGTACGCTTCATGCCTGTAATTGGACAGTACCCGCCATCACACGCGCGCGCTCAAATTCTTTTTTTCACTGCTAGCCAAAAAAAATTGCAATTTTTTGTGTTTTAATCAGAAAAACGCCTGAAATATAACAAATTTTGTTATAGTTATGATTAATTAGTAACAGAACTTCATGTTGTCCAATTCACTTTGTAATCATACTCGTGATTAGACAAATCGGACTCCCGCTACGCGGTCGTCCGAGTTTGTTAGTCACTCGTATGATTACAGACTGAATTGGACTCCATTCAGTTCTATTATCATTAATTTACCTTTGTTATGCTGATTTTATTCCTGGGCCTCGACAAATCAATTAGCCTGCGAATGCAGCTGTCTCTCCTCAATGAGAACGAGAAGAGACGGCAGTATTCGGTACATGTAAGGGAATCCCGATTCCAGAATCCAGGAAAATTTTGCTTGTGTAATCCGGAAACCTGGGCTTTAGAATCCGGAATACATCTCAAGGAGTCCGGAATCCCCTAACGATTGGAATCCAGAATCCAAGTTCCACTGATAAAGACTGAAATCCAGTAGCTGGAATCCGGAATCCACGACGTGGAATCCAGTATCCAAGAGTGTCTTGTATTTCCAGTTGGGCTATACAATCAATCTAATCGAGCGAGCCTTGCGTATACAGCTATTTCGAGAAAGGTTGTCGGAAAAAGTGCAGGCAACAATCTCGAAAGGTATTGTGGGTAGTTTTGAGTTCACCGTTCTTCAAAAAAATTTGAAAGATTGGCACGAGAGGCCATGGACGTATGTTTGTGAGTGCGAAAGGAAAGCAACAAAAGCAGGTTCGACAGCTACAGCCTCAGGAACGCAATATTGATCATATCCCATATTGCCTTTCGGGAATGTCGCCTGCGCATTTTTTCCGAAAAACTGAAATAGCCGTATCGACGAAAGGTAGATGAATTTGCAGGCTAGTAAAGAAAGAACGCATAAAGCAAAATTTTCTTACCACCAACAGAGAAGCAGTGGCAGTCCAGGTAGGGACACAGCGAGCATAAGATGCCTCCAGTCTCGAATTAGATAGGCCAAAAGCGACAGCACTACAAAGCCAACACTAACAAAGATGTTGTTAACCATTCCTGCGGCTGTACGATTGCTGATCTGTGTAATCTCCATGCAGTAGACAAACCGAGAGAGAAGGCAACCAGCCGTGCCAGCTCCAGCCACGAAACGAAACAGGGTGAACAAGGAAAGACAGTCTGCGACACCAGAGACTGTGGCACCAACTCCCTGGGGTAATATATAGATTAATTAGCCACGGCTAAAGGCGAAGCTCTCGTTAATATACTTATAATTTATTCAAACCAAACATAAAATCGTGTAATGCTAAACGGCAACGGCAACGAGAACGGCTACATTCTTTGCACGTGCAGCGCACCTTTTTGCGCATTTCTTTGCCGTTGTTGTTGTAACGTGAAATGTCCGAGTTACACGTTTTATGGAGAAAAAGTCGTAGGTGCTGACAAAAACATTTGTTGCTTCTGTTCCCGTAAGCTCTTTTTCTTAACTGCCCTTCAATTTTACCTTTTGTCCGCTCGCATTTCTTATTTTCTTTCCTCCGGCAAATCATGTTGTTCATCCAAAGAAATTCGTCTCCTTTGTTTTTCTTTTTTCGCTTCTAGCTCTCTGTCACTCTTTTCTCGTTGAGCTCCGCTAGCCTGTCACCTACTTTCCGTTTTCTCTTTCTTTCTCTTTCTCTACATTTCAAATTTGTATCCACATACAAATTCTCCAAACTTATCTCCATACATTTCCTTAATTAATTAGTTGAGGGAATTTGTTGAAACATCAAAGTATTTTCTCTTGGGTGATCATTTTATTGATTCTCATAACTTATCACGTTACAGTGTATGAATAATTGTAAGGAGAAATTGATCTTGGACACTATTGGGACTTAAAGGGTTAAGACGACAAGGATATAGAAACAATTTCTGCTTTCGACTTTTTCTTTATTGACTCTTCACATGGCCATGTGATTTCTCGCCAAAAAATCTCGAGTTGCATTTGGGTTGCCATGCATGTTGATTGGGTTACATGTTTGTTACACTGGTATCCCTTTGGTGCGGGCGGACGGGCGTACGGTCACGTGACTACAAGTCACTACCAAAATTTTGCGATTGCATGGTTAACCAAATTTTGTTACCCTTGGTGCTCCGCTATAATGACAGTAGATACCTTTAGATTCAAGGACGAGGATAAGATTTGACTTTTTTCGCGCGTATTCTCATAAAATAGACACCCCTGGAATCTCCATTTTACCTTTTTGCACAAATCTTTAACATTTTATAACTTGTTTTTCTCCCTACGACACTCTCGTTAAAACGCTGGTTCGCCTGCGCGCAATACGTAGTAATGAGAAAATCTTTGTCTCTGTCTTGGAATTTAAAGATCCCTAATAGCATAACAAAGGTCGTATTTTACTGAGATCAACCGTTTCAACCAAAACCGGATTTCATTGATATGGTAAAATACTAGTTTTTGGTGACTGGCCTTATTAATCAGTTAGTCTTGGAGTTTCTCCACGCGCAAACACGAGAGCAACAGAGAGGAGACGTCGTTATTTCACGTTCCCATTGTAGCAAAATTTCTGGATGACAACTAACAAAAAGCGTTACTTAAAAAGTAAATTCGCACTGCATGTTTCCAACTTCATCGAGGATCTTATTCGGTTCCATTTAATTTGTCGAATGTTGACGACATTTTCTGGGGTTGAATCCGAAAGGACCGAATCTTAGATTAGAAATAAAAGAAATTTTTGTGTTGTGTTCACCTACTCCATAAAGCGGGCGCATGAAATTAGGAAGTTTCATGTTGCAAACGTAGCAAAAAAAGGTAATGCACATGCAAAGTTGTTGTTTTGCTAATCTTAACCTTTTACTTTTTTGCCGTTCTCGTTGCCGTCGCCGCCGTTGTTGCTTAAGCTTCCTATTGTTGTGATCCAGAAAGTTTGTCACCATGGTAACGTAACTTCACACTCTCTCCATTCACTCCTATACAGGATGTAAACAACAAAAATGATGCTGCTGGCTCCTACTCAGGCCATTTAAGGCATGACTACCTAATTAAATATGCATATTTTGTTAAATGCTATTTAGAACGTTGATATGACCCTCAAAAGTGAACTACAAATGTGGCACAACGAAAAAACACGTTAAACGTGATTTCAAATAACACGTGACATTGCTTCGTCAATGACGTCACAAAACACGCCTTTCTAAACGGGGAAGGGTTGCAAACCTTAATCTTAGGAATTTTCAGTACCAAAATGTTACATAAACAGTGTAAATAGTAATGCACCTATCAATGTTAAGCCCCAGGGTGGGGGGGGGGGGGGGGCGGGCAGACCCAGGGGAATTTGACATTTTAATGGCAGCCAGAGTCAAATTCCCCACCCCCAGGCACCTACTAAATGTCAATTTCCCGCCTCTGGGATAACTTTTTCTAACAGAGTCAGGACTTAATAATTGACAGGTTGGAAAGGATATGTCTTTTACAACCTCACATAGAGACAGAAACAGAAGGAACGAAGACTCTTCTATTTATAAACATTCGATCATACAATGAAAGAAGTGATGGTTCATATATACCGAAAAATAAAACAGATTTCCTCACCTTTCTTTCGCACATGTTGTCTTGTTACTTTCAAGAAAAGCAGAGGTCATTTACCTCTGGTGACTTCTGGGTATTACCAAGATGGCAGGTCACTCATTTCCAGTTTCTCTCGGTCTTCCAAGATGGCGGCCATGTCAAATTCCCGACCCTGGGCCAACGCTTAAATGTCAAAATCCCTACCCAGGGCAAGGCACGCTCAGTCAATTTCCCGTGGGTAGCCCGCCTCCCCCCCCCCCCCCACCCTGGGGCTTAACATTGATAGGTGCATAACTCTGCCTCCGGCATCTAATTTAGCAGAGCTAGTTTAAAAGGAGCCCTGACACAACAGAAAAAAAAAGACATTAAAACATTAAGACTACTGAGAAAATTAATTAAGTTTCAAAGGCAACATGTACGGCAGGCGTTACTGTTTAAAATGGCGCTTTAGCTTAATTTTAAATTCGCTGAGGGTCTCTACTTGTTTAATGATTCTCGGTAGGGTGTTGTAGGTCCAAGCTCCGTTTATTACTTTGACCGTCAATTCTCAATTATCAGCCACGTGACGACAATTTGAACTTATAAAATGTCTCATATTGATAAGGCCACTGCGCTACATTTGTAGTTCAATTTTCAGGATCATTGATAGAAGCAAACCGCTGTAAATAGCATTTTATCAAAATATGCATATTTAATTAGATAGTCTTCAGTGGCCTCATTAGGCTTAGGGGTATTAAACAAAAGAAATTAATTATTCATTCCTCAATTTGTTTTATACCCTTCAGCCTTGACTCAAGCGTGAATTTAAATAAATCCAAACTGGCCTATTACAGTAGTCATGTTCTGAAATATTCGGGAATCTGACACAGTATACAAAGTTGCTGATTTGCTTCCTAACTCGTATAGCGATACGGACGATGACATTACCTATTGATATTAGTGTGCCAACCAAAAGTGCATTGGTTCTTGAATCGAACGATTGTATTGTTTCACTGGTTATAAATTTGAATAACAAAATCAATGATTGTAAACGGTGTTGCCTCCAATAAAGCAATAAAATACCTTATACAACTTTATTTGGAAAAACTACTTAATTTACAAGAAAAAAAAGACTAAAAGAAATTTGAGCAAAAATCGCTAGTAACTTGAAACTATGGGAGCCGATAACGAATTCGCGAAATACGGTGTTAAGGCCGGTGCAAATGGGACGCAACTTTGTTAGCCACCAACTCCCAACATTGTTGGGTGTTACATGTTGCATCCGTTTTCACACCCTGTTGCATGTTGTTGCGTGTTGTTAATTAGGAGTTGTTGCGCAAAGTTTGAAACCAGTCAAACTTTTAGAAGCCTTTGTGCAAACGGACGCAACAACTCTCAGCATTATTGGGCCAACAATGTTGGGAGCTGTTGTATCCGTTTACATACACCTATCTTTAGCTGTTAGAATGAAATCGTGATGACCATAGGCAAAGCATTGTTAGCAGTGTTTTAATTTAAGTCTAACAACTAATCGAAAAGAGCATGCAGCAGGTCAGAGTAAACGTGACATAGCTGGTTAAAAAGCTCCTGCTTTGTTAGCGATACCCTGAGAAAACAGCCGACATTTCTAGACGCCACACTGGTTTTCCCTCGAAATGATGTCTGAGAAACAAGCACAGAAATTCCATACTGACGACGCATCATTACCCAGATCTGGGTAGTGCTTCTGATTGGTCGGGCCGCGTGGGAAATTTGCTTCAACCAATCAAAAGCACTACCCAGATCTGGGTTGTGATGCGTCATCAGTATGGAATTTCTGCGCTCGTTTCTCTGACGTCATTTTGCGGGCAAAACAATGGTGGAGTCGCCTAATGTCGGCTGTTTTCTGAAGCTACGTTAGCATCATTTATCATTCTTTCTTGCGCCCAGCTATACTTACCAGGAAAAAGATACTAAGGAAAGCCACGATCTTGCGACCAACATGATCAGACAAAGCACTGAAGGCGACCGAACCAACCAACAGCCCGCCCATGTAAACGGTCTGGGTCATCGCTTTTAAGTGCTTCCTATCGCATACTAAGTCCCACTGAAATCGTATAGAAAATAGAAAGAAAGAAATGGTAAGAAAAGAAAGAAAAACACAGCAAGTTAATGTATATTATTAACTAAGGTCTTTAGGGATGGCGCATTTAGAAGAGGTTTTGGAAGAAGTGGCGGAGGTGAGAAATTTTGGTTTATAGACGAATTTTTTCACACTTTCTTCACTCCTACTTCTTCGGTTAACTCAAGGAAATCCCAGTTTATTATGTCAGGGTTCGATTCTAGTTCCTTTATTTACCTTCTTTGTAGCTCCCAACAATGTTGGGAGTTGTTGCGTCCGTTTGCACCTCATTAGCTAAACGTTTGTCCGGTTTCAAACTTTGTCCAACAGCTCCCAACAACACGCAGCAACATGCAACAGGGTATGCAAACGGACGCAACATGTAACATCCAACGATGTCGGGAGCTGTTGGCCAAAAAAAGTTGCGTCCGTTTGCACGGGACTTGAGAGTTTTAGAATCTACGAAGCTAAAACCCCGTGCAAACAGACGCAATATTGTTGGCCAGCAACTCCCTACATTGTTAAGAGTTGTTGCGTCCGTTTGCACGTAGCTAAAAGTTTGACCGGCTTCAATAAAGCTCCGTGCAAACGGACGCAATATTCTCGGCCAACAACTTCCAAACATTGTTGGGTGTTACATTTTGCGTCCGTTTGCACACCCTGTTGCACGTTGTTGGGGGTTGTTGTGCAACGTTAGAAACTGATCAGACGTTAAGCTTCGTGTTAACGGACAAAATAACTCCCAACATTGTTGGGAGATATTGCATCCGTTTGCCCACCACTGCCAACACTCACTCAACAACTCCCAATATTGTTGGGAGATATTGAATCCGTTTGCACACCACTGCCAACACTCACTCAACAACTCCCAACATTGTTGGGAGATATTGAATCCGTTTGCCCACCACTGCCAACACTCACTCAACAACTCCCAATATTGTTGGGCCAACAATGTTTGGAGTTGTTGCGTCCGTTTGCACGTAGCCTAAAGTGTCTCGCATTTTTGCGTGAGTAATGAATGTTTATACTGTGGGCGTCAGAGAGCGAAATGCTTCGCCTCCCTTCGCCTACTACTTGTAAGATCTCGAAGAATTCACTTTAAATGTCTCTTTTATCCATGGCTCACTAATTGTTTTGCTTCCCAGCTATTCCGCAGATTTTAATTAACAATTAGTCGCCGAAGGCGACGTTCATATCGGCGAATAGTCACCCAGACGAAGTCGAGGTGAATATTCGCCGACATTCACGTCGCCTGAGGCGACTAATTATTTTAATATAATTACATTGATGATTATTCGAGAAAATAAAAGTATTGATCAATTTCTGACTCCGAAACATCAAAAAATCTGGCTGCCATTCTGAAAACTGCTAGCCTTCAATGTTATAATCACCGCGCGGTGATTATAGCGGGAAAAAGCGAAGCTCCTAGCCACATAAAATGACTGTCCCGTCTCCAGAGAAGGGGACTTAAAAGCAGTGTCCTCAATTAGTACTATCGGCTAAATACATCGACACTAAAATAGAGTGCTTTTCATTTATATAGCTTTTCTTGTATGCTAATGAAGAAAAAGACTTGTGACAGACTTGAGTTAGCGTTAAATTTGTTTACAAAGTTTTTCTTCGTTCACACGAGTCATATTTTAACTTCAGTTTCCACTGCAAGCCAAGCGTAACAGTTTATACTCTGACCACTCTTTGAAACAAAGTGGTATAAAGTGAAGAAACTCTTACCTCTGTCACGGCACTACTTAAACGGCCGCTAAAATTGTACTCAGTGCATTTTTCACAACATGTTCCAGCCTTGAGAACTGTGCATGTGTTGTTTCCCAGTGTGTGTGAAAAAGAAACGCAGGAATACTTAGGAGTTGCGCCATAAAACACCTGGACAAGCTGCTGCAAGCCGATGGGTACAGACATCACACACAAAAATGAATACAGAAGAAAGTTATATCGACCGAAACCGCCGACCATGGCTAAAAGATCATCGAATTCGTAAGACTCTTTCAGCTTAGAAGTCTGCATTTTCTCCTCTTTATCGCTTGACATGACCTATCCCTTGGCTTTTTACCTGAATCAATCATTCACTCTAAAGATGACCCAATTTTAATTAGTGTTTGACTTGTCAAAGCACTCAACAACTCATTTTACTGCCCAGTAAGGATGAAATGTAAATTATCACTACAAGTATTAGCATACGATAATCAAGACCCTCGGGGCGATTAGGGTTACCCAAGCGAAAGGCCCAAGCCCTAAACACACTCGTACACAGGACGTTTCATGACAGATAAGGTTACCTTGGCCGTTAGCTTAACTAGTTGCATTGTCAACGCTTTGCTAGGCTTAACTCTTTTACCCTCAGGACAAGGTTTTAGGTTCTCTCTCTCCTTCACGCGTCAATGAATATTTTTCTTTGTTGATAAATTTAATACGCGAGAGTCGGTTTTGCAAATTTTTCCAAATTCCTACCACCGTAACCGAGTATGTGACCATGACTTATTGTCAAAATTTCAAAGTAAGAATTATCTATTATTTGAGTCTTCACTTTAATGAAATGAAGGAGCTACTTTCTACAAATTTTCAGTTCGATAGTCGTTTTCTACGTTGTAAGAAACTGAAGAGGCCACTTTTGAATGTTAAACTTTTTGTGCCGCCCAGATTTGGGTAAGGCTGCATGCAAACGGACGCAACAACTCCTAACATTGTTGGGACCTACAGTGCATTGTGGGAAGGATACAACCCATAAGTCTTTGTAAACCATGCGTAATGAGCGTGTGTGGCCCCAACAGTGTTGGAAGAGCTGTGCAAACGGATCCAACATTGTTGCGCTACGCTTCGGCGATCACAGAACAAAAGAAATGTTGGGAGTTGTTGGCTAAAAAGTTTGACCGGTTTCAAACTTTGCGCAACAACATCCAACAACATGCAACAGGGTGAGCAAACGGACACTACATGTAACATCCAACAATGTTGGGAGTTGTTGGCCAACAATGTTGCGTCCGTTTGCACGGGGCTTTAAGCCCGCACTGACTTAGCCGGCGATTTGGGAGAAAAGGTTTGCATCTTTATCGTTTTGTATCTCGCAAGATCCTTAAATCTTTAATTAAAGGGCTTCGGTTTTTATATTTTTTTCCCAGAGTGACAATGAAAACTAGCAATAAACTGAGACTGAGAGTGACAATGTCAAGTAAGGTCAAGAACAATTGCATAAATTTGCGAGGAATTTTAATACAACAAAATTAAATAAGCGTAAAGAATGAATGAGACATAATTGCACGAATAAAAGCCTATCCCTCAGAATCCCTTTGGCGAAGGTAATTTTAACTGAGCCGTCGAGGTTTCAGCGGTTGCCTTCCATTAACACTAGGGAAACAAAATGAACAGAAGATCAAGGGAGATGTGTGAGAGAGACACGGGAGGAAGAGGGAGCTCTTTCTCCCTTCTCGTGTTCACCTCGCGCATCCCGTTCTTTCTTTCGCAGTTTAGAGGAGCTCGCGCGCGCGAAGTGCCCCAGCGAGCACCATGGGTAACAAAATAAAGTAATGTACCTATCCGAGAAAATTTGGTAATCATGTGACCGTACACTGACCGACCGAACCGCCCGAGCGGGTTATCATTAGATCCCATCGACCGTAGCCCCTTCGGACACCTCATGAAATTTACCCAACGTAGTTTTTCCCTTTACTAATTAGGGTTAACCACTGCCTTTTACAGATTAGGGTTAAGCACTGCCTCTACTGATTAGGGTTAAGCACCACCTTTACTGATTATATTAAGGTTAAACACATGTTTCAAATCTGGTTAGGTTCTTTTTTGGGGTTGATGCTATATGTACTTAAATTATTTCTCCTCCATCCAGCAAATACTCAGTGGTCGTAGTGGTTAGCGTAGTATGTTGGATCATCTGGGTTGTGGGTCGAATTCTACTGTCTTTCGTATCAATTTTTTTTTTCTTTTACATTGAAGAGACTTGAACTTTCATCAACATTTCCAGCTTGAAATATCACTTATGTCCAGAAATGCACGCAATGGCGAGAATGGCGAAAAATCGCCAGCCTCTGGCGATTTGAATTGGATGCCAGAAGTGGCCCCTTAGAGGCTGACGATTTTGGTGAAAATGGCGATTTTGGCGAAAAACGCCAGCGGGCTAAATGGCGAGAATGGCGAAAAATAACCAGTCTCTGGCGATTTGAATTGGATGCCAAAAGTGGCCCCTTGCAGGCTGGCGATGTTGGCGACAATGGCAATTTTGGCAAAATTGGCGATTTTGGCGAAAAACGCCAGCGGGCTAAATGGCGAGAATGGCGAAAAATAACCAGCCTCTGGTAATTTGAATTGGATGTCAAAAGTGGCCCCTTGGAGGCTGACGATTTTGGCGAAAATGGCGATTTTGCCGAAAAACGCCAGAGGGCTAAATGGCGAGAATGGCGAGAAATAACCAGTCTCTGGCGATTTGAATTGGATGCCAAAAGTGGCCCCTTGGAGGCTGGCGATTTTGGCGAAAAACGCCAGAGGGCTAACTGGCAAAATATTCAAATTCACTGCCAAAAGTGGCCCCTTCAAAGTAGATAACTAAAGAGGTCCTTATAACTGTGAGGCAACAGTACTCCAAAAAAATTCAAATTACATACCTAATAAGAGGCCCCAATAACTGTGAGGCAACATTTATGAAATACAACTGAATCAAATATATGACAAAACGGCTTTACTTAACTGTCAAGCAACATATATCAAATACAACTGAATCAAATAGATCTGAAACGAATGGAAGTCATTTCAGGTAAGCTTATGTATTTGTGCCAAGTACCTCACAGGTTAAGTAAACATTTCCTTACTTTCGATGTCGCATGACTTACCAAACGTAATGTGATGCGCTGAAATATCGCACTAGCATCCTTTGCTTTTGTATCGTTTATTCCTTTCAAAGTCTTACAAAAGGGCGAGAGAGTTCGTTCAAGCCAACCAACACAAAGTTTCATGACCCACAGTTAGGGCACTAATTACTCCAGGAGAGAACCACCAAGTCCTTTAAATCATAAAAAGTCCTTGCCATGGACACTCCAACTTTTGAGGTTCGATGTAGACCTTTGATTCCCTTAACACTAAAGTGGTTCCATTAATTGTGAGGCAGCCTTAAATCAAAAGTGATTGGGAAACTCATGATTCCTGGCTAAAAGATGCTTTCACGATAACCAATATGTGCCCTTCATTCTTTTTTGGTTATCCACTATACAACATTATTTCCTCTCTCGTCGTTTTAAACTCTTCACTTTCGAAATGTCCAGCAGCTTGCGTCCGCCATTTTGAAATGTCTGAATTCCTTTTTCCTCGTTATGTAAACCTCCACGAAATGTCACTCGTGCCCAACACTTCTCTGCATTTATTGCACACGAACATTGTATCAAAACATATCCCATACAAACTAATTCTGTATCTTTTCATGAACTAAAGGTATACAAACGACAGTACATATGTTTGTCTCGTTCTTCAAAAATGTGTCCCATTATTGCTTTATCAGGTGGGGCCAGAACTTTCCTTATGCTGTTTAAAATCCATGGATTTGTGAGTAGTGCCTAATACTACTCCTTTGACAGCTATATCGGGGTGTCTAGAAAACTCAGACCTCGAAAACTCAGACCTCAGACCTCAGACCTCGAAAACTCAGACCTCGAAAACTCAGACCTCGAAAACTCAGACCTCGAAAAGTCAAACCTCGAAAACACAGACCTCGAAAACTCAGACCTCGAAAACACAGACCTCGAAAACTCAGACCTCGAAAACTCAGTACACATTTGATGAAAACAGTCGCATGTGCTTATTTTCCCTACAGTTTCTTACTACTGGTGTGCCGACTTTGCTTTCTTCTGCCGTTTCATGTTTATCTATATCTATTGCTAGACTGGCAACAAGAACAGGCAACAGTCAAACTGTTGATCTAGAATCTATGATTGCGTGATGGAATGTCTCAGTCTTTGAAATTTATTTCTTTGTTTTGAATAAAAGCAACATAAAATATATGGACTGAGTAGTTTTGGTGGTGTGAAGGAGATTGTTCGGAAGGCCCTGCACTTTTCTTTAAAAAAAGAGAGAACGAAAGAAACAGTAGTCTCCTTCGCAGCCGCTTTTAGGCTCGTCACGTCACGCAACCGCCTCCTCACAGTGGGGAGGAGGGTTGCGTGACGTGACGAGCCTAAAAAGGGCTGCGAAGGAGACTAGAGAAACAGAGAACGTAGAGGAAGTTTTAGATATGACACATCATCTTTATTTGCGACTACATCTGACTCCACATCGGGTCACAATGACTTGATACATCCGGAGTGGCAAATTGTGACACGCAAATTGTCATTTTACAGTTTTAAAAAAACAAACACCAGTAAATGAACAGCAACAATAACGATGAAATTCATGAAATTGCAGTTTATCAACACTTGAACGGCCGCTTTGCCCATTCTTCAGTCCTTTTTCGATTAACTAGTTTGTTACTATTGAGTTATTACATTAGTGGGAAAACCATCGTCATGGAAGTAAAGTTGTTATTGTTTTACTACGTTATAAACAAGAAATAGACCACATCGAAAACATCGCGGCACAATCCAATCTTAAATTACAGAGTATGCATGGAACAGAACCTTGATTTCAGAAAGTGAACGTTATGAAGAACACAATCCCCAAGCGTAAACGTAAAATTAACCTCGATATAACGAATAAATGTCAGCATGTGCTAAAATAAGAGCCAAACAGACTAACAAGGAAAAAATTATGGGTACAGTAGTTTTTTAGCAGTTTTGTTAGCCTGTTCTTGACTTTCTACTGCTGTTGCTATGTATAGCTCGGTAGTGAAATGTTCTTACAATAATTTTTCAGATCCGAAAATGCTGCGTTTTGTAAATTAATAGTAACTTTACCTGGATATAAGGAACATTTTGGTAGTTTTCCAGAGAATTAAAAAAATGGAGGTGTTCTATATAACGAACCCTCGATATAACGAACGAATTTCCCAAGTCTCTTGGCGATGTTACACGAGAATATTCGCAACGACGTTTTTAAGCGTAAAACTAAAACAGCGTTGCAACATCGATGCGACATTGTTTAAAACAGCATTTAACCTAGATCGGCATGTCTGAAGTCGTTAACTTTGAAACAAAAAGCATGACAAAAACGAAAATTTCTACAAAAACTGAAGTAGGAAAGTGCTGATGTATTTGCTGTAAGTGAGTAAAGATTTTTTACCCATTTAAAGATGTACCAAAAAGCATTTAACGAAAAAATATTTGTCCACTATAAACTGCGGAAGGGTTATGTTTAGAGCAAATACTCGGTTATACCTGATTGTTTCCTGGTTTATTGGGAACCAAAACTCGAATGGACGGATGTCTCGTTATATTTCGCAACTACCAGCTTATTACTGACAGACAAACAAACCTGGGAGATTATTAGATAAGCTGAACGATATCACATCACCGGTTCGTAAATAGCAAAATCACTGAGGTGATTATTGCACCATTATAGATTTCATATATTTTATATATATTTGTATTTTTATATAGTTTTGTTATCTCTAATGTATGATTTCAATCTTCACAAGCACTGCATGGGAATGTTCTAAGTTACAAGTTGTTGGGACCTCAAGTACAAGCAAAGTAATACTGCCTACTTCGTCTGGACGATGCAGCCATCCGCTATCTTACTAAGCAGTTAAATGTCCTGCGATCAATCGTTATTTATGATTGCATTGCGCCGCGATGTTTTCGATGTAGTCCCGGCCATTTCCCGTTTATAAAGTAGTAAAACAATAACAACTTTACCGTAAATCCTCTATTAAGCCCCCCCTCTCAAATAAGCCCCCTCCCTCTAATAAGTCTCCCCCCTTTTCAGGGCAAGAAAGTTAATAAGCCCCCCTCTCTATTAAGCCCCCCCTCCCCACCCCCAATTATTCTTCACTAATAAATGATAGGCTGTATTAATCAATCACGACCGCAAAACTTCGTGTGGACTGATCCAGGATGGTTTATTACCAACTGGAAGTTTGGATTTCATTCTGATCCTCGGCTGCATGACTTAAAACTTCTTGTACTTGAGCTTTTCCACTTTGTATTCTAGTTCTTTATGGAAAACTGATACCATCGTCGTTTAAAAAAGGACTGAAGAATGGGCAAAGCGGCCGTTCAAGTGTTGATAAACTGCAATTTCATGAATTTCATCGTTATTGTTGCTGTTCATTTACTGGTGTTTGTTTTTTTAAAACTGTAAAATGACAATTTGCGTGTCACAATTTGCCACTCCGGATGTATCAAGTCATTGTGACCCGATGTGGAGTCAGATGTTTAGTCGCAAATAAAGATGATGTGTGATATATTAAACTTCCTCTACGTTCTCTGTTGCTCTCGTTCTCTCTTTTTTTAAGAAAAGTGCAGGGCCTTCCGAACAATCTCCTTCACACCACCAAAACTACTCAGTCCATATATTTTATGTTGCTTTTATTCAAAACAAAGAAATAAATTTCAAAGACTGAGACATTCCATCACGCAATCATAGATTCTAGATCAACAGTTTGACTGTTGCCTGTTCTTGTTGCCAGTCTAGCAATAGATATAGATAAACATGAAACGGCAGAAGAAAGCAAAGTCGGCACACCAGTAGTAAAAAACTGTAGGGAAAATAAGCACCATGCGACTGTTTTCATCAAATGTGTACTGAGTTTTCGAGGTCTGAGTTTTCGAGGTCTGTGTTTTCGAGGTCTGTGTTTTCGAGGTCTGAGTTTTCGAGGTCTGAGTTTTCGAGGTCTGTGTTTTCGAGGTTTGAGTTTTCGAGGTCTGAGTTTTCGAGGTCTGAGGTCTGAGGTCTGAGTTTTCGAGGTCTGAGTTTTCTAGACACCCAGCTATATCGTACTGGCCACACTGAGACTTTAGCAGTATATTGTTTTAGTGCTTAAATTGGTACAATTTATCAAAGGTCCACTCACACCCACATTCCTGATACATAATGAATACAACATATAAACACCAAAATGCTGAAAATCATTTACTTTTATTCTATCCATTCCAGAATAAGCCAACCAAAACTGTTCAATTATGTACAATAATTTTTTACCCATCATCAACGTAGTCATAGTTCACCCCAATACATTAGTCTGTTCAAAACATCTTCGATTTCTCTATTACTCTTTAAGAAATTCAGGCACTGTGTAAAACACTAACTGCGGACTATTGTTTCAACCATGCTAATGAATACCTTACAACAATAATACCATTGTTTTCTAACAGTAAAAACAATATAGCCCACAGTGAGTATGCAGTCTAAGTTTTACACTTACCCTAAAAAAATTACCTACGTAACATTTTCTACTATTTCATATATCTGATAACCTTTACATTCACAATAATATTGTAAGTCTCGTTTTCCCATTTTTCGCTTTCACTTTGTTTTTTAGTCTCAAAACTTTTTACCAAAGAGTCGCAGGCTCGAATTTATAACTATTATAAGGGTGACTTGCAAGTGAAACACAGAGGAATGGAAACTTAAGCTATAGTTCGCCTTCAAGACACTTTCAACTTGTAGGGGTGGCGAATGTACCTCTAAAAACATGGGTCTCTGAAAATTTTGCTGTGATCTCGAAAGTCCACAAGCATTATCTCGCTGACTTGGTGACACTCGATTTTACGATTTGCCATCCCACATGTCGCTTTTTAACTTAGACCGTGGTTTTTTTCCACACGCCTGTTTCTTAACTCACAAATATTAACTATATAAAATAAAAAACGATGCTGGTTCATGTGGCGTGTGATCTTTCCATACTGCGACAACCATGAGAACGTCTGCTCACAGATTTCAGTGTCCACCTTAAAAAAAAATTTTGTACACATACAAGTTTATAGTCCAATATTATTGTTTTTCATAATAAGTAGTATTTGCACTACCATCAACCTTTTAAAAATTTTTAAAAATATTACAAAACTTTCCACACATTTATTCAGCCAGACAATTACAACCACTGTTAATATGACATATAAATCATTGAAAAAACTAGACTCAAGATGCCTCTCTTAATAAAACCAACCAAACAATACATTGTCTGTATATGTTGTCTGTGGCAATAGGGACCATAACTCTAACCTACACAATCAAAACAAACACTACTTACACCATCCAGGTCCCTACGATCATATGGGTTGCAGTTTGCCTTGCACCATTTGTCCACATGATTTCGGAAGTGCATTTTGTCAATCACCATGTCCATGGTTGAAAGTCTCTCTGTAACAGTTGTTAAGCATTTCCTTTTTGGATTCATGCAGTATTTCTTTAAATGACAGGCATCATCATAGCAAATGCATCACCCTGCGAAGGACATTAACCGTTTTGCTTACATAAAGTGTTTACCCAAATTGGCTGGGACCGACATTAATCGTTTTCACTTACATAGAGTGATTACCTGTACCAAAATCGACTATTTCAACATGACCTCCGCGTCGATATAAAAACTGCGAAACCTTACACATTCATATTTTGTGAAACCACAATGAAGTAGCCCGTTTAAATATATTTGTACGATTGAACGCCATTTTAACAAAGAGGATGGATATACAAGGCAATACGGACCATATCATAATCTGACTGCGTAGCCAAGAACCGAACTGGATATGATGAACTGTCCATATTCAAACAATGCCTACAAGCCTGGAAAATTAAGGATACCTATCTTGGATTTTTTCCTAAGAAAGTTGCCATAAACATAACGAAGATTACCATTCATTGATAATCGAATACAACTCGTTGGCCATTCGATTTGAATTGTGGAAGATATTATTTGTAATTGGTACTTCCCGACCAAACGCTCTTGTCCGGGACGAATTTCAAGTCACCAGATGTTATCAGTTAAAGGTAAAAGCATTGAAAACAGATTAATGCAACTTAAGTTACAGTAGCCTTCTCATTATCAGTAGACCATTATACTTTATCTGTTTGGCAATTAATAGCCATTCCAAAAGGGACCCTTTGCAATTTCATTTCGAATTTTTCAATACAAATTAGGCATTTCATTGAGTAATGGCCATTTCCGCAGAAATAGCCACTTTGCAAAAGGGCCCCTTTGCAAACTCATTTGAATTTTTGTTTACAGTTTGGCGATTTTGGCGGTTAATCGCCATTTCCGCCATTTTCGCCAAAAACGCCACTTTCCAAGGGGCCCCTTTGCCATCTCATTTGAATATTTGTTTACAGTTTGGCGATTTTGGCGATTAATCGCCATTTCTGCCATTTTCGCCAAAACTGCCATTTTTGCCAAAATCGCCACTTTCCTAGGGGCTCCTTTGCCATCTCATTTGAATATTTGTTTACAGTTTGGCGATTTTCGCGAGTAATCGCCATTTCTGCCATTTTTGCCAAAAACACTATTTTCGCCAAAATCGCCACTTTCCAAGGGGCCCCTTTGCCATCTCATTTGAATATTTGTTTACAGTTTGGTGATTTTGGCGATTAATCGCCATTTCTGCCATTTTCGCTACTGCGTGCATTTCTGGACATATCTCTGCACGGGTTAAGTAAAATCACTCTAGTCGTCAGTCAGAAAGGTTAGACAGTTTAGCCAACTCTAATTTTTTCTTTTGTTTTTGAGAGTTATTCTGTTGTTGTTAACGTAGTTATATGTAGTTAGGATTCATAATTGTAATTTAACCAGAGCTGTACAATTCTTTCAAATAAAGCTGTGTTTATAAAACGCGTGGGAGAGGAAGAAGCCATTTGGAGTGGACGGCTTCCCTGTGCAAACACCGTGTAATTGCGTGTTCTGTAAGTGTTGGAGTTAAATGTCAGGCCGCGGTTGTTCGAAAGGTTGGTTAGTGCTATCCACCAGATAAATCGCTATCCTATGGATAAGTATTACGAAAACTAATTGCATTATCCACTATTTATGTGTTTTGGGGGTGAGAGAAGATTGGGGGTTAGGTTGAGGAGCGCGAGGTCCCATGGGAAGGTACGAAACCCCGAGCGCCTCATCCTAACTCCCAATCTTCTTTCACCCCAGAAATACATAAATAGTGACTGGGTACGAGTCTGGTGTGGTTGATAGCGCTATCCACCTTTTAAACAACTGAGGCCTGGGCTCTAAAACGGTGAGCGGGTATTTTTCAGCAGAGCTTCTCTGTTTGTTGCGCCGTAGTAATCTGTTTTGCATCGTCTTTGTCGGCCACTGAAAAGTTAGCCTGTGAACAGGCCCTGTCCACAGGCTATGGTTTGTTTAAGTTGACCATCTCACTAAGTCGCATCACTTAACCGAATAGAACCCTGTCGCGTTTCATTTATCACATGTATTTGTATCTGAAAAACTCTACATTGCACTGTAGTAATCTGTTACAGTAAAAACCCGCATAAAAGAACAAGTGGATTAAGAACGCTCAGGCTGAAATTTGTTCAATTTGCCCGTAACCGCCCGTGCGGATCCACGTCCTTTGTAACCCTCGTGACGTCATCAGTTTTAACGGTCAAGGGCAACTTTGTACGCTAACTTGTGTAGAATGAAGAGATCTTTCAAACCATACCAGAATGGGCACATTTCAGTCAAGGACACCGGAGAAAAAGGCAAAAAAACCATGCAAGATTGACCTGTAAATCTCCATGAAAATCTTGTTCCATTACCCACCTACCTTTCCTTTCACCTAATCCTAAGATCCTAAAAGCTTTCCTAAAAACTCTTCCCATCAAAATGAAGCCTACTAAATGCCCAGCAAGAGAAAAAAAAATGAGCAAGAAAAGCAAAAAACGAGGGGAGGAGAGAAAGGGAAAAGTAAAAGTCAAGACTGCTGTGTCACTTTTAAACCCAAAAACTATGTCGAAATTTTGCTTTCTGCGCATGCCCGAACTTCGCAAGCTGATATTTTGCTTTTGGATCAGAAGGCCGTCAACTGTATGACCGGTGAACGGGTTTGTGGTAAGTTTTAGCTCCTTATAGCCTGACAGTGACCAGAAAACCACTCGACTAGCTTGAAAACGTGTTTTTTGGCAAAATCTCCAGGAGCGAATGGGTTAACTAGGGTACAGTCAATAGTTACATGGAAAGGGGTGGAGCTGGCGCATTCTGAATTGGCTTGACTTTTGCTGAGTTTCGAGTTGTTTATCACCAGAACTGTTACCCCCGATATGAAAGAACAAAATCAGCCTGAACCCCCAAAACACGTGTTCTCTTATGCGGGTTTTTACTGTATTCCTCTCCTACAGCCCGTCATAATGATGCCATTTTCCATTATAAACAACAACAGCCCCTCTGTAATGCCCTCTCATCCAGGATGTTAATCCAACTAGAATGTCCAGGTGATCTGTGATGTCATTGCGGGGGCCTGGGGAAAAAAATTTTAATGCCGTATCCCATAAACCAAAGCTGACGGGAACAGATTGAATTGAATTGAATTGGTGCGCGCATTGGTTTATGGGATACGGCATTAAAATTTCTTTCCCCAGGCCCCTGCAATGACGTCACAGATCACCTGGGTATATCCATGTGAATAATAAACTATATTGAAAATATCCAGATTAAATTATATGTACAATTTATTGCCCAGAGAAAAGATATATGATTCTAATAATTATTGTAATTCACATTTAAAAATAATAAAAGAACTTGCCTCTTATGCCATAACGGGCAAATATGTAAACTGACTTGACAAGGAAAGGTGGAACGCCTCTTGTAAAGGCTCTTCTGCTACTTGTATCTGTCAGAACTTCTCTCTTGGTTCAGCAGAGGTTTTTATGCCTTGAACTCAAAGCTGAATGGGTGACCCGCAGAAAGGAAGGGAATGAGGAGCCCTTCTAGTGTCTGTACCGCTTGCGTCACCTCAGTTTCCGTTCTGGAGAATTTACTTGTCTAAGGGAAACCTCGAAGGGATGGACCATTTAAAACGTGATGAGGGTGGCGGGGAGGGATGGGAGGGGAGGGTTAGGGTTAAGGGTTATTCAGATGAAATTTTAATTTTGTTGTTGTTGTTTGGAAATAAATACATTGTTTCCTAATGTTTTTTATCACAGTTTACATGATGTAAAGTTTTTCACATGCAAATACATGTGATAAATGAAACGCGACAGGGTTTTATTTGGTTAAGTGACGCGACTTAGACAGATGGTCAACTTGAACAAACCACATAGCCTGTGAACAGGGCCTGTTCACAGGCTAACTTTTGGCCGACAATGACGATGCAAACCGTCCCCAGCGAGTGATGTTGCACGCTAAACAAAATAATCTAACGCTTTTAATATAAGATATAAGAAAGTTACGCTTTGAAGGCTTATAGACCCTGCACTTCGTCTTTACCATCAGGACGCTCGGGAAAACAAAACTAACTGTTTCCCTCAAGATCTGACATGAAGTGTATAATGTTGCATGACGCTTGAGAGCATTCATTGTTTCCAAAAGAACAAAGGAAAGTTGGCTCGGTTTGTTTGTTTACTCCGAACCTCGTGACGTTCTCAAGAAATATCTTTCCTTGCCTATTTGCAAACTATTAAACAATGGTACTTTTTTTATTGGCTCCAATCGACGGGTAATTCATCATAACCGCAAGCCTTGACTAAGTTTGAAAGATGTACAATACAATTGACGTCGATTGTACTTTAATAAACAGGCGCAATAGCTTAGCTGTTTTGGCACAGTGGTGGGTTAATGTTAGGGCAGGGCTAGGTGTGCAGTTTGGGTTAGGCTTAGGCCTAGTTCCATGGTCAGGGTAATCCTACTAATAGGGTTCGTGTAAGTCCTACGGTTAGGGTTATTATTAGGGTTGTGGTTAGTGGTTAGGGTAAGGGTTAAGATTCCCCTTGGAGATATTCGTTTTTCGAAGGCTTAGTATTGGACGGTCAAAACTATGCGAAAACACTTGTACGGACACCAAGCTATCGACGCGTTTAATGTTTGGATTAAAAATTCAGCGTCGCGAGAAAGTAACGGAGGGTAGAGACCTAGAAGGGCAGCCCAAGCAAAGCCAACAGCAAGAAATTCTGAGTTGCTGCAATAATTTTTATTACAAAATTATTCCTTCGTAGTATATAAAATAGACATTCAGTTCAAAGAGGCCACTGATTACAACAAATTTCTGGTGAACCTACTACCAAAGAATCAATAAATAACCTACATCGTGATTACTATAGTCTAAAAGATTAAAAGGGCTACATTACAAACGTCGTAGAAGCGCATGTGTGACTAACCGTGCTTGAATGTTCACAAAGAATGTACAAGGTACAATGAAGTTATGGTATCACTTTTTAGATGACACTAACTAAGTTAAAAATAAATATACGTGAAAGGTTCTTGGATTTGTTAAAAACATTACCAGTAGTTTCAACAGCTAAGTTAAAAATAATATTTACAAAGAAGTCTTGTCCAGCAAGAAAGTCTTAAGGGATAATTGTCGTGACTAAAATGCAAATTCTCCTTCACTGAATCGTCAAAGTGTAAAAGTCAGTGCGAAAACAAACCTAAAACTTTATTTTATCCTGCACCAAAGACTCGTGAAAGATCACGCACTGGCGATGGTCATAATAACTGACAAGAGTGGCTATTTTCCATACTGACTATTTCTGTGCGACTGACGCGAGAATCTCTTAATTTGTTGTATCAAGACCAATGACAAAAGTTGACAGAAGAATTGCTATTTCGTCACGATTAAAAGAAAACAATTCTGTAGCAGCTACACGACATGCCTCTTGTCGATTTAAGCTGCAGTAGTGGCTGTAGTAGGTAAAACTACCAGTAAAGGCGATGTTACTGTTACTCGGGACGATGCGCAACGACGATATTCAGCGCAACACAGAGTTGCAAAATTGTATTAGCGATATTGTTCCCACTAGCTACAACATTGTTCCAACATTATTGAGCTAAAATTCGTCGTTGCAAATCGTTTCATGTAACACTCATCTACGACCTTTATTCAAAAACTTTTAACATCTGGCACTCTTGATAAATGTTGCCCGTTCCTCAATACGTTTTTATGAATCTCTAGTTTAATACAAAGTATTTTGGAGCCAGCGGTGTGTCGGGTCAGCCTAAAAAAGCTCTCTGAAAGGAAGGGCTAGCTTTTAACAATAATGAGGTCTTCTTCAATTAACGTGAGCTCAGAAAGGCCTTTGCAAGAGAACTGTAAGAGGACGTTTATTTGATATAAACTGCACCAGGATTTATGATCCAATATTACTGGGATCAATGTGCATGATAGGCATTACTAAATCCCACCTGGACACCCTGGCACCCCTATGCCTCTAAAGAAGCACTGTCTTAAAAAAAAATTGGAAAGAATAAAGTTGTATTTGCAACAATGAAAATATGTAAAAAGTTCAACACTGTAATGAATTGCTTCATAAATACTTAAGAATGAAACAATTTACGGATGGATTTACCCAATGATGAGGAAGAAAATGATCGAAGTTAGCCTTACTTCTGTAGCGGCTGGGTTCCCTGTTTCGTTTGTTTTCCCGCCTTTAGAGGTCATGTGACTTTGTTTTTAGTTGCCTTTTGATACGTTTTCAGCGAGTGTTTGCAGCTTGGGCATTCACTCGAAGTAACGACCAAAATTGATCGGTTTCAACGCATTGACGACTGTATTGTTTGGAACATTGTCTTCGTGTATTGTCACGATTCAAGATTGTAGCCGTCCTTGCAGTATTGGAAATAAAGGTCCGTGAACTTGAGTGAATTTCGTCGCTACAGTTACTTCGAACGCCGAGCTGCATTCAGATGATTTGTTGGCCTGCGAGCACCGTTCTCATAGTATTTGTCCTATCTTATTGTGAATATTGGTATTTTGAGTCCTGGTGACAATATTTGGCGTACAACACTGGCTGTGAGTACTTTCTACGATTGTATACAAGGGTTTTTGATCCTTTGTTGTTTTGTGATGTCGGTTTGGGATCTTTCGAGCGATGATGGCCGAGATACGGCGCTCGATCTCACAAAAACTCCGGATTTGACACTTTGTGAACCTCAAGCCTTCTCTACCGCAACGGAAAACGAAAACAAGGAGTCTGGTTACGTTACAAAGCCGAACGAAACGACAAACTCGCCGCTTCTGGACGAAAACGCATGTGTTTCAGAGGAATTGTGGAATGGACAAGGGAACGCGGAATTGGATCAGACCGTTATCGATAAGAGACCTCGGAAACTAACTGAAAAGGGCAAAGGCTATCGCCTCGTGCAAAGGAAAGGAGAAAGAAATAAACTTAAACGAAAAATACAATCTCAGATTGCTAACATCAGCACGCTGTTGGGCCATGATAAGAACCTTGAGTTAATCAGTGATTTGTC
The DNA here is from genome assembly GCA_038088405.1 of Porites divaricata. NCBI lineage: Eukaryota > Metazoa > Cnidaria > Anthozoa > Scleractinia > Poritidae > Porites > Porites divaricata. The sequence goes on along the minus strand of JBBMOI010000001.1, from coordinate 62,071,796 downwards.
TATTAAACTGAATGATCTGTTTGAGCAGTTTGGTGATCTGCACGAAGAAATACAAGAACTTCTTACAGAGGAAGAACAAATTATGGACTCTGAGAATTATGATGGCTTGTACCAAGAAGTTAGACTCATTCGTGAAACAGTACGGAAGTGGATGATCGATGCCAATCAGCGGATTAGAGATGAGAAAATTGAAAAGGGTTCTGCCAAGAGCATCAGATCAAAGGGCTCTAGGTCCTCGAAGTTGTCAACCACATCCTCAAGGGTGAAGGCTCTCGAAGCCAAGGCAAGGCAGGCTGAGTTAGAGGCAAGGATCGCACAACTTGATCAAGTCGAGTCTGCGAAGAAGGAAGCAGAAAGAGCAAAACTAATGGCCGAACGTGCAGCTGTGGCCGCTGTCAACAAAGTGTATGAAGACGCTATGAAGGAGGATGACGAACAATATTTGGGCTCGGATGATCCTGACATCAATGATACAGCTGCCGACGATCAGCCTAAACCAAAGAAGTCGCAGACCACTGAGCCTATACAAACCATAGATGAATCCAGAAATTTGAGAAAAACCGAAGCAGAAATTAAGCATTTGAATGGTCCTGCCGAGAAGCAGTTTGAATCTGTAAGAGCTTTAGACCCTAAGGCACCGGAATTTGTCTTGCCCTCTGTACCCTTACAATCGGAATGTGTTGTTAGCAATGGTAGTGCGGCATACTGCAACCCGATGGTAACGAATTGCAACGCCGAAGTGACCAGTCTTGTACCACCAGCGGCCTTCTGGGAAAAGATGGAATTAAGAATGTCGCAACCCCCACCTGTACCCGCTCCGTTTGATGGAGATCCATCCCGCTACCTTCGTTTCAGAGCTGACTTTAGAGATCAAGTCGAGAGCAGAGCATCGTTGACTGATAGCGAGAAAATGAATTATTTAATGACTTACACAGCTGGTAAAGCAAGGGAAGTCGTCCAAAACTATCGGGGTCTACCGAATGGTTGTCACATCGCTCTGCAAATGTTAAGGCAGAGATTTGGACAAAATGCAATGGTAGTGGAGGCCCTCAAGTCGTCAGTGGTAAATGGCCCAAAGTTAAAGAATGGTGACAGTGCAGCCCTTCTAGCACTTTCCGATAAAGTGCAAAATTGTCGCTGGGCAATGATTGAACTGCAATCAAAGGAACTTGACTGTACTACGAACTTACGGCAAATCTATGATCGTCTACCCTACCACTTGCAGGCGAAATGGAGAAAGTCAGCCAAGCAGTACCGTGAAAGAACTGGTGGTGGAGAGCCAACGCTCAAGGAACTTTCGGAGTTCATAACTGCCGAGTCGCAAACTGAGAATGACCCAGTCTACGGAAGGCCTAGTACCCTTGCAATAAGGGCTAACACCGGCAGAAACTTCAAAAAACCTCTTCCCACATCAGGACAGTCTGGAGAAACACATATTCCCACCTTGTCGACGGAGATTAACCAAAAGGAGGCCAATACTCCCCAAGAGGACAAGGCCCTATCTGCAAAGGGAGAACATGTTGGGCGGGTTGAAAGAGGCGAAGAGGCGAGGTGTCGGGTTTGCAAGGGAAAGCATGGTCTTTCAGAATGTTCAGCGTTCGCAAAGAAGGGTTTGAATTGGCGCCGGCGTTTTGCAAGATCCAGTGCACTATGTTACCGGTGTTTGTCTAGTTGTCATATGATAAAGAGATGTCCTAAAACTAAGGGTTGTGATGTGAAGAGCTGCCCTCAGCCATCGACCCACCATTCCCTGCTACATCTACCCACAGCAACTGCTGACGCCAATACGGGTGAGGAGAGCGTTAATCGTAGTGCTACTCCCAGTGAGGACTTAACCGTAAGCGTAACTATGGAACACTCAAAACGAAGCTTTGTGCTACTCAAGGTGGTACCACTGTCCATCGTGGGTGAAAACGGAACTATGGTCACTTCGTACGGTCTTTTAGACTCAGGGGCTGTCAGTTCCTTGATTACTTCGGACCTAGCTGAACGATTGCAACTTCATGGAACTCCCGAGAAAGTGAGCATTAACACTGTAACACACAAGAATCATGACTGTGAACTCACCAGAGTTAAATTTCTGATACGCTCATTGAGGCGAGATGGGCCCTTGTACTCAATACCTCATGCCTTGGCCATACAGGACTTGAACGTTAGTGTCCGGTATTGTCCGAACCAGGTAGATTTAACACAATGGCCACACCTTGCACATTTAGAACTGCCGAATATTCCTGTGGATGTTCCGAAGGTTTCAGTTCTCATTGGCCAGGATGTGCCTCAGGCGCACATAGTTCTCGATTACCGCTGGGGAGACAGCCCACAGAACCAGCCGTACGCAATGAGAACTCCATTTGGATGGTGCGTAGCTGGGCCCACAAACAAGGGGGACGATAATAGCAAGCCAGTTGCCCTTTCTGTATTCGAGTTTGACTGTACCAAGGAAGGGTCGGTCATGGGACTTCACCAGCAAGTTGAGAAGTTTTGGGACTCTGAATCACACGGATTTGGAAATGTTGGTGACAGTTGTGACAGCCGTGAGGACAGAAGGGCCCTTGAAATTTTGAACACCACCACTAAATTAAAGAACGGGAGGTACGAGGTCGGTCTCCTTTGGCGAAATAGCGACCCTCAGCTTCCAAACAACCGGTCCTTAGCAGAAAGGAGGTTACAGCAACTGAAGAGACGGTTTGACCGAAGTCCAGAATTCGCTAAGCAATACGAGGCAGTGATGAACGACTATATTGCAAAGGGGTATGCTGTGAAGTTGTCCGCTGAAGAAGCCGCCCACACGAGTAAATGCACATGGTATTTACCACACCACGGTGTAATTAACCCGAATAAAGCAAAGGTCCGAGTGGTGTACGATGCGGCAGCAGAATTTGGCGGGACATCCCTGAATAAAGAACTGCTGCAAGGACCACAGCTGAACAATTCTCTCGTTGGAGTTCTAATCCGATTCAGAAAGGAGGACGTAGCCGTAGCCTCCGATATCGAGAGCATGTTTCACAGAGTAGTCTGCAGGGAGGAGGATACAGATGCCCTACGGTTCTTATGGTGGAGTGAAGGCGTCAATAAGCCACCGAGTGATCACAAAATGAATGTGCATTTGTTTGGAAAGACAGACTCTCCATCGATTGCAGCCTGGGCTTTAAAACGAACAGCTACAGACAATGAATCCGAGTTTAGCAAGGAAGTGTGCGCTATTGTCTCCAAGAATTTCTATGTAGATGATGGATTGTTTTCTGTGCCTACCACTGAACGGGCAATTGATGCTTCACTGCAGTTGATGGAGTTGTTGCAAAGAGGGAACTTTCGGTTGACAAAGTTCGTGTCCAACGTCAAGCAAGTATTAGCGGCTATCCCAGCAGAGGAAAGAACGGTCAAAAACCTGGATTTGGACAAACTTCCTATTGAAAGAGCGCTGGGTCAGCAGTGGGATACCGAGACCGACTCGTTGGGAGTGAAGGTGCTACCTTTACCGAAGCAGTTAAATGACGACACGAGGCGAGGGTGTTTGTCAACCATGAGCTCCACGTTCGATCCCCTAGGCATGATTGGACCGGTCTTGCTCCCAGCTAAGAGAATCCTCCAAAGGACCTGGCAGCTTAAACTTCAATGGGACGAGAAATTGCCAGACGACTTGCTGAGAAGCTGGACAAAGTGGAGAGAGCAGTTGGAGCTCCTCAATCAAGTCAATATTCCTCGTTGTTACTTCCCTGGCGGCTGCCATGCTGGTAAATCATTCCAGTTACACCACTTCAGTGATGCCTCTGAATTTGGTTATGGGACAGTGTCCTATTTGAGAAGAGAAACATGGGATGGAATGGTGAATTGTTCATTTATCATGGCCAAAGGCCGGACAGCTCCTCTTCAGTACGTTTCTGTCCCGAGGCTCGAGTTACAGGCTGCTACGATAGCAGCAAGAGTTCACGGCATGATCATAAGGGAAATAGACTTGAATATTTCTTCTACCTTCTTCTGGACAGATTCCCAAATCACGTTGCAGTACATCAGAAACGAGTCCCGTAGATTCAAGACCTATGTAGCAAACCGTGTATGTGAAATAAGGCAAGTTTCCGAGCCGGTCCAGTGGAGACATTGTCCAGGAACCCTAAACCCTGCCGATGATGCATCTCGTGGGCTTTCAGCTCAACAGCTTTTGAGCAGCGATAGGTGGTTCGCTGGCCCAGCCTTTTTATCCCAACCAGAGGCAGAGTGGCCGACCACTGAAATTGGCGATCTGCCAGAGAACAACTTAGAAGTCAAGGTGGAAAAGGCTATATTCACTTTGCAGCCACCCAATAGAATGCACGAATTTCTTGTAAGGTATTCTTCCTGGTCAGTGCTGTTGCGAAAGCTAGCCTGGCTGTTAAAATTCAAGTCATATCTAAAGAAAGATAGAGACGGCAGCAGTTCAAAGTACTTAACGACAGATGACCTACAGAAGGCTACAACCGCTGCAGTAAGGCTGGTGCAGAATGAGGCGTATGCCGATGAGATGGGCGACTTGGAAAAGGGAAAGAACGTCAAACGTTCAAGCAGAATTGTCAAGCTTCGGCCAATGTTGGATAATGGAGTAATACGAGTTGGAGGACGCATTTCTGAAGCTGCCATTGCCTTTGGAGCCAAGTTTCCAATGATCATGCCACCAGGACATCATGTCACCCAGTTGCTTATTGCAGCCTTCCACCAACGACTTGCGCACGCTGGTCAGAACCACATACTGGCAAGTTTAAGGGAGCAGTTTTGGATACCTCGAGGGAGGTCTGCTGTTCGTAAAGTAGTGCGATCCTGTTTAAAATGCAAGAAGCAAAGGGCAGCCACTATGGAGCAGATGATGGCCCCCCTACCAGCGTTTCGTACTACAGCTTATCAACCATGCTTCACTCACACTGGCGTAGACTATTTTGGACCGTTAAACGTGAAAAGAGGGAGAGCCGTGGTCAAGAGATGGGGTGTCATATTCACCTGTTTGAATTCTAGGGCCGTGCATCTGGAACTGGCTACTTCTCTAGAGTCAGACTGCTTCATTAATGTTCTCAGAAGATTCATGAATCGAAGAGGCCCACCCAAGTGTATTTACTCGGACAATGGGACAAACTTTGTCGGTGCAGAAAGGGAAATTAGAGAAGCGATAGAAGACTGGAACCAGAAACAGATCTCGGATGAACTACTTCAGAAGGGATGTCAGTGGGCGTTCCAACCGCCAAAGGCTTCACACGCTAGCGGAGTCTGGGAGAGATTAATACGTAGTACGCGTACAGCCATCAAGGCCATACTCGGCGAGAGCCTTGTAAATGAAGAAGTATTAACAACCGTTTCAACAGAAGTTGAGGCTATTCTGAATTCTAGACCACTTTGCGCTGCGTCCGATGACCCAAATGATTGTGAACCCTTGACTCCTAACCACCTGCTGCTGCAGAGGGCTGTTCATGTTTTACCTCCTGGAGTCTTCGTAAGAGAGGACAAATTTGCTAGGAGGATGTGGAGACAGGCACAAGTTCTAGCTGATCATTTCTGGAAGCGATGGCTAAGGGAGTACATCTCAGGTTTACAGGAGAGACAGAAGTGGCAGCGACCCCGCCGGAATGCTGAAATTGGAGACCTTGTGCTACTAGTGGACGACTGCTTGCCTAGAGGACAGTGGCGTATGGGTCGAGTCATTAAAGCAGTTCCCGGAAGGGATGGGCTTGTCCGGACAGTAGTAGTGAAAACGGGCGCGTCGACCACATTAGTACGTCCTATACAGAAACTTTGTTTGCTGGAGGAATCAGGAAATCTCCAACGAGATTAGAGTCAGACAAGTGTAGGAACAGTGACACTGATATTGATTGACATTTCTTTATTACTTGAACTTAGTAGGCGTGGGAACCCATGCCTAGTTTGTGTTTGTAATGCTTCACTAAGTTCGCATGGGGTGGGGTGTAGCGGCTGGGTTCCCTGTTTCGTTTGTTTTCCCGCCTTTAGAGGTCATGTGACTTTGTTTTTAGTTGCCTTTTGATACGTTTTCAGCGAGTGTTTGCAGCTTGGGCATTCACTCGAAGTAACGACCAAAATTGATCGGTTTCAACGCATTGACGACTGTATTGTTTGGAACATTGTCTTCGTGTATTGTCACGATTCAAGATTGTAGCCGTCCTTGCAGTATTGGAAATAAAGGTCCGTGAACTTGAGTGAATTTCGTCGCTACAACTTCCTCGAGTTCTATAATTAAATCTAGAAAAAACACTGTTGTCTTTCCTTCCAGAAGGGGATCACTATAGGATTCTGGGTAACTGCGCAACTTCCCCTTCCCAAATCCAACATTTTGCCCTAATTGAGAAGTTAGTGTTAACGTTGAATTGAGGGAGGGGTATGTGCGCAAGATTCCTTGAATTTTATACTAATAAGCGCAAATGAAAAATGCCCAACCACTCCTCCCTTAACCCGACATTTTGTCTTTACCGAGACGTTATTGTTAACGTTGGGTTAGGGGTGCAGGTATCCTATCGCACAAGTTTACAAATATTTGCTCCACTTTTCTAAGAAAGGATTCCAAGAATTCCCATGACAGTATTCCATCTCTAAAATCTAATTTAAAATTCCAACTACTTAATTTTTCCATGCTAGAAAATGCTTCGATCGTGCCTTATACATTTACGTTTCGTAACGAGCTCGCCTCTCTCCTACACTGGTGAGGGTGCCCGCGAAGTCTTGGGAACTTCTAGCATAACTGACGGTCTACGAAGTGATGACTCGCTAATTCCTGACCCGGTCCGGGACCTCCCTCGTATACTCGCCCGTGAGCCCTTGGCACTGTCCATGGACTGGTACGTAGTTCCTTTAATGAGAGCCTGTTTGATACTCTCATCCATTCCCACCACACCCATTTCTCCAAACACCTATAGACAGGCAAGAAAGGATAAATGAACATTCAAAGCCCTGGGGACGAGGTTGATGAACATTAGGGAGCTTTAAGCAACACCAACGGCGACGACAACGAAAACGTCACTTAAAAAGTGAATTCACGCTGCCTCAAACTTTATCGCGCTTGCTGCATCTCGATTAATTCGTCAAATGTTGGCAAAGTTTTTTGGAGCTGAATTCTAAAGGACTCTATCAAAGTTCAAGAAAAAAAAGTAAAGTTTTTGCCTTGTGTTCCCGTCCTCGACAAAACGTGAAATTAGGCACTTTCACGTCGTAGTCCTGCAAAGGCGGCTATGAAATGTTCCAAAAAACGTGATGCACTTGCAAAGTTATTGTTTTGCTAATCTAAACCTATTGCTTTTTTGCCGTTCTCGTTGCCGTGGGAACCACAATTACTGGTTACCCTGCAGTTTTTTTGTAGCCCGCAAATAAGGGAAGAAACAAACATTTTGGTTACGGCTGGTATTGAACGCGGGGCCTCCGGATCAAAATTCCAGCGCTCTAACCGCTAGACCACGCTGCCTCTTTCACTCGGCCGGTACTTCTTATCGCAGGATCTCTTTTGGTTAATATGTTCGTACCAAACATCAATGTTACGTGTAAATAAAGGCAGGCAGACTACGGTTATAAGGCTCATGGGGCACAGCGGTCATTTGGCCACTCAGTGAATGAAACAATCAGTGGATCCTTGTGGTGTGGTAAATCTTATTTTTAGACCAAATCGGGCCAGGAAATTTCGAGAGAAACCCCTTCTCCACTTATCTCATAGCCTTAATGAGGGCCCTACACACCACCCCACCCTCAAGTAAAGATCTCGATTCACCAATGCGATGGACTCATGTCGAGGGACTCCAACAAAAACTAATGCGTAGAATACTGACCTCTACAACAGCACCATCAGGAAGTCTAAGGAAGTGCCTATACAATTCCCGCAATCCATCCAGGTGAATCGTGTGTATAGACACGTGTGTAGTGATTTCACGGTGCCCAGTCTTCTTGCGGTCCGAGGTTCCCATGTCTGACTCGTCAATCTGTAAAGAGCAGGAAAACTTTTAATTCCGACCATTGTTTTACAACATAACTTCAAAGCAGTTCTTTACCGAGCGGCTTCAACGAGGTTTACGCGGGAAAATTTTGTAACCGTTCAGCCATGGTATAAATTTTTGACGTTTCTGGAGTGAATACAATTCTAGCAAAATACAAAGCACGCACAAAACATATCCACAAGGGCAAAAAGAACACATGTTACCTGTTCTTCTTCCCAAATGTAGTCATACACAGCTGTTTTTCTCCTCTCTCCCTCCTCCCCGCGGTACTGATCTGCTTTCTTAGATATGTAACTTAGCTCCACGTTTGATATCTCCAGATCGTAAGGAATGAAAAACTCATCCTCACGCGCGTGGAGACGGTGGTAAACGTCCATGAGGCGACCGTTGTTATGAATTCGCAGGAAGTAAAAGTAAATGACGACAGAGGAGGTGAAAATGGTAACAATGTAAAGAAACACTGTCAAAACTATTCCCACAGCTCCATTGTTCTCAAAACGGATAAAATGCCAGTAGAGTTTGAAGGCATCTCCTATAGGCACTTCTCCTCCCACGTTCAAATACCTATGACAAAGAAAAGTTCAAGCTCGAATATCAACGTACAAATTCTCCAGATTGATCTCCATATTACCTTAAAAAATTAGATGAGAGACTTTGTTACAAGATCAAAGCATTATCCCCTTGGAGATCATTTTACAAATTCTCACGACTTTTTATCTTGATTATGTATGGATACTGTTACTTTGGAGAAAACTGACGCTGGTCACTCATTCCGACTAAATATGATAAAATATTGTCGTATCTTTGAACCAATGTATATGTATAAAGCGAGGCTTTAGAGGAATTAAATGAGAGAATTTGTTAAAAGATCATAGCATTTCCTCCTTAGTAATCATTTTCTTAATTATCATCACCCTTTATATTGATTATGTATTGATATTGCTCTTTAAAATAATTTCCTACACAAAAAGATATTCCATCGACCTCTATTGTCTAAAAAATAAACTAACTTCAATTTTTAACTCATAAAAAAAATTTCTCCCCCTTATCCTCTACAGCCTGCTGAGCGTGTACAAGTATAATCAGCTGTCCCGATTTTTTCTATGCAGGCTGCTTGAAAAGTTTCTTTAACAAAGGTCACCATAAAGCTTCCTACCTCATGAGGGCGGAATCCACAATCAAGATCCAGATGGGATCCAATAAGACGTTGATTCCATAGGCCATGATAAACCGTGAGAAAATGTTAGGAGAGGTACCGTACAACCGCTGTAGAATCCAGGAAAATATTACAGTCAAACAGAATATGATGATATTAGTGAATGGTCCTAATACCACCATACTGATCTCTTCACGTGTCTTCAGTAACGTGCTTTGGTAGTTGAGAGTCACTGTGTACGCCAAGAAATCGTATCTGTGGTTGCAAGGATAAAAACACAAAAAATCAGCAAAGACGTGAAGATGAAGAAGATTAGCTAGCCTAGAGATGGACAAGAGACGAACAGGTGGCGAAATGACAAGAGCTAAGACCCGCTGAAAACAAAATCATAGGAAACCTATGCGCCGTATTAAAGTGTCTAAAAAGCCGTTACTTTTCTCGTCACGACATTGCTTCTCTCCATTTGGGAGCAGCGTTCCGTGGCAACACAAATGACGGCTGCGTAGTAAACAAGTGCGCTAGCAGTAGAAATGATGAAGCCAGTGATGAGGGCGGGAAAACACGAAACGGCTGCAAGCGTGGGAGAACTTGTTGAAACCCAGGGGAAAACTTGAAGCTGCAGTCAAGCGCGGGAAACATGAAACGTGTACGAAGAGCGGGAAAATATAAAACTCAGTGCCAACTCGTGCCTACAGTGGAAAACAAGAAACGGCTGTCGAGCGCGGGAAAACTTGGTAGAAACCGCAAGAAAACCTGGCGCTGCAGTCAAGTGTGCAAAACATGAAACTCATGTTGAGAGCGGGAAAACATAAAATCGCCAAAAGTGGAAAACAAGGCACGGCTGCCAAATGCAAAAAAAAAACTTTTTCCATTTATTAATGACTGCTACTTACTTGCTAACAGGAACGGCGAGTGCCTGAAGGTAGACCCACTGCCCTCCATAGTGAGCGTATAGTCTCAGCCACCACGTGAAGGCAATTAACAGCAGCATAGCCCAGAACTCCCGAGACCGCCACTGAGATAGGCCTAGCTCAGCCATGAGCTGACGGCCCACATACTGCATCTTCTCTCGGTCATAGCGGGGGATGTGCCCTTTATTCGACCATGGAGGCCTGTAGTTAAAGAAAAGGAGCATGAGTGTCCTAACGGGGGCAGTAAGAGAATTGGTAGCGCGAAAGCCACATGTTTGATGAGTTATAACAATCACTTTGCACGTTCTCTGGACAAGCGGTCCGTTGGAGAACAACAACGTCAAATGTTTAATTCTAGGTTTTTTGGCAAAGACAGTAGAATTATCATTGCCTTTGTAAACTTTAACGCTTAACAGTTCATTTTCAAGATACTCGGGCTACAAAGTAGGGTTGGAATAAAAGTAAAGAAAAGGAATTAAAGTCTTGTTTATAAGTACGCGAATATTTTGCTGTTGACGTTGCTGTCAAGTTCCCTAAAAATAACAATATTATACATCCCTTAAAGCTTTTAAATTTTTTTCATTTTTTTCCAGACTTAGCAAACGAGTTTTTCGCTTCTTGGGAGGCCGCCGTCTTTATCTTACCACCAAACTAGCAAGCGTTACTTACTGTACTGTGAAAGTATGTTCTTCCAGTTCTTCCAAATGGGTCAACTTCTTCCGCTTCTTCTTTCGCGTCATAAGTGGTGTTTTTGGAAGCATGGTGAACATTTTCTTGGCGTGGACATCTACCGGGTTGTTCAAATGTTTCTGAAATGCAAAAGTAATTCTTCAAATTACCGGCCTATTGATAGACTTCAGAGACCCGTTTTTTCGAAACTCCGGCTAATTACCGTGGTCGAAAAGCCGATTTCAGTTTGCCGTGTTTACATTCTAGGTCGGAGAATTAATTATTTTGAACGTAATACCGAACAAAGCCCCTCAGTTTTTTTTAAGTTAACAAAACAAAAGGACAGGTTATGATGACCTATGACACTACCATTCGTTAGGTTTTGACATTGAAATTTCAAAATGCTCGAAATGGTACCCAGTACCCAGCACGCAGAACCTTTCTTTCGCTTGATTGGTTTTGGCGTCCTAAGACGAGGACGACCACGAGTACGAAGATTTTCTCAATACTTAGTCGTGCTCGCGCGAGAACCAGCGTCATTTTGGCGGAAAAACGTGGTAGCCGTCGTCACTCTACTACGAGTTTTGGCGAGAATGTCGAAGTGGTGGAAACAAGTTACCAAATGTTAGAAGTTTTATCATTTTGCGATCGGGAGAGCGCGTAACCTCCTTCACTAAAGATAACAGTGCTAACTTTTCTAGTGAAAAAAGAAGAAATGAAGCTTTCCGGGAAGTCTATATTTTGAGAATACGTGAAAAAACTTTAAGTCAAATCTCGCACTCGTATCTAAAGGTCTCTACTGCATGAATCGAGTACGATCTTTGTTGAGCATGCGCTGAATGTCGTTTGGATATAGTTAGTTACTCACACTCGAAAAAAACCAGTTTGACAACAATGATACCTTTAAAACGACAGGCTAATTCTCTTAAACTTAATTCTCTGAAAATTTTCAATATTATTTGGTCTATTCGGATTTTGATTAAAAAAAAAGAGAGAGAAAAGATTTTCTTTCCACTTGTCACCTGATTATTCATCTAGGTGTTCAGTATGGACTGTGATTAGTTTCTTGAAGTTGTTGTTGTTGTTGCTGTTGTTGTTTTGCTCTTTAATAGACAAGCAAAATAGGTCAAGGACGGAAAATAGAAACTCGCGCGTTTCATCACTTCCCGATTGTTCACGCGTTCACGTATGTAGCTCATTTTACCGAGTTCTTCTTAAAACTAAGGGACAAATCGTAGTCTGTGCACAATTAGTTTATCAATGTGAACAAGACCCCGACTGAGATCAGCTGATACAAACCTTATAGTACATGCCAGGTTGACCCTTGACTGGCCTAAATCCATCGTTTTTCTTTAACATAAGCACTTCATCGTCAGAGTAATCAGTCCCGCTACCATCACTAGAAGCATCTTCCGCTGCCCTGCGTGACGTGTGCATGGTCACGGGGCGCGACATCCGGCGTGACGAGGCGGATGAACGGCGCTGACGTAACATTGGGTCGGGGACGGCAAGAGACTGAAAACATATGCATTCAGCTTGTAAGTAAAAAAGTTTAACATGTCGAACATAACTGTGATAAATCCAACTCTCGGACAAAAAGAAGCGAAACATGAATTACGACTGAAATCGTTCGAGTCAACTATTTATTCTACGAGCTGATTGGCTGAAACTTTTTGGTTGCCTTGGTTTTAAAAGTTCGCCTTACACAGTCTGATTGTTTCGTTTCGTTTTGTTCAAGCCGCCCCAGTCACAGTAATACGTAGTACTTAAACCTGCATTCGCCCATAGGAAGGACAAGAAAATTAATTCCATCCAATTGTAGGCTCCTACACTGTATCTGAACAAAACGGGCTGTTCTTTGTTTAAATGCTTGTGAATAAATGCATTTACTACCTGGCGTTTTAAATTGAAGTACAGTGTGTACAATAATTTAAGGTGAAAACTATGTTAATCACTTACAGTTCTTCTCATCTCAGGGACCTCAACCTGAAGATTGTGGCTAGAACCCATGCCCTCCTTCTCTTCAACGGCTGTTTCAATATGCGCTGAGCTTCCAAAGAAACTGGACCTAAATACACGTCAAAAAACAGTTAAATACAAATTTAATCGTCGACAGCGACGGCAAGAACTTTGAATAATGGTAGTAAATTGACTTTGTTTGACGGTGTTTTATTTCTGAAGGGTGATCGTTTATCCACATTTTTGTGTCACGGCGGAGGCAAATATAATCATGGGATAGATCAAAAATTCAAAAAAAAAATTTCATGCCTTGCAATGAAACCTCAACAATGTAAATAGAAACACTTTATTTTGTAGTGACTGGTACCTTGCATGCTAAAAATATAAAGGATAATATATAATTTAAGACTCCTCATGGTAGCTTCTAATTCGAGTAACTGACCGCCTTTACTTTTCAGTCGAGAACATACTAGGCTCCATTTCCGCCGTTCTCTCGGTCCTATTCGGATCAGAAGCGCGGGCTGAAGTTATGAGTAGACCCCTTAGGGTCACAAGGAGCGCCTCTATAGTATAAAGAGCACCCCTGGCTGGGGTACAAAGACTACCCCACGGTAATTAAAATTATCCCAAGGGTTGTCTTAAATAACACAGCCTATCATACTGATTTTGCTGCCATGTCGGCTGCTACAGGGAGAGGGCGACATAAAAGTTATGATTTGAGCCCTTAGGTTATCAGAGTGCCTCTATGTCATAAGGAGTACCCCTCGGGTACAAAGAACTACTCCAACATAATCACAAGTATCCCAGGGGTTGTCAGGAGTATCCCGGGGCAGATAACTCGACAGTAGTACCCCTAGGGTACAAAGACTACTACAAGCTACTGAAAAGTATTCCAAGGGTTGACAGGAGTATCCTAGGGTAAACAACTCACCCCATCGTACTGATCCTGCTGCCTCGTCGGCTGCTAGAGGGAGAGGGTGACATGAGGTCCATCCGCGAACCAAAGATGGGTTCTTCTCCGTCAATGTTTTCTTCATCGATGTTCGTGCGCGATGGGTAGCTGAGAATTCCTGATGTAAACTGCAGTTCAACTTCATACTCCTTTTGACCAGCCATGTACCTGCGCAAAGTAGAAAAATTCGAACTTTTTTTAAGAAAAACATTGCGTTAAAAATGGAAATTCTACGTAGTAGCGTTCATTTTGAGAGATCAAACAAGAACTTCGTCCACAAGTTCAAAAGTTGAACCCACGCCGTATGGCAAAATAAACTCCTGCGTACCTCTTCAATTGAAGGTCACACATCAGAAGTTCATTCACAGACCGAAAAGATGGCACTACTTTGTACCGGAGGGTAAACAGCACCACAAGAAAGTACTGCTCAGTAGCTTCCGTTTGAGTGGCCACACTTGAGAATTTGAACGCTACTTCAGCCGATGAAGAAGAGAGTGGCGTACGGTCGTACTTTCTTTACTCCGCGATAATTGCTTTAATTTCTTAGTGAATCTTGTTTTTCCACTCAAATTTTGTTATCGCTATTTGCCATTTACGACTCTAACGAAATTAACTATGCCTGAAACTCGTACCACGAAGGCTGCTAGCACTCAAGGAGCTGATTCCGCGGGATCTGAACTTGTCACAATGGCGACACTGAGGGAGTTGTTGAAAGTGCAAGAAAGAATGTTTAAGAATTTATTCGACTCACTGTTGGCCAACGTAAACGCACGGCTAGATTCCGTCATCGGCCAAGTCGCAGAAATCAAAGCTAGACTAGATATTTACGAGAAAGACACTAGCGACTTGAAGGTGAGCCTTGAGTTCTCCCAGAAAGATATCAAGGACTTGAAACCATGCTCATCCCGACTTCATGAGGTCGAAGAAGAGATTGAAAAGATGTGCGGTTCCCTCGATTACCACACTGATAAGATCGAATATCTGGAGAACCAAAGTAGAAGGAGTAATATTCGAATAGATGGCATTCGAGAGGAAGAAGCAGAAACCTGGGACAACACCGAAACCAAAGTAAAGGAGATACTCAAAGAGAAGCTTAACCTCGATGAAGAACCGGATATCGAGCGGGCTCATCGACTCGGCAGAAGAGCAAATGCTACAACTGGCTCCGTAAGACGTCCAAGGACCATCGTTTGTCGCCTCCGCGATTGGAAGCAAAAAGAACAGATCATCAGAAGTGCAAGGAGAATCAAGCCCCCTGGAATTTTTGTTAATGAAGACCTGGCACAAGAAACCCTTGACAAGAGGGAAGAGCAGCGTCCTAAGTTTGAAGAAGCGAGAAGAAACGGGAAAATAGCCTATTTCGTTTTAGACAGGCTGGTTATCAAAGACAGAATTGAGCGTCCCAGTTAAGTAGCTGTGTAGTTTTTGTGCTTTAGCTTTCTATAAAATTTATAGTACGTATTTATGTATTTATTATTTATTAGCCATGGCTTCGATTCCTGATGACACTTTACCTTTTAATGCTTTAGACGATTATAGTTTTAACCTTGCAATTTAAGAACTCCAACATGGCCCGGTCCGTTATGATCCTGAAAGACTTTCCAGTCTAAATTACGACCCTTTATTTTCAAGTCACAATCTTTCCCTAACTCGTTCTGATGATATAGATCCTGATGTTAATTTCTGCACAGACGACGTCGACTGTGATTACTACATTGAAGACAAATTTAACGAAATGCTGAGAAATGATAATTTATTTGATGAAGATTTTTCGCTCCTACACCTAAATATTCGTAGTCTTCAACGTAATCTAAACAGCCTTTCTATTCTTTTGACATGCTTGAATATTAAGTTCTCTTTAATTGGCGTTTCTGAGACTTGGCTAAACGATTATTCCCATTCCGCAGACATAGATGGTTTCAATTTTATCCACAAACATCGCCCAAATAGAACTGGTGGTGGTGTTGGATTATATATTTCTGACAATCTCGATTTTAAAATTCGCGCTGACTTGAGTTTTGACGATATTGATGTTGCAGAATCTTTGTTTATTGAAGTATCAAGACCCCATGGGAAAAATATTATCGGTGGTGTTATTTACAGGCCACCTAATCAGAGAGTTGGTGACTTTGTGTCAAAACACAATGATCTGTTAGCGAAAATCTCTAGAGAGAACAAAATATGTTTTATTATGGGTGATTTCAATTTGAATTTAATTAACTTTCAACATCACCAAAACACTGGCGAATTCCTTGATGGCTTGCACTCGTATATGTTTTTTCCCATGATAACACGTCCCACCCGAATAACTTCCCACACCGCAACATCGTTAGATAACATTTTCGCAAACACATTTTTTGATCACTCGAGAAGTGGTTTATTGATTACCGATATCTCTGATTACTTACCCGTTTTTTCGCTTCATCCAAATAATGACTCTTCCAACAGCCACGCTCATGACCCAGTGGTCATTCGAGACAATAATAATGAAAACTTAGTGAGTTTTCTCGAAACGCTAAAAGAAATTACCTGGTCATCCCTTGATGGTTATTATGACCCCAAAAACGCGTATAGTAGCTTTATAAAGAAGTATTCTGAAAATTATAATGTGTGCTTCCCTGTAAAAAAAATTAACTAGAAAACAGTCCCGTTTAAATAAACCGTGGCTATCCAATGCGCTTATTAAGTGTATTAAGAAGAAAAGTAGGCTTTATAAAAAATATCTGCGAAATCCAACAATGGATCGTCAATCAATTTATAAAAGTTATAAAAACAAATTAAATCATTCTCTGCGGACAGCAAAACGTTTATACTACGAGAAGAAATTGAATAACGTTCAATCTAATACTCGTGCTACTTGGAAAGTTCTCAATGAAATTCTAAACAGAAGCAAAAGAAATTCCAATAGATGCTCAACATTTAAAGCTGATGATCGTGAAATTACTGATCCTGTCGAAATTGCCAACAAGTTTTGCAGTTATTTTTCAAACATCGGTCCTAATTTAGCAAGGGGTATACAGTCGTCAGCTTCACACCGTAGTTTTCTTAATGGTTCTTTCACACAGTCAATATTCTTCAACCCTACAACTCAAGATGAGATCGCTGAGATTGCGAAAACTTTTCTTCCAGGCAAAGCAGCTGGCTACGACCAGATTCCAATGTCAGTCATTAAGGAGTCCATTCTACTTGTTTCTGAACCACTCACCCATATCATAAACTTATCAATCCAGCATGGTATTGTTCCCGATGAAATGAAAATCGCTCGCGTGATACCTATTTTTAAATCTGATGATCAGTCGCTTTTCACCAACTACCGACCTATCTCGGTGCTTCCCAGCTTTTCAAAATTCTTTGAAAGAGTTATCTATAATCGTTTAATGCAATATCTGATGAACTTCAACATCCTCTGTAGCAACCAATACGGCTTCAGGAAAAATCATTCCACTGCACTTGCGCTAATCGACTTGCATGATAAGATCTCCACGGCCTTTGACCGAGGTGAATTTTCCGTTGGTATTTTTCTTGACCTCTCAAAAGCCTTTGACACTGTAAATCATATCATCCTTTTTGATAAACTTGAACATTACGGTATTCGTGGCTTAGCGCTGGACTGGATAAGAAGTTACTTTTCAAACAGAAAGCAATATGTTGAATATAATGGCCACCGCTCGTTAAGAAATGAAATCTCTTGTGGGGTCCCTCAGGGTTCTATCCTCGGACCTCTATTTTTCTTACTGTACATTAACGACATCAACAATGCTTCTAATCTATTAAATCTGATATTGTTCGCTGACGATACAAATGTATTCATGTCACATAAAGATCTTAACTGTCTCTCAGATATGTTAAACTTGGAGATGAACAAACTGTCAATCTGGTTTAAAGCAAACAAGCTTTCTCTAAATCTTAAAAAGACTAAATTTATGGTCTTTAAACCACGACAAAAGCGTTCAATTTATAATATTCAAATAAGTATAGATAATCAAAATATTGTTGAAGTAAAGGAGACAAATTTTCTAGGCGTAATTTTGGATGAAAACCTAAATTGGAAGTCGGAAATTTCACACGTTGCAAGTAAAGTTGCGAAGTCAATCGGTGTAATATCTAGATGCCGCTTCTTTCTTCCCAAATCGTCTTTACGTATGCTCTACTTTTCCTTAATCTATCCTTATTTTTACTACTGCAATATCGTTTGGGCTTCGACCTATAAAACCAATCTCCGCCGCTTTGTTATCCTGCAAAAGCGCATCATTAGAATTATTAATAAATCACATTTCAATGCTCATACTGATCCCATCTTTAAGGACCTCGGTATACTAAAATTTAATGATATCCATTTGCTTCAACTGGGCCAATTTATGTATTCTTGCAAAAATTCATTCTTACCCCCAAACTTTAATAACAAATTCTCTCAAAACAATCAATTCCACTCCTACAATACAAGAAATTCCCAGGCCTACCGTCTACCGTATTGTCGTACAAACACGAAGAAGTTCTCGCCCTTTTTTCAAGGGCCTAAGTTTTTTAATTCACTAGACAACAAGGTCATCAACTCTCAATCCCTCTCCTCTTTTAAGAAAAAACTGAAGATTAAATTATTGAGTAAGTATGAAAACAGTTTATAAATCTTTCCATCTTCGACTTTTCGCCTTCCTTTCTTCTATTGATGTGAAACAGCTCTAGCTCATAGTTCGAGGAGGCCTAACCTCTCATAAGCTCCTATAGTTTCTGTTAGGTCTCCTCGCCACTTCTTTTTTTTTTCTTCTTCTTTTCAAATATTTTTTGTAATTATTATGTGGCAAATAAAATAAAATAAATAAAAAATAAATAATTTCATTAGAAACACCTTGAGCAGCATAATTTCACCTCCACAGGAGAGCACTTTGAGTACATGTAGCTTTCATTTCAATGGTCGCACCAAAGGGTCTTGTCCATAGAATAATTTAAATGTTAGGTTAGAGCCACCTTGTACAGTATAAAAAAACACAGTCACAGACTCCTTGAATTGTAACATTCCCTACCTGGGCAATTTGACGATCTCAAAATAAAGATTACACAGCCAGTTTTCCAGATCATCAGCCATCAGCTGTTCAATTTTCTCATGGTTATCGATATGGGGATCCATATCACCCCTCAAAAAAGGCGCCTTGTATCTGCAAAGGGATTAATACTAGTATGTTCTCATTTGTTGAGACTAATTCATAAGGTAAGGAGCTGCATAACATATGCAAGCTAGCTGTCCTTTAGAGAATCACAAGAGGTGAAAGAGATAGTTATTACCATATTTTTATTCCATATGAAGCCTTACATTCAACTGTATGTTCGATTTAAACTGCAAATTCTATTCTTTTTTCAGATAAAGATGAGCAAAACAAGTGAGGTGCAGAAAATCAGCACTCTCACATCATGTCTACTCGTGGAAGGCCCATGCACTCACATAATTTATTTCACTCGCTCTTCTGTCCCTGTTAAAGAATATGCAGTACATCATTGGAGACAAGATATTGTTAACAAAACTTATACTACATGTACCTGCCATGTTGGCAGAACCTTAACTGGCCAAAATCTGATTCTTCAAGTTTCAAAGCAGAGAGCTCACTCATACACCATAGAATGCATAACAATTGCAGGTACGTGAGGTATACTGTACCATGTTGTGCATTTATATGGTCTCAAATATGCTACAAGGCTAGGTTAACAAAACGTAAAACACACTAGCTTCTAACGTGTAAGGAAAGACTGTAATGTAAAATTAATTACAACAAAGCCTACAAGAAGGCTGTTGGGTGGGAGGAGGGGTGGGGGAATACAACAGGGTTCCTTTCCCTCCCTTCCCCCACTCCCACCCAATAAGTAAATGAGAAATTTATGATACTAAGAAAAAGGGATATTGCTTACTTTCCATCAACGATGTTGAACTCTCCATCACAAATGGGGAAACAGCCCCACCCTACCACCCTGTCAGTAGGAGTGACACTCCCACGCAATATAAACAGCTCAAACACAAGAATCATGCCTGGACGGACATCTGGCTTAGATGGACACACTGTGAACACACTCTGATCAATCTAAAAATACATGTAAAAATATGTGATCAAAATAGAAATAATAGGTGATCACAACACCACCTGTCTCTGTAACCTAAACAGGGAGATGTGAGATCTTCAAAACAGTTACTGATTTGTTTTCTTCACACAGAACACATAATATCAATCTCCTGTTTTGGTTTTATCATACTGGGAAAAAAAAGTATATTTTCACATTAATGCCATTTGAACAGAAAGTTTCCAAAATTCCATAGCCAAATTAAGTCCAAATATTTCCTTGTGTATGAATTTTGCTACTGTGAATATGGCCTTTTCTCTTCACTCCTCAACATTACCTAGGAACACCAAAAATTGTGAAGTGCTATGGTGGTTTTTTGCGGGAAAAATAAAAACTAAAAAAAAAATTCTACTTCACTTTCAAAATAATCAGTCTAGCCAGCCAGTTCTGACATTTGGCAAGCACCTGAAATTGCAAAGTATACTGGCACTTGAAATGGCGTTTTTGCGAAGAAATTCCTACTTTCTACAGTGTAACTGTCCAGCACCAACCTTAATTTCTATGTTAAAGAACTCTCCCTCGTGCTGTAGAGGTAAGGTAGCCCCGCCCCACTGCTGTCCCTTGAGATTGGACCACTTGAGAACATGGCCACCCAGTCTATCATACAGTGATACCATCAAAACATAGCGACCAGCTGGAGTGAGAATAGCAAAAAAAACTGATTAAAATAGAGCCTCTTGTGTGGCAAAATCATCATAAGCTTTCTCAAGTGCAGGTTTAGCCTAGTGGTTGTATACATGTAAGACCAGACTGTGCTTTAGTAGTCCTTGGGTCACTACATGTAACTTTTAAAACCTACTACACAAGAATTGATAGCCAAGCCTGAATCATACTTAAAGGCATATGTGAGCCAAGAAGACACATATGGCTACAGTGTAACCCAGTTATTTTAGCACTTTAACAAAACACTAGCAGATATGCTAGTCCATCACAGGGTCACCTCCAGAAAGTAGGTTAACATACTCATTTTATACCCAGTTGTTTGAAGGCCCATTTAGCGCAAACCAGGGGTTCAGTTTTAATCTGGGTTTCTTTCACTTGTTTTTTTTTTTTCAAAAGCATTTTCTAAGATAATTTTCTACCATATCCAATCATCAAATGTTAGAAAAGAACAAAACTGAGTTCACTTTTTAATCTCAGATGTGAATTGAAATTTTGCTCTGACCCTGGGTTATCTTAACCCAGCTTTGAACAAGCCAGCACTGGATGATGAAAGACAGTGGAGCAAAATTTCTTGTCTGCAAAAAAGGTACAACAAGGATTGAACACAAAACTTCAAACCTGAACCAGGCAGACTCATCACAATATTGATTGTGGATACCGGGTAAGACACAGGATGACGTTGACATCCACTTTAGTATGAATATTATTTGTCTATTTTAAAAAATTCTCTTTTACCACTTATTTTGAATTTGCTTGTGTACTTGTGTTCATGATTTAGGAAAGTAAACCTAAAGCTGTACCTGTGCAACAAATATAAAAATAAAAATCCAAAGCCCCTGTAAGAATGAGATAAGACACAAATGTGTTTCTTACCCGGTAGCTTGTCTTTGACCCCTCTCAAACACTTAAGTTTAATCTGGATTGGCTGTGGAGTTCTGTTCCAATCCACTTTCCAGCGTCGTCCTTTACTTCCACCATACTGACCGTCAGCCAGTATCAAGTCACCATACATGGCCTGAAAACCAAAGAAAAATATATTGAACACTCTCATGAGAGGAAATATAGCAATGTTGAGCCTGAAAAATAAACAATATTATATTTTATTATTCCACTATTATGTCATTTTACCATATAAGGTCAAGAGAACGCGCAAAATACGAGGCCGTAATACACCATAGTGTCCTGGTTAAACCGGTTTACAACAGGGCGAATACCGGCGGATGCAAAAGGAGCAACTATGGCTAAACTGGACGAACCGACGGATGAAAATAAAATAGAAAATAGAAGCCAAAATAACAGGTTTTTTTATGTAGAATAATTTATTTAACCTCTCATTTAATGGTTTGGCATAATACGCGCGAACAGTTTGCTCATTGTTAACGTCATTCTCACAGACGGAATCAGGGTGTTTCTGAATACTCTTACCTAAAAAATAGAAGCCAATTGCAAAATAACAATTTTTTTTGTAGTGGAATAATAAACCTCTTATTCGATGGTTTAGCATTTAATACGAGCAGACATTTTGCTCATTGCTCATATTTTTCCTCGCCCCTGCGGGGCTTGGAAAAATACTACGCAACTCGCAAAATATCCGCACGTATTATATGCTAAACCATTGAATAAGGTGTATATATTTTACAATAACTGTCAAGCTCGCATAACTGTAGACTGCGAGCCATCTCTTTTTTCATTCAACATTACTCCACATGTACACATGAGCAGTGATTGGCAAAGCTGCAAGCAGCAACATACAAGGACTAAGCCCGAGAAGAAAAACAAGAGACTGCTGACTTGTTTGTTCTGTCTAGGGACAGGCAAGCAGTCAAGGTAATCTTATCAACCAATAAAATTAAAACCCGAGTAACTAGAGCCAAATTGACAATCAAAACTATTTTGATAATGTTAGGTTGCCAAAAGGTGACTTTGAAAAAGTTGAAGTAAGGTCCCTATTGAAATTTGAGCAATTTCCAAAATGAGGCATCATTTTGAAAACAAAGAAATTTGCTCTCGAATGGGTTCAAACTTGGAGACCTGCATGAAACATAGACCGAACCAAACCAAAACTTTTATTACATGCGTAGTCGAACCTCAATTATCCAGACTCGCAGGGACTTGAGTAAATAGTCCGGATAATAGATAGTCTGGATAATCGAAAATATGAATATTATTAACAAGACAATAATGTAAACGTAGGGAATAAAGAAAACAAAATTTAATTGTGAATTAGCTCCAACTTGCATTTATATAAGGTCTGTAAGTATTGTGTATTTACAAATAAAAAGGTTACTGTTTCAAGTGTTTGTGTTCAAAACAGATTAAAACTACAGTGTTTTTAACACTCGTTTGGAAGGACTGATGAACTTTAAAACGTTTCAATTTTTGAAGATCACATCTTATTAATATTCATGAAAAAAAAAACAGGACCAGGGAAACAAGTCTGGATAATCGAGGTCGGATCATCAAGGTTCGACGGCACAGGCCCTGAGATTCCCACAATCACAGCAACACCATTTCTTGTGAAATTAGCACATTTACACAACATAAACTTGCCTTCACTTCTCCCTTTCTTGCTGTCAGTGATTTCAGCAGTTGTTCCTCTGCTCTGCGGAATGCTCTGTGAATCCTGTTTTGGATCAAACGATCTTGCTGCATCATAAGGTCCTATGATTTAGAACAAAAATGACATTAAATAAATCAGGCTCGACCACTGACTTAAATTGTGTATTATTTTTTTGGAAAATTGAGTCAAGATATATTTTTTACTAATACACACAGCTGAATGAACACACAATACACACAGCCAAAATGATTACTGTTTTGTGATTTCCACGACAAATGGTTGCAACAGTAACTTTAAGTGTGGATTGAAAGATCTTCCACTCAGAAATACCCACATCAGCCACTTTCCACTAACCTTAGGCCTGGTTCAGACACCAAACTTTTAAGGAGCCGGACCTAATTCGAATTAAGGCCGACCCAAATTATTAAGACCGGCTGAATTGATTCAGATGCCGATCTTCAGCTGAACTAAGTTCAAAACGCAAAAAATGCTCATTTCAGTCAAACTGTTTACAAAATACATTGTAACAATTTATGCATTAGGTTCAGTAAATCAAAAGTTCGATGTCTGAATCAAAGCCATTCCAAAGTTGTTCCAAAGGCGAAAAGAATGGCTGAGCTGTTCCAATTTGAAACAGGTGTTGCTAGTTGATTCAGATGCCAAACCTTTCATGTACTTAATTCAATGTATTAGGTTCGGCTCATGAAAATCATCTGAACTGGGCCTTAGTCACAATAGGGCCATTTATACGAGAAAAAATAAGACGCATCTTACATAAGACGCGTCTTAAAAAAGACGTGAACTTTCCGTATAAACGGCACATTTCGGCTAAAATAAGACGCGACTTAGCTAAGACGCGTCTTATTTTAGAACAGCCCTTAACACCTGTTCTTAGATAAGACGCATCTTAGCTAAGACAAGAAAAACTTCGTATAAATGACCTTCGCGTCTTTATACATAACACGCGAACGCACAGTACGCATGCGTTAATTTTTGGCGGGAAAATTTGGATTGCCGTTTTATTGCCGTTGCTACAGGCAACATTCACATAAAAACGAGTCAAATAAGACGCGAACCATTTATACGAGCAGTTTTCGTCTTAAATAAGACATGCTCGTATAAATGGTCCAGTTTGCGTCTTATTTTTTCTCATATAAATGGCCCTAATATTTCTTTCCCTGAACAACATGGTGACCAACACAGTTTTACCTTAGAGCACACAATTATTTTAGCCACCTTACTAACCTCTCTTTGTTGAAGACGCTTCCTTTTTGCCCTCATCACCTTCATCACTTCTTTTTTGGATTTAGCTTCTCTCATCAATAAATCTTCCTGCCTTTCACGCTGTACTTTGGCTTGCTGTTGCTGATATGCTATATGCTCATCCCGCAGACGACGCTCCTCTTCCTGCAGAAAAAAATTACAAAACATTAAAGTCAAAAAAGGAATGAAATCAAAATAATATTTGAAAAATGTATGTTACAAGTCAAAATTTTATTCTGGTTAAAATTTTTAACTTAATAACCAGGGTAAGGAGACAAAGAAAACTGTGAATCAACCTAGGTTCAAACATTTTCACCTGAATATCATAATTTTGACCTGTAACATAGACACTGTAAAAAAAACTTTAACCAACACATGGCTTATGAAACATGATCCTTATAAGATAAATAAATGAATAAAATCAGCAAGAATGGGGTGTCAAGCAACAAGCATCAGAGCTGTCCATCACCACTCTGTCAAAAAATTATTAACATCCATATTTGATAATTATTCTTCTAAATCATTTTAAGCACAAGTTTCAAGTTTTACTCACACATGTAATATCCTTCACTCATAAATTATAGCTGAGCTAATCAAGGAAGGATGAGGAAAACATGGGAGCAAACAAAAGATCACAGATTGCATATGTCCCTTCAATTTTTTATCACATTTACTACTGAACTTTGTTTGACACACAAAAAGAAAAACTCCAACTTCTTCAATGAACTTCAAACAAAAGAAAAATTTAACATTGAACCACAACAAAGATGCCCAAAAATGTATACCTGAACCATCTCCAATGAAATGTTCCCAATCATAAGAATTTCATCTTCCATCCTTTTTTCAAATTCCTCATCATAAAGATCAATAGGATCGTTAGCAATTCCCTGCTTGAGTTCCTCAATCCGTCGCTGCTTTGCATGTTTTTCCTCAGGAAGTATCAGAGGCGGTGGCAATGCTGTTGTCTCCAACTCAGATTCACCCCCATCTAGGGTTCCCATCAGCATATCAAGGTCTGGGAGATCATCATTCTGTAGTGGGGCTAAATAAGAGAATTAAAAGACATTTTTTTACAATTTACTTAAATTACTTTCTATGGTGCTCCAACAATGACACTACACATTGAAAAAAATTACTTAAGTCCTACAGCACAAAAAGCCATTTACCTTTATCAGTTTTTGACTGTTCACTGTTGCAAAATAACTTATTATATCAATGATTACCATGCAATAAATACATATTAGTGAAAACAACCAATTTCATTCTGCCAATCCAGTACATGTAGGTGTGGTTACCATACTTTATTTTAATTTCTTAAGAATTTACCCATGTGCAAAAGTTTGTTTGCAAGGCAGTGTGATAAAGACCACCATTATTAAAACCCTAATTTTAAACAACAGGCTGAAATAGTCCATTGGTACATGTGCATTGTTTGTAGAATAGAGAGTGTTTCCTCTAATATACAGCTGTATAAGGTATTTTCTTTGCTAATCTCATACCCAGCGACTACCTGCTTGGTCAAATTTCCTTGACCAACAGTTTGTTGAAAGGACTATGTAAGTTCACTATTTGTTTTATCAGGCAATAGATGAAAAGATCAAAATATGGACTCTTTGTTTTCCCTCCAAAGAAAACCCTTATATGGAAAAGGCATTGATCATTTTGCTAATTCTCCTTACCATTTCTCTTGATTATGCATTGATTCAGTAAGAAGAAAATTGATGGCAGACACTCTTAGGATTTTGAGAGAGGGTTAAGGTCAATGCTGCTCTGAAGTCATTACTTAGTGCCTTTACCCATTCGCAAAATGTTCCTGTAGAGTTTTTCATGAAGAAGATATCAAACAAATTTCATCGGGGAGCATTAACCATGATAAGTTTTTGGTGATTTTTGCAGGCAAAGAATTAAAAATTGAAAACATTAGACCAAGTTTTTAAAGATTCAATCCATATCCATCCTTGCAATCTATTGCAACAGACAACAGGAGACAGTTTCAATGCCTAAAAATAGTTTTAAATAACAAAACTGGACCATTATTTTTGGATCCAAATTAAAGTGATGCGAAAACAAGTTTTGGCTTTTTAAAAAGATAGCAAAATTAATAGTGTGACATGGCCCCTTTAAATATAGGTTTTACAATATCAAAATAAAAGCATAACAGTAACATTACTACCATAATCTCCATCATCATCAGATGCTGGCCAGTCATCATCTTCTTCAACAGGTGGCCTTTGTGGCGGTGTGTCTAATGAACGGTACATTGCCCAAGGAAGCTCATCATCAAGCTCATCATACTTTGAGTGACCCTCTCCTGTCTCATTTTCATTTGTAACTGTAGTTTCCATAGTGACTGGTACATCATCTTCTTGACTTGGCTCACCCTCTCCTCCCTCAGTACTCCCAGTTTTTACCAAACCCTCTCCTCCCTCGGCAGCCTCATTTTTTACTTCCTCCTCAACAGGCACAACAACATGTTCAACATTCTCATCTTCTACTCCCTCAGTGCTCCCAGTTTTTACTACACTCTCCCCTCCCTCGGCAGCCTCGGTTTTGACTTCCTCCCCAACAGGCAGAACATTCTCGTCCATTGCTATAGCAACAGCTTCAGGTTTCTCATCTTGACCAGGCTCTGTTCTTTCAGCTGGTTTTCCTGTTTCGGTAGTAGCATTCTCCTCTTTTTGTTCTGTGTTTGTTTCATCACTAGCTGCTGTGCTTGCAGTTTCTTTTGTATCTGTGTCTTTTTCATTTTCAGCTGTTTCAGCTTCTTTCTTTATTTCTATACTTACTTCTTCCTTGACAGAATCAAGCTCCTGAAACAATAAAAAGGATTGTATATAAGCCCTATAGGCATATGCTGTCCCAAATGATAGGGTTTTAGGCTTGTCTTGGTCTGAATTAAAGAGGGCATAGATTTTTCCCATTATGGTCTGGAAAAGGGTATGGTTTTCAAGGGAATTTCATGAATGCATCAACATAATTTTGCTAGAACTAATGTTCAGTTTGAAATACTACTAAATGCTAATAAAAATGCTTAAACAATATCTTGACTTCACTTGGTTACCAATAAGAGAAGAGAAGAAATTAAAGATTGTGGGCAGCAATATTAACAAACATGCAATTTGGGCCCTTCTACTCTCTTAATTAGATATCATACACCCTGTAACTACCTTTCAGCAGCAGCAGCAGCAGACAGCTCTTAAAAACTTATACTGTAAGATTTTCTGTAATGCCCAACAAACTAGCTGGCCTTCATTGCCAAGATTACCCACTGAAGGACATGCCGCCATTTTTGTCTAGTTTTTCCGTAGTACTGGGATCACCCTAGTAAAAGCAGTTTACATGGTACCAGTGCTAGGATTCTTCCTTGCGCTAGGATCTTTTTACTTGCCAGCTAGGAAGATCCTAGCACTAGCGGCAAGTAAAACCCTCTGCCTGTAAACTCAATACAGAAAACATATTTGGCTAGGATGATCCACCTTCTGGGATCCCCCAGGTGCTAGGGTCTTCCTCCCCCTAAGTAAACAGCCCCTAAAGTCAACAGTCAGAAAGTGCAATTTGCAGGTGTGACATAAAGTCTGATAGCTAACCCGTCACTCCCAGAAATGGCCTAAGTTCACTAAAATTCCCAAATTTCATCTTGTACAAATTAATAATAAAAAACAAAAGGGACGTTGTGAAAGTATTGTCAAAAAGATTTCATTTAAATGATCACACCAAAAGTTTTCATCAACAGACTCAAAAGTTTGAGCCACCTTAGGACCTGTATACAAGGAGGGAGGGTAACCCTGGTGCTTGGGTTACCCTAGTAAGTGGATTAAAGATAACTCCAGATGGTTTACAAGCAAAACTTATTACATAGAGTTACCCAGATCCCAGCTGTTCAAAGGGTGGATAGCGCAATTGATTTCCCTAATACTATCCACTGGATAGTGATTTATCTGGTGGATAGCACTATCCAGCTTTTGAACAACTGGGGCTAGGACAATATTACAAACCTCACTGACATGTTTCGTCATGCATGACCACATAAGACTATACATACACATTCTTTGTAATGTCCAAGATGTGAATGAAATCTTAAAGATCTCCATGAAAAACTAGTTAAATTCACGAAAAACTGAACAATATTATCACAGTATACAGAAAATACCTAAAATTGTTCACATGTTTAAAATCGAAAAGTTGGACAACTCCGTCAACATCATGACGAAGCAAAGTTGTCCCAAGTAGGCAAGTTATCCCTTAAAAAGCATTTATGAGGGGGGTAGCATAATCCTCTTGCTAGTTCGACCCTACTCGAGTGCTAAGGTTATCCTAGTACCAGGGTAACCCTACCTGCCTTGACATACTGCATTAAAAAAAAGAGAACGACATTACCCTAGTGAGTATTAGGGTAACCCAAGCACCAGGGTTACCCTCCCTCCTTGTGAACAGGCCTTTACGAGACTCATTATTCATGTTGTAGTTAATTTTTTATCTCAGGTATTTTTTACTTTTCTTTTGTTTTGAAATTCATTAGCATACATCACCATACCCAAAAACAAAAGAAAAACAAAAATTACCTGAGATTAAAAATTAACTGCAACATTCATCCTGGGACTGCTGATGAATCCTTACCCTAATCTTCCCCTGAACCTGCATCGGCAAGTCGACAACCCAGCCAACTGCAGTCAAACGTTTGACACGCAGCTTAGGACAAGGCCTGACTGGGGCGAAGGAGGGAAGGCATTGGAAAATGTTCCTGTTCAGAATTGTGAGAAAATTGTTTGTAAGCAAAGCACTTCAAGGGGTGTTACATATTTTAAAAATAATCACCTCAGAACCAACTGCTGCGTCGGCAGCTTGCTCTTCACCTCCTTTATCAACACTCTCACTTTTTAAATCAGACAAAGTTGCCCTTCTGCGAACGCCAGGTCTCTCGCTGTCAGGGACGGTTTCTTTAGGCTCTTCTCCCTCGCCATCTTTCTTGTTATCTTTTTTCTCTTCTTCGCTGCCCTCGACAGGCACGGCTGCTTCTTCAACTACATTATCGCCTTCGACTTGAACCTCCTCCTTCTTTACTACTACCTCCTGTAGCTCGGCTTCTCCTTCTTTCTCGTCCTTAATTTCGATCACCGTTTCTTTCGGTGTGTCATCTAAGATCGAAGCCTCTCCTGTTACGGTTTCAACCGATGGTTGAGTTTCCGACGTATCACTCACTTTCCGAGCTGCTTTCTTCTTTCCTTTCTTTTTCTTTCCTGGACGAGAGGGAACATCATCTTCATCAGCCTCTTCTTCGATAACTTTACTCTCTTTTCTCGTCTTACCAGCTCCCTTAATTTTCTTTTTGCCTTTTGTCTTCCTCTCAACACGCTCGCTTGAACCTTCCTCCTCCAAAACAGAAGCGTTTGGATTTTCCTCCTCGGGATTTAAAGATGCTTGTGCATCGCTCATTTTAAAAGATCACAAAATCAAACCTCAAAAATGTCCAATCCAAAGTAAGAGACTTGAGTTCAAACCACAATAATGAAGTCAAAACCTCGCTGAAAGAGGTAGTAATCACGTTGTAAACACCGATAAACTTACGCCAGTGATGGGCTAAATCTGATAAGCCTCTAAACAAATTCTTTCGGTTATGAGCGTTTTAAACTCAGCTATCCCCAGCATCAGCTCATTATTGCTAAATATGTCAGAAATCAGCGAAAATCTGGCAAACAAAACCACAAAATTACAGACTAAGGTATGACTTTCTGGCGAAGTCACACGTTCGTGACGTCACTGTCCACGGTCGAATGGCGGAATCCTGCGTAGCGAATAAACATCACCAAAGCAACAGCTCTGACACAATAACAGTTGACCTTTAATTGCAATGCCTTTTGTCATTTCGAAAGCGCTTTCAATTGTTTGAAGGTAATTTTTTTGTTTTAACGTTTTTACGTTGTTTCTTGACGAAATAGACTGGGGAGCTAGCGCATCACAATGCTTCAGTGCGCTTTTTAGTGTCTACAGTACGGTATGACGCTGCAGTTCGGCCCCGGGGGGTACTCGATATATCTTTGGGTGGGGAGGTGCGGCCCGACCCCTCATACCTTGACCCTGTGTAAGACAAGAATCGCTGATTTTCTTACCCTGTTTAAGACAGAATTCCGATTTTTGATACCCTGTTTAAGACATTTAACCCGAAACCAGAAAAAAAAGTTTTGCTCTAGTTTAGTTCGTACAACAGACGCGCAGGTCGCAGGCTGTTTATCGTCCAAGAAAAGATAGCGTGGTTAAGACAAAATTGATAAAATCGATACCCTGTTTAAGACAAAAATCCCGAAAAACATACCCTGGCTGGTCGCACGTCCCCATTAAGCCCTTATAAGGAAGTACCCCCCCCCCCCCCCCGGGCAGTTCGGCAACTGAAATAGCCATTCGACAACGTCGCGTTAACCCTTCAGCTTAGTCAAGGTTCGAGTTTCTTCTGTTCTCGAATTTGTCAAAGGAGAGCGGGCACAACTTTTTCTCCGTAAAATGGTTAGTAATAGAGCCTATACACCGGGGAAAAAACAACAACAACAATACTAAAAAGAAAGAGCAACAAAGCAAACAACCGAAAAAATGTTCTGCAAGTATTGTTGGTTTTCACATGACGTCACCAAAATGCAAACTAAAAAACTATAGATCCTACCGAGATTTTACTTTCACGATGCATTAGAGCAGCTGAAAACTAATTTTCATACAAATTTTCGCTTTAAAAAGATTCTTGGTTTTGTGATAGAGTACGCTTCAATTTCTAAGCTTTTGCGTGACGCGGCATTTACATGACGGCCAAGCTAGCTGTCATGTAGGTTAAAAAAAAGACTTATTTTAGGAGATTTTGCTATCTAAACAGTTCATGTACATGAAAAAGTATTATTTTAATGTTTATGAGTTTCTGAAGAATAAATTCACGCTTTTGTAGCAAAACTCGGTAACAGATGTTTCTGTTGGTTTCCGCCCGCCATGTTGGAGCTCATCCAGGTGAGCACCAGCATGGCGTCTCAAAACAAATCTCTATAAATTTGGGTAAAACATTTCTTCGGATATCTCGTATACGAAATATTCCTCTGACCTGAATCTTGGCGACGGTCTTAGCATATGTACCTCCTTTCATTTCCCAGATTCTGGACTTTATCTATTGAATGGTTTTGATTTTTATTTCCATCTATTTTGAATGGCGTGACACTGAAAATCAGCAATATTAAAGAGAACTTGGCGAACCGTTTCCAGGGGAAACAAAAACCGGCCTGGCTCGGCTTGAACGGTACCCGCCTAACCTAAAACAAAACTGAATATATAATTGCCAGCTGGCAATACGGCAAACGGCCGATTTATTTGAGGCTAATATTTCGGCTAACAAAATTAGGCTTCCTCAGGGCCAGAGTTATAAACCGAAAAAGAATATTAAAACGGCTTTTAAAATTTGAATTTAATTTACATGAGAGGTTAATGATAAACTAAAAATGAGAACAATTAGACAGCATGATAGGTAGGTAAATAATTAAACAATACAGAGATTGATAAAGTACAGTTCAACGGTCGTCCTTGAAGTTTAAACCATCTGGTGAAAGAGTTTTGCCCCCCGTGGGGGGTACTCCCTTATATGGGTATGTGCCGCCCCATCGGGTAGGGTTTTTGCGCCGATTTGGTCTGAAAACGGGCATACACTTTGTCCATTTTGGTCTGGAATCGGGTATGGTTTTCGGGGGAACTACGGTAGTGTATGAACGTATTTATGGTTTCAATTCCAAATGAGTAAGAAAGAAAGAGAAATGTATGCCAATTCGAATGGATTTGATGAATTTGTTTGTTTGCGCTTTAATCTAAGTAATGATGACATAATTTCTGCCTAAAGACCAGGTCTGAAAACGGGTTTGGAAAATTACATTTATTTTTTTGGTCTGAAATCGGGTCAGGATTTGGAGAATCGGGCGGCACACCCTAATCTCGTTCTCAGACCTGGGAGATCTGGGTAAGAGATTAGGCACACCCCCACCAAGAATTCCCAGGAGTACCCCCCCGGGTGGTTTGCCTTGATCTATTTATGTGCTTCTCTTACTTTACGGCGTGACATATTGAAGTTGAAGTGGAATAAGTTCTATATGTCTGTGATCGAGTGGCCGGGTTGATTGAAGTAGAAGGTGCCAGTGCTGCTCCGGGCTGCTGCTGTGGCGTTAGCGTGTAGTGGATTGTTCGTCACCCTTTTTCTATAGCAGGGTCACCCTCTTAGGCGGGCCAACTTTTCTCTATATATATGATCGCCCAGCCTCAATGGAGACAGTCGGAGTTTGCGGGAGCGCCGCTATTCTTGGGGCCCACAAAGACCCCGGGGGATATTCCTTTTTTTTTGTAATTCATTAATTTTTATTTGAAGTTTTCATTTTACAGTACACTTAAAGTAAAAAGGAAAAAGCAAACAAACAAACAAAACAAAACAAAAAAAGGACAAAAAAATGAAAAACTATTACAGCAGACAACATTGATAGAAAGTACTCATCTTAATATTTATGTACAATATTTAATTGTTAATGAGATCACATTATTTTGATTAACTTTTCCCACTTACTAAGATGTTTATTTAATGTGCCTCTTTTCCTGGCAAAATAAAGTTCAATGTTGTAAACACGCCTAGTCCTAGCAATGAACCCCTGGAGGGAGGGCATACCCTTTTGACATTTTGTGAATAAATATAGTACTTCCCAAGCAATAAAATATGATTAACTAGAAGGAAGTCATCTCCAACGTCAAATTTACCGAAGAGTATATCCTCTTCTTTTAAATTCTCAGCAATAATATTGTTTTTTCTTAGCCAGGACAAGACGTGTTTCCAAAAAAACAGAGGATATTTCCAGGAAAAAAGTAAACGCTCGATGGATTCGACCTCAGTTTGGCCGAAAGCACATTTATCTGATTCAGCCATATCAAAACGAAAAAGTTTCTCATTCGTAAATACGATAAGGTTTACGGGGGGGGGGGATATTCCCCTACATAAGCCATTTAGTTATGTGCCGCTCCAAAGCCTTAGGGTCAATGCACCGCTTTGGTCTGAAAACGGGTACAGACTTCGTCCAAATTTGGTCTGGAATCGTGTACGGGTTTCGAGGGCACTACGGACATGTCTGAATGCATTTATCGTTTCAATTCCAAAAGAGTAGAAAGAAAGAGAAACATGCAAATTCGAAATTGATTTCGGTTGCTGTCCTTGATGACGTAATTTTTTAGAGGCGATGTCTGAAAACGGGTGTGAAAAATAACATTTTTTAGTCTAAAATAGGGTCAGGATTTGGACAACCGAACGGCACACCCGCACCACCAATTCCAAGGAGTACCCGCCGGGGGGGGGGGGGTCAACATTTTTGCTGCGGGGTTGACTCTCTTTCCTGATACAACTTGCTCCATATTAACGGGGCCTTAAAACAAGCAGTTCATTATTGTGGTCAATAAAGTGGATCAGTAGGTTATTATTGGTAATTAATAATGACCTCCTATTCCACCTCAGTGACCCCCCTCCCCTCAGTAAAAATCCGATTGTTACTGAGGGGAGGGGGGACTCTACACAGGCTAAGCGTTTTAGACTTTTGATGTAGCTAAAGCTAGGCCGCAGATCTTCTGATCTCTGAAGTGGTCCTTTAAGGGAACCTTAATGTACACATTGGTTTGGATAAATAGGTTTTATTTTCAGTTCAAAACAACAACTCTTTTTCATGATTCACGTTTCCATGGTACTCATAAAAATCAACTTTATAGAAAGACGAGACTTACTTATAGTAAACTTCAAAGAAAATTTTCAAATATCAGCAGTAAAGAATCTATAATGAACAATAAATCAACAGATACATCTTGAATATATTTTTGGAATATATACAAAATAATAATTTAAAATTTGTATATACATAAATTGAAAATTCTTACATCTCTTGGCACGAGGGTGCAAACTCAACATGCCAACAAAATACTTTAAAATCATCTTCATTCTGTCATCTCATTTATGTACTAAATCATAGTACTGTATAATGTTGTGCATATGTTAAATATTTTACAAATATATATCATAGTTAACACTTAAGCACAATATTTAAAATAAACACAAAAAGTTGGGAAAACTTTTTATCTGCCAAAAGCGAGTTTTATCAGCATAGAAAATAGAAAAGCATATGTTTCCATAACCTGCGAAAACAGTCGTCTCTCCTCGATCATTGCCGCAAGGAACGTTCCGGCTGGAAGAAAACGGGGACACGTTCCTAGCGGTGAGGAACGAGAACAGACGACTGTTTTCGCAGGCTAATATCCATTATCTTTTAAAAACAAATGTTATCCCCCAAAAAATGCTACTAATTTTAGCAAAAGAAAGCTACTTTTACAAGGGGGAACTAAACAACAATTCAGATAAGTGATTACAAATAGCATAATCGGTACGTTCCATTTTGGCTTCTTCATTTCACTCCCAGTTGCTTTAAGTTTCTGCCATGCTGACACACGCAACTTGTAGCAAATATTAATTTTGTCATGTCATATAGCATAACTTTCAGTAAACACAACATTCTTTTTGGTGCTAGCATTAAAAAATACTTTAGGCTGGATATACAATACACTAGAGGAGATATTTTCGGATTAAAAAATGATTCAGGATTTACTGCACTTAGGGTATTCGGATTCACCGGCGGTTACATACAGTATAAACGCAGATCATCCGAGAGTCCGAGAACATTCATTGATTCGGACATAAAGTACCTTCACTTAAGATTCCGAATTCAAAATCTCGGGAGACGCGACGAAAACTGGACGTTTTCTTTTCCTTTTTTTCAAATTTACAACGAATCTATGTGTGAAAACTGAAAAACGAATCTGGAACAAGCTCCTCTAGTGAAACCTAGCCTCAAACGAGGAACAAAGGAGAGTTGAAATATATACATATATAGTACAGATATAGAAAGTAGATGTTTGAACTATGGCTATAGGTCCACTCGAGTCCAGTGAAATTACTTAAAGTTAGCCTGCGCCGGGTTAGATATTTTTGGTTAGTTTTTACAGAGCGCGCAAGGGGCGCGCGCGCGTCTTCGAAATTTCACACTTCGACAAGTGTAAAAAAACTGGCGCTTGCCGGCTACGCCTAAAAGCGAGCTTTCCTTCATTGAACGCTTGAAACAAGCCATTTAAGGGGGCGAAAACCAAAGCAATAAAATATCAATCAATACTTTTAAATTATACTTTCTTCTTACCCTCACTGACTTATTTAGCGACATTTTTAAGAATGAGCAAAACGTTGGTTTTCATACTTAAAAGCGATGCAACGGTTATATATTGAAGCTGTTTTTAAACCCTTTCACTGCACGTCTGAATGATTGAGTCTCGTAAGGTTGTTATAACTTTTGAGTCTGTTGATGAAATCCTATGTTGTGACATTCAAATAAAACCTCTTTTGCACTACTTTCACATGCTTCTATTTGTTTTCCAGTATTTTACAAAATAAAATTTAGAAATTTTGTTGAATTTTGACTTTGGCCATGCAGCACCTTTGGCAGTGAAAGAGAAAATCGTTAGAGTTGTCAATACACTGATCACACATATTTAAAGCACTTTGACTTATCGCTCGGCAGCCTGGTTTTAAACAGAACAGAATCGGCCCTAAACTGCGTTCTCAACAACGGCATGTAACCATACACTCTGACAAAAAAGTTGATACACTCGCTGCGTTCCTTGAAGTGCGTCTTGTCCTCCCATAGGGACACAGGACAGTTTGGGCAAGAGAATGTCCAACGTGAAGTTACCTGAAAAAAAAGGGATTGAAAAGTTTGTTTGAAGTGAGAGTCGGTGAGGGGGAAGGGCTCCCATATGAATCTACTTAATTCTTCATATCCTACTCAGCCTCATTCATTAATTGCTAAGTAATATCAAAAGGTTGGGGAGTGTGGACGAGATCGATGCAAACGCTCTTGCTGCAATGCTATGTTTTGCGAAAATTTCACAGGATAGGTGAAAACGCGCGTGCTCAGATAATGAGTGATAAAAGGTCCTTTAAAAGGTACTAACGTGAGTGATCAGATTACGTTCAGACATTCCATTCATTCTTAGTGGAAGTCCAGATGCACATTCAAGGCCACATACTTTTTCAAGTTATTCGCTGACAAGTTGATAATACAATTTCTTTTTCCCAACTTTTAAGTCAAAGATATTTACTTTTGATTTCAACGGCTCGATGTTTATTGTTCCAGCCAAATTCAATAATTAGTATCTTTATTACATCCACTTTGAAATCACTGGCGATCCGTGCAATCTGATTGGCTCTCAGCAGTGTGATTTATTCCCAAATCGCACCATTTTTTGCTCTAAATCGCATCTGTTCCAAATCGCGTCATTTATGTTCTAAATCGCATCATTTCTGTTTTAAATCGCACCATTTTTGTTCTATATCGCATCATTTCTGTTTTGAATACAAAATGAGATGTAAAAGCCTTTTTGTTTCGGCTTTTTAAAAAAACAGCTACTTGATCAATAAATATTAGTACTGACTAAATTCTGCGATTTCAAAATGGCTGTTATAAAGTGGTAATTGAACTTCGTGTCGTGCAATTTTGGTCTGAAATCATACTTGTGATTTCAGACCAAATTGCACGACACGAAGTTCAATTACCATTATAAAAGAA
This sequence comes from Porites divaricata, assembly GCA_038088405.1. Classification (NCBI taxonomy): domain Eukaryota; kingdom Metazoa; phylum Cnidaria; class Anthozoa; order Scleractinia; family Poritidae; genus Porites; species Porites divaricata. The sequence continues at coordinate 62,034,959 of JBBMOI010000001.1, read as the reverse complement.
GCCCCGCTTCTTAGCTCTCCATTTAGATATATCGTAAAAAGTACACGCGCGAGAGGAGACGCGACAATCGCGTCTTCGCAGTTTGCTCGCGTGTTCTTGCGCGGCTCACTTTGCTCGCCCAAATAGGAGAGCTTACTGGCAGACTTTCCGCTTCCAGGGTTTCCTAAATTTTTGTGTTGGTTAGCAATACCTTGATGGGAGGTTTGCGCGTGATATGGGAAACCAAGAAATTCATAGCAATATCTTCACAATTCATGTACTCATCTACTTTGTCTCTGATGACTTGAGGCATCCAGTGAAAGTATAGATATGCAAAGTACTGTATAAAGGAGAGAAAAAATAATAAAACCTTTACAATCTATAATATTTTCACGGCAAGGCGATGAAGAAGTAAACAAAAGAATAAAACAAAAAATATATATATTTAAACAAATTGCCCAATATTTCGGTTTGAAGACAAACCTTCTTCAGGGGCTAAAAAAAACTTTTAGCCCCTGAAAAAGGTTTGTCTTCAAACCGAAATATTGGGCAATTTGTTTAAATATATATATATTTTGCTTTATTCTTTTGTTTACTTCTTCATCGCCTTGCCGTAAGGTCTACAACTGAGAGATCCGGCACCATTCATTGGTTTGTTGCTGTGGTTTTGCTGACATTTTAAATATTTTGTGACATTTTCTTTAGCCGGTTTCAGGTGTTGAGGGGCAGCACAGAGGGCAGGATTTCTCTCTGTTCTCCATTTAGCATCACTATCCACTATCTTCACATCTGAAACTGGTTATTATTTCATGTAAATTCAAAAGTCGTTTTGGAATTTAAATAGATAGTGCAATGAAGTAAAAAAAAAAAAACTACAAACTATAGTATGTTCAAAGCAATTAAGGGACCTGGGTACCAAGTCACAGGCGAAACTCAAGTTCTCTTGCATCATTTAAGTCTAATTTAAAGACTTTCCTGTTCAAACAGGCACTTTGTTAGTTGCCTGTTATGGACCATAGAACAAGTTTTATTTTATTTTATTTTTAATTTTTCTCTATCATCATCATTATTATTATTATTATTAATTTTCAGATAAAGATAATTTCATGTACATTAATCTTTAATATAAGTACCCTTTAAATAAATTAGTAACACTTTAGACATTTTTGTAGACTCATTGAGGCGTACGCGAAATGCGTAATAAGAACCGCAGTATATACCCCCAGTAATATCCCCAGCACAGTACCCACCATCAAAATAAAAATTGAAGAAGCCTACTCTCAAACTAACTTGTCAACTTTCTCTACCTACTTAATAGTGGGTGCCCCTAAATAGTGAAAACCCTGTGCCAACAACCATTTAACACCTGGGATCAGTTCAATAAAACAAGTGTAGCTATTGTTTCTAGACTCTAAAACAATGGCTGCATTTGTAAAGTACACTTGTGATAGTTTTATTTAATTGACACCTGGTTGAAGACAGAACAGACAATAATGTCCAGAGCAATGTTAAGGCTTGAGCCCAGACCAGCAGATTTGATGTGATGTGTTCATGGCCCAGCCAACAAGCCTTCACTATGGCTTCTGTTGGGTAAAAACCCATATTTCATTCATAAGATTTGTGTCTCCAAGCTCCATATATAATGCTGACAGGAAATTTTAGTTTACTGTGGCATTATACTTTTAGAGTGGGTAACTGTGGGGTGGTTGCAAGTTTTTCAATATGAATTAATATTACCATCTGCACCCTTCACATCATGGCTGTCTTCTTTAACCCATTAAAGTGATCTCTATTTAACTTCTACTTAAGGTGAAGGAGACGAACAGCAAGTGAGAAAGGTCTTGATTGTCCTAGAGGACATTTCTTCATGAACAAGAGATCTACCTGTAGATTTTTATAATAAGGACTTTTCTTAACCCTTTAAGTCCCAATAGTGTCCAAGATCAATTTTCTCCAAGTTACAATTATCCATACACTGTAAAGAGATAAGTTATGAGAATCAAAAAAATGATCACCCAAGAGAAATACTTTGAACTTTGAACAAATTCTCTCAACTAATTCTTTAAGAAAATGTATGGAGATCAGTTTGGAGAATTTGTATGTGGATACTGGCTGGGCTCAAAGGGTTAAAATATTTAAATTTACCTTATGGTAGAAAGCAGCACCAGTCAGAATCATGGAGAGTTCACAGGAATATTCCGAGCTATACAACCACTGATTGTTCTCTGTATCCCATGCATGGAATCGGCCAGGAAATCCCACGATACGATCTCTGTTTTCTCTCCAGACTCTGTGTTAAGACGAAATGTCAAAAGTGCTTGTGTTTTTAAAGAACTGTCATTCACATATCAGTATGTTACAGGTCTAATATCATAGGTGACGAATTACTCCTTAATTTTGGCGCAAAATTTCAGCGTTAATTTGTAATTTCACATGTGAAATTACAAAATTGCCATGGCAACCTGCCATACGTCTCCGTTTCAAGATGGTGACGAAGTTTTAAAATGTCATGAATGAAGATGTTAGGGCATAAAAAGACGCTTTAGAAAACCTGAACACACGAAAGAGCTCATCAAGAAGGATTCTTAGAGGTATCTTGTCGAAAAATTCCGAAAACTTAAGCTAAATTTCAGCTCTAAAGGTTTGAGAGAGTGGAGTTCACGATCGATCGATACGATCCAGGATAAACAGGCAAGTCAAAAATCCTCGATTGCTAACGTAATTCGTCACCCATGATATTAATAGGTAATCAAATGGTATACTCGTGAAATTAGGAATAATTTCACGCACGCATTCGTCACCATTTGATTACACATACAAATTTGTCCAGGTTAATTTCATTTATTTAACCTCGGTAAAATGTTGAAATAGCCCAGGAAGAGATAATGATTGTTATTAGCAAACATAAATCTGGTAACTCAATCATGTATTGGTTGATTTAACATAAGGGTTTATTCTATATGCCATATAAAAGGCATTGAAAGTAGGAACATGTCTAGAAAAAGACAGGAAAAAACTTCTTACGCCCAGGTGTGAACTTGCACCTATCCATTGGCTTAATGACCTCAGAAACCCTTACCAATCAGTGAAGGAAAATGACAACATGAGGCATTTCAAAAAATTAATATTCAATAAATTTAACACAATGTCATGATGATCACTCAATTCCATTCTCATAAAACCAATTCAACATGCTACTTGAAAAAGAATCACTTCCCTCAAACAAAGTTTGAAATGCAACAGTGAAAAAGAAACCACTGAAGTTACTCCTGGAAACATCTTCTGAAGAAAAATTAAACCAATTTAGCTTCAAAAACATCTTCTCATCATGCAGTGGCAAAATATCAGGATGTGGTATCATTAAAAGCCATTTCCATGACAACCCATCCAGGTAATTTTGTGTGTTCATAACTTGCCTGGAGTTGGAATAAGCAAAAGGTCGAGCTAGAATAGGCATTGCCTTGCAGCCCTACAAAACATTACACAGACTTACATGATATGGCTAGCAGCTTAATAAAAATGAGAACACAAACTGCACATACCTATAAGCCAAAAGTATTTCATCATGTCGCATTTCCACATCATCGTCGATAGCAAAAATAGCATCAGTTTCAATGACATCATATGGTATGAAGCGGTTATTTAAACTGTTCTTGGCTACTTTCACCACCTGTTGAAAATAATAAACTTAGTATGTTTCATCAAAATGCTGGCCTGTTCCAGGCATTCAGACTATGGGTAAGGTGCAGAAAGATGTGCGCAAGAAAAACAGTGAGGCCAGGGTAGTCAGGGGGTGATAGTGAAGGAATACCCACAGTACATTTTAACAAAAGCTCATTCCAGTAATACATACATGCACCAGAATGTTACCCTACGAATGACTTATTTTGACAGCTCTTGTCGACAGCGATGAGTTCACCCTGTTATCTTCTGCAATGGATGGGCCAACTTTTTCATGTTTTAATGCTATGCCTGCAAACTTCATTTTGCTACTGCTGCTTCGAAAGTTAATAGGGACCTTAAGATCCGACGACGGCGACGGAAAGGGGAACGCCGCAAAAACAATATGTTTAATTAGCAAAACAACAATTTTGCACGTGCATCATGCTTTTTTGTACATTTCTTTGCCGTCACTGCACGACTACGATGTGAAAATGCCTAATTTCACGATGTACAGAGGAAGTACACAAGCGACGACGAAATTTCCTCTCTCTTTCTGAAGTGGAATGTGGTTCTTAGGAATTCAACTTTTGGAGGGTTCGCCTACATTTGACAAAGTTAGTGACTTGGAGCAATTGCGAGGAAGATTGAAAGAATGCGAATTCACTTTTTCAGCGACGTTTTCTCTGCCGTCGCCGTCCTCGGACCTTAAGGTCCCTAATGTCAGCCCTGGGGCTTTTACTGGGGGCTAGGAGCTGGTGCTCATATGGCTACAATGAGCTCAAAATCAGGAAACTTTGAGAAAAAGGAGATCATAGAAAATAAAGAACTTCCAGAGTAACCTTTCAATTTCTGCCTACAAATTGCAAATACCAGGCACCTTGAAATCTCAGTGATGGCTCTGTTAATTAAAAACTTACATTTACATCAGTAGCTTTACTCACAGAAAGACCTAGCCTCCTGAAATAACTTATTGATCACAGAACACTAACTTACAATACTTCTAAAAGTTTCTTCTTTTTTCACAATCCTACACTTTAAAACCATGAATTAACTGTAGGTAATCATACAAGTTATGCACGTAAGCTAGTATTATCTGACAATATAAATAAAGATGTAATTAACATGCTACACTACTTACACGAACAGGGATACCAATATCTGGCCATCTAAGAGACAAGGAAGGTGGCTCAGGGCTGTTCCACACAACAACCACTTTATTAAGGTACTGTAACCCAACAAGACGCTGAATAGATTCTATAAGGACCAATTCTCTCTGATATGTCAAGATGACGACAGTAAATTGCTCAACTGGATAATTTCCACCCAAAGCTTTGCTGAACTCAACTCCAGCCCCACCAGCACCTTCGCCGATGAGTTCAAATCCTTTACTAGAATTCCTAAAAGGTGCGGAGGAAGGGAAAACAGGGTCAAATGGGGAGCTTGGGTACATCTGAAAGGAACCTGGTGGTGAATTCCAAAAATTGTATCTGTCCACAACAGTTGTTGTAAAATTCCTAACAAAGGCTGGAGATTCTAGAGGCAGTCCAATCACTGCATCTGGATCTGGTGAACTTGTCACAGGCATACTAGCATCACTAAACACAGATGACGTTGGAGAGGATGGTACAGGGTGAGCAGGAATTGAAAGACGTGTCCTTATAGTGGCTAGCATTGTTTTTAAAATAGCATTAGTTGTTGACAGGTATGTTTCCCAAAGAAATCTACCCTGCCAACGTAACTGAAGTATGTCTTCATTTGTGATTGTTCGAAGTAAGACATTTAATTCTGGAACACGAGCAGGTGCAAGGATAATCACAGCCTTGTGCCAGTCAATCATGTCATTGAAAGGAAGCACTGCTCTACTTGAAAGTACCACTGGTATGGCACCACATTGCAAAGCTTCAAGAAGCCGTATGTGACAATTATCCCAGTTGGAGTTCTTGCCATGAGAGCCTGCGATTAAAGTAAATGTTGATTGATGGAGAACTTTAGTTCTATTTTCATGTGATCCCCATAGCAACCATTCACCTTCTTCATTTGAGTTAAAGCTTCCAGGCTTCAATAAATATAACTCCATAAAGAATTCTCTGGCCTCCTTGGAAAGCTCATTTAATTGATCACGTAAAACTGCCATTGCTTTTGTGACATGATCAGTATGCATGGCTTGAAAACTCAACAAGTATTTTCTTCTTGCTGGGAGCTGAAGAGAGGCACGACTCCAAGCGTCTCCCTTTGGAGGCCCATTTAAAGGTGGCAATACAATGTCAAAGCCATGGCGAAAAATACCGCCATCAGGGAACGTTGACTGTGCAATTAATGCAAATCCAGTGTTAATATCCAAGGATGGAAAATTAGAAGAGTGGTTGTTTGCTTTAATTGTTAAATATAGAATTAAATGATTTCTACCATTTCCTCCCCAGTAAGGTAGAGAGTGCAAATCAGATTGAAATTCAGAGTTACTTTTCCCTTTCAAAATTCCTTCTGTCAATCCAACAATAACTATATACAGGCAGGCATTCGCTGGTTCTGAATTAAAATAACGACTTTCCTTCAACAACTGCGAAATTATCAGGGTGTCAGAGTCAAACACTCGCTGACCCAAAGGACGCTCATACACGTAAACAGGGAATCCTGAATCAAAAGAACATCTCGAAAAGTCAAAACAGTTGTGTAACTGGCAGTTTGACAAGATTCTCTGATCTGGAAGTGGACTCACTTCACTTTCAGAAGGAACTATAAGTCTTTGAGGCAATTTCAAGTGTGGCAATTCTGGACAGTCATTGGCTCGCACTTTGGCAAGTTTAATTAGTTCTAATTCCCTTTTAGCTCGAACCACATCTGAATGATAATGCTCTGCTTGAATTCGCGTTCCATCCGCCTTTTTCGCAAAAGTAGATATGTCTGTCAAAAGTCTGTTCTTTTTTCCTTCGAGCTCTCTCAACTCGTTTGTCAGAGAAAGCTTAATTCTTTGAAGTTCATCAACTTGATATTTCAGATCATCAATGTTATCTAACAACGAGTCGAATTTGCCAGCGGGTCTGTCTAATTTCGACCGCGTTTGAAAGTGGTCCATTGGAGTTCTTTCAGAAGGCACAGTATGTTTTCCTAAATAGTAATGAGTTACTAACGGCACGAAGAGCGCAAATACCAGAACAGACACAACCAGTCTCCCAAGCGACGAGTCCTTCAGCTTATACATCAATATATGCATTGTACCGAACAGTTATCTGCTTCTCCAAAGAAGAAAACTATTCTTGACGACAAAAGGAAGAAATAATGCTTCTTAAAAGGAAGGTGTTTGCCGTAAAATGATCCACTATTCGAGGGAAATTTAATATTCCGGAAACATCAATGTCTGTTCTTGAAAGATAATTTGCTGAATGAATCGGCGCAATCTGTAGGAACGACAGTACCAATCGTGAGTCCTTTCAGTAGAAGACTGTTAAATACAACTCTATTCCTTTTCGCTTGAAATGTCGTCGAAAGGCGTTTTTCAAACGATGAAAAATCCATGTGGCATGCCATCAAAATCATTCCCACCGCGAAAATGAAATTTAAACCGGGTCGGCAAATGCATCCACACGCTGTCGTTTCCACTTCTTACTTGAGAAAAATTATGTCAATTCATTGCCAAGTTAAATTCATCTTATGTTAGAATTAGAGGCAAATTGTCCAAGGCTTGGACGAGAAAACAACGGTAAAAGACCACCAACAAAAACACCTAAACTTTTCAAAATAGCGCGACGGATGGAAGACGTGATCTGACGGTCGAGGGAAGACTGGAGCGGATGATATCTGATACCGGAAGTAAAATGCGATACGGAACCGGAAATGCAGGACAGCACAGTTAAAATCCTCCAGACGGTAAATCTGTTACCATGGAGTTGCACAGGTAAATGGCCCATTGACATTTCACCGCAGTCTACTTTTAGTGTTGAAAGGTTATGATGTTACCAATATGCTTTTAAGTTACTAAAAGCAGGACTAAAAGTTTAGAAAGTTTACTACCATGCTCAATTGCTGGTTTTCAGCACGGTCACGCCATTCAAAATAGATGAAAATAAAAATCAAAACCATTCAATAGCTGGAAAATGAAAGGAGGTACATAGGGAAAGACCCTCGCCAAGATTCAGGTCAGAGAAATATTTCGTATACGAGATATCCGAAGAAATGTTTTACCCAAATTTATAGAGAATTGTATGGAGACGCTATGCTGGTGCTCACCTGGATGAGCTCCAACATGGCGGACGGAAACCAACATAAACATCTGTTACCGAGTTTTGCTACAAAAGCGTGAATTTATTCTTCGAGAAACTCATAAACATTAAAATAATACTTTTTCCAGTACATGAACTGTTTAGATGGCAAAATTTCCTGAAATAAGTCATTTTTTTAACCTACATGGCAGCTCCCTTGGCCGTCATGTAAATACCGCGTCACGCAAAAGCTTAGAAATTCAAGCGTACTCTATCACAAAACCAAGAACCCTTTTGAAGCGAAAATTTGTTTGACAATTAGTTTTCAGCTGCTCTAATGCATCGTGAGAGTAAAATCGCGGTAGGATGGATAGTTTTTTAGTTTGAATTTTAGTGACGTCATGTGAAAACCAACAATAGGTGGTTTTCACATGACGTCACTAAAATTCAAACTGAAAAACTATCCATCCTACCGAGATTTTACTTTCACGATGCATTAGAGCAGCGGAAAACTAATTTTCAGACAAATTTTCGCTTCAAAAGGCTTCTTGGTTTTGTGATAGAGTACACTTGAATTTCTAAGCTTTTGCGTGACGCGGCATTTACATGACGGCCAAGAGGGCTGTCATGTAGGTTAAGAAAATGACTTATTTCAGGAAATTTTGCTATTTAAACAGTTCATGTTTTAGAAAAAGTATTACTTTAATGTTTATGAGTTTCTGGAAGAATAAATTCACGCTTTTGTAGCAAAACTTAGTAACAGATGTTTCTGTTGGTTTCGGCCCGCCATGTTGGAGCTCATCCAGGTGAGCACCAGCATGGCGTCTCCATACAAACCTCTCTAAGTTTGGGTAAAACATTTCTTCGGATATCTCGTATACGAAATATTCCTCTGACCTGAATCTTGGCGAGGGTCTTTGTATATGTACCTCCTTTCATTTCCCAGATTCTGGACTTTATCTATTGGACGGTTTTGATTTTATTTTGATCTAGTTTTGAATTGCGTGACACTGAAAACCAGCAATACTTCAACAAAAGTGAAAAGATAGTACTTTTCCATGTTTCTTCTTGCTGGTGAATAAAATCCCAGCAAATAAAACAAATTAAAACGTTAATTGGCTTGGACGTTTTCGAGGGGTTGTGGGGTTCTTATGCTCAGGAGGACTTCTGTAGGTGGTTCAAGATACATCAAAGGAATCTTACTGTTCAGGGATTCTTACATCCAGGGTATTCGTACGTTCAGGGATTCTTACATTCAGGGGTTCTTACGCTCAGCGTCTTACATTTAGGGGTTCTTACATCCAGGAGTTTTACGTTAAGGCGTAATTACATTCAAAGGTTCTTATTACATCCAGAGGTTCTTACATTCAGGGGTAATTAAATCTAGGGGTTATTACATCCATGGTTTCTTAAGGTCGGAGGTTCTTACATCCAGGGTCGCCTAACGCTCAGGAAATGACATAAACACTGCAAATTCGAGTCATTCACGTGGCTTCAGTTATCCTGCATTTGGAACATTACCTATGGCAGATCATCAATGTTGATTTAAAAAGTGCAGAACCCAGAATCGAGCCTTTCTCTCTCATATATAGACAAACATGAGCACCAAACCGGAATAAAATTTTTCGTACACGTAAATTGATTGGCCCGCCAAGATTAGCCTGCACTGGCTGCCTGAGGGCCCGTGCAAATTTGTGAAACTTAATTTGGGGAAAATTAAGATTATTCTTGTCGCTGTCGATACACATCCAATTCAACCTGACTGAAGTCTGCCGGTAAAATAACTTGTGAACCATTCAGTTCCCTGACAGATTCCCAGACCTCCTAGTCGCCTAAAAGGGCAGCAAGGGATGCTGTGTTCGGTGCTGTTAGTCGATCGAAAACCCTCAACACTATGATCTAACTGAACACTACTGTTGTTAACTTGCTTCTTATCCATCGCCTAGGCGCCTACGACATGAAACTATTTTAAAGGGTCTCTGTAGAATGATGTTTTTTATTTCCATTCTAGTGCTCCATAAGACACTACTTGTTTGTTTGTATTCATAAGCTTGTATTTCCAAGCTGATAGAAAGACAGATGTGAGTAGAGACCTATTCAAAATTTGGGTCGGAACTGGTAGAATCACTGGAAAAGCTTCCTTAACAACAGACGCGTGCAATTTGTCACTTCTGGGCCGGGTTGTTCGAAGGTGGGTAAAGATAACCCAGGGTTAGTGCGAAATTTGAACGCAGATATGAGAGCGTAAAAAGCAAATTCAGTTTAATTCTCTTTGCCTACAATTTGATGATTGGATACTCTAAAAAAATATAGAAAATCCTCTGAGAAAGTGCTTTCCATGAAAAGAAAAAGAAGCCCTGGTTAAAATTTAACCCTGGGTTAGCGCTAACCGGCGTTCAAACAACTGGGCCCTGGTGCCATATAGAGGAGTTCACGCTCATAGTTGCATCATTGGTAATCAGGGTAAGATGGCGGGAAATAGAGAAGATTTGTATTAGCATTAAAAGTCAGCTATTTCTTCCTGAATTCATATATTTGATGCTGCCTCTTTGAAAAGAGTAACTTACGAGTTCAAAGAAACAATACACTAAATCTGGAGTACAAAGAAGTCCGTGATCAGTTTTTAGAAAACCGTGGTTCTCCTATACAGTTTCTGTAATTCGACAGTATCAAAATTACTGAAAATGTATGGAAAAATTGAGGTTTTCTAAAAACCGGTCACGGACTTCTTTGCACTCCAGATTTAGTGTATCGTTTTTTTTGAACTCGTAAGTTACCCTTTTCAAAGAGAAATCATGAAACATATGACTTTAGGAAGAATTAGTTGGCTTTGAGTTCTAATACAAATCTTCTAAATTTCCCGCCATCTTGCCCTAATTACCCATGATGCAACTATGAGCGTGAACTCTTCTATTCGCGGGAAAGATTGTCAGCATTAGATCCCATCGGCCGTAGCCCTTCTCTCCTCTCATGAAATTTACACAAGGTAAAACTGTTTTCTGCTTTTATATCACACTTAAATGATATTTCAAGCTGGAAATGTTCTTGAAAGTGAAAGTCTCTTCAATTTGAAAGAAAAAGAAGTTATATGAAAGACAGTAGGATTTGAACACACGACCTAGATGGTCCAGTATACTACGTTGACCATTAGACCACTGAGGAGTTGCTGGATGAAAATGAAATAATTTAAGTACGTATAGCATCAACCCCAAACCCAAAAAAGAACCTAACCAGTTTCGAAACAATGCTTAACCCTAATCAGTAGAGGCAGTGCTTAACCCTAATCTGTAAAGGCACTGCTTAACCCTAATCAGTAAAAGGCACTGCTTAACCCTAATTAGTAAAGGGGAAAATTACGTTGTCTAAATTTCATGAGGTCTCCGGAGGGACTGAGGTTGATGGGATCTAATGATAACCAGATTACACGACGGCGACAGTAACGAGAATGTTGAGAAAGCAATAGGTTTAGGCCCCGGCTGTCCACACGAATCCTGAAACTTTTTATACGGATCGGCCTTCCGTCCACACGAAACCAGTGAATCCGCACACCGACACTGCATATTTTTGAAACTGCTCTCCAGAGAGGATTTTTTGGATCCGACGGGTTTGGTGAACTCGATCGTGTGGGCGATAGAAACCGGGACATTTTTCAATTCAACAACGCTGGTTCGGTTTGCTCATGCCGTCTAGAGTGTAAATAGCAAATATAAATAGCAGTGTGGATTGGTGAATCTAAATTAACCCAGTTCCCCACACCGAATTCGTCAGTGTTGACGCAAGTCAAGTATATAACTATACGGCTTCAGCTTATGCGAAATTCATGTGGACGTGGCGTTAGGCCCTTAGCCTGTGTAGCAGGTGCTTGGAAGTAGTGAGTGCAACTAAAAGAACGGGCGCGCGAGAGGCGCGCGCCCGTTCTTTCTTGCACCCACTACTTCCGAGCGCCTGCTACGCAGGCTATTAGGCCCTGTCCATACTAATGGGTTTTCAAAAGTATGCAATTTCGTTTTCATCGAAAGAGCATCGATGAATTCGCGTCCACACTGACGTTTTGGTGCGTTTTCAACTGTCCGCACTAAAACGTTCGAAAACGATGGAATTGCACGGTGCGACGTAAGTTGAACTCTATGCGCATGCTACAAACATATGCGCAGCTGTGATCTTTTTAGTCAAAAGTTACAAAGCGATGCGTTTTCGATAAAACGCTCGCCGCGTTAGAGTGGACGGAAGGGCTAAGCGCATCAAAATGTATACTTTTTCAAACGAAAACGCATTAGACCCTCTCCGCACTAAGGGCCTGATTACAGGAAGGTGGGGGACCCCAGGTGGGCGAGGTAATCCGCCTGTTTAAAAAACCCCTCCCTTTAATTTGATCACCTTTACATGATAGGTAGGGTGACTCGCCAAGGCGGGTACCCCGGTCTGCGGATTACCCTCTCGGCAGGAGTCAAATTTTCCCTCGTAAACGTTTGAAGGTGTGGTAACCCGCCCAGCCGGGGTGGGATTCGAGATACCGTCAAATTCGCGCAAAATTCACTTTGGCGGTGGCTTTCCATTGTTATTTTAAAAAGTCACAATAGAAAGCCACAGCACTGAAGGTTGCAGCAAGAGCAGCAAGTGATTGTAGAAGATCATTAATCTCAAATCTCAAATCTTTATTTTAACACGGTAAAAATTCATCAGGGTTTTGTTACATATGAAGTATAAGCTACATAACAATATTTAATAATAATAAATACATATCTAATTAAAGAGTCTCTTAAAAATACTACTCAAAATTACACTAAACTATACCTGTTTTTCATGAATGCCATGTATCTAACTTAATTAGCTAACATGAAAGTTTAACAATTGCTTAAAACGATTTAAAGATTTCTCTTGCCTAAGATTGCAGGGTAGACTGTTCCAGAGAGTTGCACCTCCATATAGCTAAAGCTCCTTTTTAGGTAGTTGGTTCTTGGTAAAGGGACATTTAATTTGTTCGTAGAGTCCCTTAAGACATAGCCTGACGTACTGCGCTCAGTAAACACAGAGGATAAATGGTCAGGAGCCAGATCATTAAGAGCTTTGAACACCATTGAAGCTACTTGAATTTGACGCTGGGTGATCAAGTCTTTCCAACCAAGTTGTTGTAACAAGTAGCGAGCGTCAGCATCATAGGAGGAGGAAGTCAAAATGCGAGCAGCACGATTCTGCATTTTTTTGTAATCTTTCAGAGAGCGTTTTGCCGCAATTACCCCAGACAATACTACAGTAATCGAAATGGGGTTGTAACAAGGCATTGTAGATGTAATGCAGTATTTCTGGCGAAACAAAAGGTCTAATTCGCTTTATGGCACCAATGCCGGAGGCAATCTTTTTGGATAGTTTGTCGATATGACTATTTAAATCACGATTCAGACTAGACTGCATTGAGTGTAAGTCTGCGCTAGCATATGTTATGTGGGTGTCGTCTGCATACATCCTAGGTTGGCAGAACGACAAACAGTTTGGCAAATCAAAAGAACACGTGGTTTGCCAGCAGTTTTCTTGTTTACGTGCCTAACGACCATTAAATTCAATAATCTTACCCCAGGATGGCGGGTTATAAGATTGCATGTAAAGGAGGGCTTTTTCTTTCCCCCACCTATGTGGGTTACCCTGTGGCCCCCCACCTCCATGTAAACAGGCCCTAATGCCAAACAACGACGCACGCGCAGCACGCGCCTTTTTGTTTTAATTTTTTGCCATTCTCGTCCCCAGAGCCCGTCGTTTCTTGGTCACGTGGTCGGGAATGTTTCTTAGGAATTCGATTCCAGGAAAGTTGGCCTACTTTTGACAAAGTGAAATCACTTGGATAATTGCAAACAAAATGGGCCGCGCGAGAACGTGCGAGTGAGCTGCGAAGACGTAACTCCCGTGACTGAGAGCGCGTCTTTTTTCGAGTGCCGCTTGTGCGTATTAATGACCACTCACAAATATCCCCAGTAGAAGCTCATAGAGGGCTTACTAGCAGGTTACAGGCCCTCTCAATTTAAAATGGCAGACTGATGGATTGAATGGATGAATAAACACGTACCCTTGTGGAGCTTTTGGAACAGTGAGAAAATCGACAACAACGTTTAAACGCTTGTAGGTAGAATAAATTACCCTCATCGTTGACTCACTCATACAACCAAGGGAAATGTTTAAAAAAAAGGAAAGAGAAAAAAATGTTTGTTTGTTTTGTTTTTAGATTTTTTGTTATGGAGCCATTCCGTCTGTATGCTTGACTGCTAATTGGAACGGGCCTCACAATTGACTTTAAAACATCTGCTTCAAAACAATTATTTAAAATTTCTAAATCCAACACGTCTTTCATTTTGCAAAACACATTTTTGAGCCTCTGAGGTAATGTTTGGTTACATGACCTATCACAAGTTTCTGTATACAGGCTTCCGCAAACCGAAACAAAAACATTTTCCTTCTAATCTATAAATCTCATTCATGCAAGGTTGCTTTGAGAAACGTTTCAATTCAATTTTCTTTTCTGTTGCTTTGCATGCCTCACAGCACCTGGGTTTGTCCTATTGCATGCAATCGTATTTACTTAACCTTAGAAACCCAGTTTAATAAAATGAGTGGACGTGGAACATTAAAATGGGCGCTAAAAGGGGTCATTGAGATATCATGTGCTCATGATGCGTCTGATAAAAATAGAGTACGTTTGGCTGAATATTTGTCCTTTTTTACCGTAGACTTTTGTAAAGTCTCGCGAATACGAAAGCTATTATATATTGGGTATCCTCGACCAAGAATGTTTATAGTTCTTTAATTTTCGGGGTTTTTTTTGCATGAAAGAGACAAACGGATTATCATCTAGCCGGGCGTGGTCCGTTCCTGAACAATAATGCACTCAAGTTTGGGCCGAAGTTTGTTGAACAAGGTACGATTCTTGCCCATCCTTGTTCCAAAGGTCCTTCTTTGATCTTGTTTTCGTCTCAATATGACAAAAACAGAGCACTAGGTGCGAGTTCAAATGATGGCAATTAGATGACGTCACATGTGCTGATTGGAGAATTTCTGGATGCGGTTCAAACTGCCATCACGGGCGATGTTTGTTAGCCGGCTTTCCTTCCAAGCGATTTTCTTTGGGTGTATTGGTAGTATTTCTAGTGGCTCCGATCCATTGCCAACAATTCTGTCGAGTTACGAAATATTTGCAGCTAGCCGTTACAAAACAAACGATTGAGTCTAGCTCGCAGCGTTTGGCAGAGCCCAGTATAGCTATAATCTTATAATCAAGGCGTTAAACTAAAATCTTAGCGACTTTGATAGTTAAAGCTAACTACCTACGGAAGTCTCGACTTCGCCTTCTAGTTCAGTTCAGAGGAACATTCAGTATTTCAGTTCTCCGCCATGGCGACACTCTGGCGAAGATGACGAGTCAGTTGTTCAAAAGTGGGTAAAGCTATTCACGGAATAAATCACTATACACAGGACTAAATGCATTATCAATCTTCTACTTTGCATTGTCACTGTGAAGAAGCAAAATACGATTAGTTTTCAACAAATAACTTCATTACACACGTGCACAACACAGTCTAGTTGCCAGACTGAGTCTGTTCCTCCGTTTCTCAGAGCCCACTCTCCTGGATTTCTCAGTTGTACTCCGTAATAGGTAATTAACCCTTAGCCGCAGATTGAGTCATTTCAGGTCAAACAGAGTTACGGCATTTCTGAACCGACTCCGTTTTCAGTTAAGTTCGTAAGCAACGAATTGAGCGACGGATACTGGATCTTTGCACAGATACCTCATTTTGTGCGTGAGTTTTTTACTTTGCCCGGAAAACCATGACCGCACCGCAATTAAAAGGGGTTTAAAAACGATTGTTTTCAATATATACTTTTGTCATCGTTCGCTGATTTTGCCTTTTTACTATATTACTTTTACATATTAACAAAAAACTAAAAGTATATGAGAGCCAACAAATCCACTTCCACCATGCATTGGACACCCAGGAGCCGAAGAGCCTAATGGCACTAGTAACTACGGTATGACGAAGAGAACGAGAGAGAACTAAAAAACTGGCCGGTTTCACGTTCAAATATTCACCAACTTAGCAAAATAAATTTTCCTCGGAAGAATCACAGGTAACCCAGGCTCACGGCTTATGTCACGTACGGGTTTTATAACATGAGTAATTATAGAGAACATACGGGGCGAAGGTTAGGTCTGGAAATTTGCTAGAAAATGGAAATAAAAATTGATGAAACTTACCATGTGACAAGTTGTTGTTGTCCTTAATATGCACACGAAGTTTCGAGAAAAATAGTCTGCTTCATCTTTCCTACATAGTATATATGTAACAAGACAACAACAACTCGCCACATGGTAAGATTCATCGATTTTATTTCCATTTTCTAACAAATTTCCAGACCTAAACTTCGCGCCATATGTTCCCTATATTTACTCATGAAACCCGTACGCCGGTGACACAAACAATGAGCCTGGGTTACCTGTGGAAGAATTCGATCATCTCTTTGAACAAAACCACTTCCCTTAGTGCTTCAAAGAAATATAATCTTCTTCCTGAAATCCTTCAAAAACATCGCTGAATCTCAAGAGCTGGAAGTGAGCTCGATTAAAACTGAATTGTAGCTGTTTTCACAACTGTCGTGTACGAAACCCTAATTACATGTCAAAAAAACCTGCCACTTTTGCACGATATTTGCGGCAGTTCTCCTATAACGTGATAAGGGGCCGGCGTGCCAGAGAGTACGCGTTGATGAGAAGCTAAGCCGGCCGGCTCACGTTCTACGTCTTTTCCCGTGCCAAAATGTGCTAGGAAGAGTGAAGTTTCTTTTTTTATCTCAAAACCACTTCCCTCTATGGTGCAAAATATATACCCTTGAGACACGTCCACTCGATAGTCCACAAATGAACTTAACCAACAGCACGCCTCTTTTTGAACAAAAGCAATGAACGAAACCAATTTTTTTAAAATACTTATGCAGCACTGGTTCTGTTTATTTTGTTGCCAGATAGGTGAAATTGGCCCCTTAAAATTAGAATCCAGTGATGATGAAATCTGAGTGAGTGTGACAACTTACATGAAAATTTCTCTGACCGGAGCTGTAGTTTTTTTAACAGTCAGGAGTTCAAATTAACTTCTGATTGTGTGTGTCAAAAGAGTGTTTTCTCTCAGGTCTTCCTGTAGTACTTAATTTTATTTATTATTTCACGAGGAAATTTTAGGAAATATTTATTCCAAATTAGCCTTTTTCGCCGGGTACTTAGGTATACTCAAGAACCTTTTTTGTACTGGCCACGTATTGTTCTTTTGTCTAAACAATTGTTTTCAATTGTTAGGTGCATGTCATTTCGGCTTTCATTCAAATAAATGAAGTGAGGCACGTTTTCGTTCTGTCAATAAAGAGACTTTTTTATTTCCAGAGCTGACCGATATTGCTTAGTCGTATTGAAAGTCGAGCTCCCGAATATCAGCCACAAAAGAAAATCACAGCTCAAGGGTGTTGTGTGGTTATTATTGTTACTTTTTCAAGATTTCACGAATTAACCAACTAGGTTGGCTGTGGGTCACTAATACGACTCAAATGTCAGCAAATTCTATGAGTTCAGCCGCGAGCCTCTACGTTTCCCGATAAGATACACAACTGTCTTAAAAATGGTTGTCGCTTCTCGTTTTCAGTTCCCATATTTTTAACAAACTCAAAATGGATTATGATATACCTTTGGATATTATGACTAAGCAACGCCTCGGCTACGAATCGGGACCATCCATCTGTTTCCGCAAGACACTAGAATAATTGTTTAGTATCTTCCTTAAAATAACTGCCCAATTATGAACCAATATAGACATAGACAACTGAAAGAGAAAAGTAGAAGACTCATCAGCTTAAAATGCTTATTTTCAGCGTCTGATAAATCAAAACAACGGTAGAAAAAAAATTTTGCGAGGAAAAATGGGAAAGTTAGTTAACTAAAATTCTGGGCGTGACTGACATGTTTTATCTTCGGAACGTTAAAAAAAAATAAAGCCAAATAATGCAATAAGACAGTTTCTTTTTGCTGATGTAAGAATCGCTCTGAGTTGCAAAAATGCTCTGTATTTGTATCCCGGATGTAGCATGTTTTTATATGCAAGATAAACAGCCGGTTCCATACTGTTTATCGTAGGTCACGAAATGACTTCAGTTATAACTTCACTCGCGTTCATTATTTTGCAGTCTCTTGCGGAAGCTGTGGAGCAAACCGCTGCAAAATTGTCACTTTTGCAGTATTTGTTTCCTCCGAAATATTAATCAAAGACCTCCTGAGAACGTGACCACTTCGACCGTAATGAAACTTCGCTTATAGGTTTTGAGGCCTTTTTGGGCTTGGTATACTGAAACGAGTATTGTTTCAAGATGATATGCAGACATAACAGAAATAAAACGTTCAAAATCTCGGCGTTTTTTTTTAAACTGTTGAAAAACAACAAAAGCCCTTTGTTGTAACAAACCGCAAGGACATTCAAGACCTCAAGGTATAAATAGTCGTTTGAAATTCGTCAAAACGTGCAATTGAAAAACAAAGTGAAAATTACGGCAATATGCAGTATTTTTAATGTTTGTCGTAGATCGAAAGCAAAAAAATAAATTTACTAATTCAATGTGTGTTTTTTGTCGTGCTTGTCCTTTTACCTCTTACCAAAAAATCGTGGGGGTCTTTCTTCTAGCTCGCTTACATGACTGTTTGCACTGTTTAGCAATTTAGCAGTTTTTTAAAAGCAGATGGCAATTTTTTAGCTCGTAAAAAATCAGTCTTTTGTTCCTCTTTAATATGAGTTTTTCCATCACGAAAATCATTATTTTGTAGAACTTTTCGTGTTGAAAAACCACTAAAATCAGCCCTTGATCATGTGAGCTATTTACAGAGCCCGAACGGCATCAGCTATTATCCGTTTAGAAGAAAGCCACGATAAAGATTGGGATTAGTCATACTTCGTAGTCATAATAAGTTAAGAACAATCCCAATACAATGAAATTTTCTTTTTTTTCCTTGTACCTAGACTAGCATGACAACTGAACTTTAGTGCACTGTGGGTTCGCTTAAATCAAGCTAAGTTCAAATGAAAAACCGACAAAAGCTAGTTAAATTTGTTTTCATTTATAGCATATCGTGTTATGAATCACGTAGAGATTAGAAGTTGCCAGGTACCGAGATAACCATTGAGTAAGCATAAAATTTGCTTTCAGTTTCATGAAAGCATCAAGACATTTATTATTCACCTCGAGGAACCTGTTTTTACAGTCTTTTTAAATAGCTATTCCTTTCAGGAGCCATAATCTCAAACAATTAGCTTTTACTCTCAGCAGGGTCGGAAGAAAGAATCGAGTTATGTTTTATATTTCTCTTTGATTGCTGTATGTCATTACAGCCGCCGGTCGAAATGTTTACATCACGTGCGAAAAGCCGGCAAACAAAACAGCGTATATTGTTTTTGTTTCAGGCGGAAGTGACACACCTCCAAAAATAACCAATCATTGAAGGGCAACTAAAGTTGTTTACCACGAAAACCGGCACAAAAAATTTCAGATATCGTAAGTTTCCTCCGCAAAATGCGTTGGTCTTTCGATATTTCCGTCCAAAATAGAACCATTTGTAATTGATGGGCCTTAAAGATGACCAAAAATTGCTGAAAAACAACGGGACATGACTAGCATATGAAATGAGGGGAGTAAAGGTTATTTAATATTTATTTCTGTCAAGGGTTGATTGATTGAACGCCAGTCGTATTGTCTCGAACGTGCATTAACCAATCACATTTAATGTCAAAGGTTGAAGGTTCGTCGGAGCTCGGCCGTGCGTGGAAGACCAAAAAATAAAACAAGGGTTCAATTCAACTAAACGCTTAATTTCATTCAAAAATAGAGTTAAAAAAGAAACCTATAAAAGAACTGACTTTTTTTTTTATAGTTCTCCTCTCGTGACGTGCTTTTGTCGTGAATGGAAAAGCCTTCAAGGTTGAAACTTCATAATGGCACGTGCATCCCGCTTGAACAGTGGGACATTTTTAACGCGAAACG
The DNA here is from genome assembly GCA_038088405.1 of Porites divaricata. Classification (NCBI taxonomy): domain Eukaryota; kingdom Metazoa; phylum Cnidaria; class Anthozoa; order Scleractinia; family Poritidae; genus Porites; species Porites divaricata. The sequence continues at coordinate 62,015,070 of JBBMOI010000001.1, read as the reverse complement.
CGCGCCTTAACCGCAACTGCCCAGGCAAATTTCGCCGTATTTCCGATCTGACAAGCTTCGCCGATTGTGAAGTTTTACTCAAATAGGTACAATGTTCAATCATTCCTTGAGTGGTGTGACTTTTCCTCGTGTGAATAATGGCACATGTTTATTGAATAATTACTCGAGTCATAAACCCACATGTAAATTTTTATTGGAGATACGTTAACTTCCAAATATTTTTGTCTATATTATTCCTTGCTAGTTTCGATAGCATTCAATGGAAAATGCCAAAAAAATTTATAATACTATCTTGGAGATGTTGTAACAAATACGCGTCCGAAAGCTTAGCTAGTCGCAAAGTACATTTACTTTTCATATCAATAACATTTTCCGTCTGACAGACCTCTCAACGATCATCGCTCCTGAACGAACGAAATATTCCTTTTTCGCAGATTCTCTTGTTTCAAGACTGCGATATATAAAAAATAGAACGATTTCATAAAATATTTAATTTATGTACAAGTCCTTGATTTTACTTTACGACTATAAATGTTTATATTCGGTGTTTTAATACGAACAAGCTATCATGGATATAAATATAATATTTGCTAGGTGAGTGAACGAGATATTCTTAATTTCGTTCGCCGGTTGAAAAGTTCAATCTGCAAATCGCACGCAAGCTTTTTTCCAACGGCACTGCGTGCACCAAAGATGCCTGTTTTCCATCCCGTAAACTTTACGACACTTCTTGCTTTCGCCTCGGACTTTTCGAACAACGTGGTGACTGGCATGTGTTTGGATTCTTGCAGGAGGGCTGGTTTTCCCGCTCACTTTCGAAGCCGGCGGCGTGGGCGGGAGCCGGCTGAGCGCTTGAACATCCCAGTTGAATCGTGGGTGCTGAAGAGAGCCGAAAGTTGGAGAAGTGATAACACCAGGCTCCGACCAAGGACTTTTCACCATGTCAAAATGCGACTGAGTCGGCGTTGGAGAAAGGGCGAGTGGAGCTGGAAAAACATCGTCAACTTCGTCTAAGTCGATTTCATTAAAATAAAAGTCTTCCTCTCCATCACTGTACCCATCTTCGACTGAACTTTTGGGCCTGCAACGGCAAAAAAAGGAACCAATTCATCATGGCTGTTTCACTTTTTCGATCAAGTAGTTACGAGGTCAGCCAAAGGAAAACGACTCGAAGCAATCGGAAGAAATAGCGCAAATACACCTCCTAAACTCTCACTTACATCCATTCTCGCTTAAAACGAAACTCGAAATATATTTCACTGATAAACCTTTATATAATGTTCAAAACATTGCAAGAAAATTATTGGACTTTATCGTTCGCAAAAATCAGTCGCGCCATAAGTCATGGGATGTAAAAAGCATAAAATGCTTGTAGTTGCAAATCTTAGCGACGATCGCTCAAAAAGCGAACAAAAATAACACACACACTTATTTTTGGAGACTCTCACCGAAAGACCCAACGGTGCAACCGAAAGAGAAGCGACGGTAAAACTCTTTTTAACAACAACATAAAAACGTGCACTTACCCGAGATGAATTGTTCTGACATGACGAATTATTCCAGGAGCAGTTGAGAGGGTTTTCCCACAGCCGGGCCACGTACATTTGTACAAAGTCTTGAGATTGGGGTTCGATGAGATAGAATTCTGAAAATACATAAATTAACACATGATTACCTCATTGCATGGCTACTAAGAGTGTATAGGTTTCCTAAGGACGAAAAATTAAAATCTCGGAGAGAAAGCAACTCAACCGGTAACCGGAACAAACCGCAAACAAACAGGAAAGCACGAGAGATGTCGCGCGAGGACTTTATTAAAGGTGCGAAGTTGTTGAGAGAACAAAAATACAGATCAACCCTCTCCCAGACATTTTCACAGCTGCAAAAACCAAGGCAGGTTATGGGGTGTTGGTTTATTATCCTCGAAGGAATACTATACAGGTAAAAGAGCGAGAAGCCAGAGGTCATCGGGGTAAACAACATTACCGCCAACTTGATTTGTGCAGTATTATGTCGATTTCCACTAAACGAACGCTTACCTTTCTCTTTCGTGTATTCTCTAGTCGCTGAAATTCAAATCCGATTCCTTCGTCGACTGGCGAAGGAGGCCCGTCGAAGAAATCGTGCGAATGAGATGGAGAGCTCGATCGTGCCGGTGAGTTTGCAGGGCTTGGAAAGTGTGCCATATCAGACCCGGAGTCTGGTGTTAAAGGAAATCCAAAATTAGCCTCCACCGCTGGAAAAAAAACAAGAAATTTCTGTTTAAATTATAAAATTAAACGCGAACGGCAGCAAAAATTAGTGCTATCACAGCATAATTTCTAGACGGAAGTTCGAAGTTCGCAAAACACCCCAAAGTGTTAGGGTAAATAAATTGTAAATAAGAACGTGCGGATTTAAGCTAAGACAAGCAAAAATACAATGAAAAGTAAAAATCTCTGAACAAAGAACCTACTTTGATCCATGTCCTTGAAAACTGGGGATATCGATAGAGCTGTAAGAACTAGAGCTGCCATTTCCTCGCTCCTAGTTACATTTTCTTGCCTCTTTGTGCAACCCCTGAAAAAAAGTGGCTTTGGAATTCAGTGCACGCATGTCTCTACCACCAAACTAAAAAGCTGAACAAAAGAATATAAATGCAGGGATCCGAGGATCTTAAAATACGAAATAAGCTCTTTCCTATTAACTTTAAGGCCTCAACAAAGACGAGAAAACAGTAGATGAAAGAAAACACAAATTAGTTAGAGTTTGTATGTGTTCATTCTAACGTAAAACTCACTTGCATGAATCTATTCCATGTGCTTTCATTTTGCATGGCACAGGGCATGATATGTTCGAACTGGAATTATCCAGCGTTCTAATCCTATGAATTGACTCAGAAAACTGCTCCCCTTTCATGAGATGCATTTCTTCTGGTCTAACGGCCATGACCGTATCTGGCTGGTCCAGGATTTGAACCAAGACTTCGTTGAATTCTAAGCGGGTCTTCACGACCCGCGCTTCAACCTCGCGGCCTTTTAACGAGATAAAAACTCGCTGTCCGTCCTTTACCGCTCTAACACCGACAGTATTAAATCCTGGCCCAACAATTTCTCCTTCATCTACCTCGGCTATATAGTCGTCCTCAAATAAAATGGTATAAGTGTGTTCGCCGGTTGGCTTGCTTTTCACTGCTTCAATAACACCACTGTAGAAATATCCATCCTTCCATGGTGCACTCACATGAACACCAAGTAACGAATTTTTAGGCCGTCGTCTGAGTGATAGCATTCTTTCTGCATCAAATAGTGGAAAACTCGTCAATATTTGTCAGAAATTGAATATTTTCTCCCTTTACAACGGAACCGGTAAAAACTTCTCGCACGAGAGTAACCGAATTATCGCTTTGTTGTTGTTTTTACGGAAGATTTGGGGGCGTCAACCAACCCCTGTGGTGATTAGGTTTTATTGCGAATTCTGATTGGTTTACTTCGTCGGTTAAACACTACGGCCATTTCTATTGGTCCAACCCTCTTTTGATATGACGTCTGATTGGCTAATATTATCTGCTATTTTTAAACCCATTGAGCAGCTTTGTTGACATTTTTGAGCTTGCGACGTGTCGACATCACGTACGCACTTCTTTTATTGAAAAACATGGTTATTTCTTTTGTTTCGGTTCGAAGAAGGTAAAGCTATTGTCATCGCGTGGTATCTTATTTCTGCAGATCCGGAAAAGCTGCTCTTGGTGAAATGTTTTTGCTCAAGGAAGTCTTGCTTTTGAAATTCGAGCCGAATCCATGTGACAAACGTTACGGTGGAAAGTTTCGCCAAAACAAATACCGTAGAGTGATTGGCTGTATTTGGAGGAGTGACATGGGAGGTGTCCAAAGTAATTGTTAAACAAGAAATATCATTGGTCGACGAAACATACATATCGCAAATTTGCCGACCTTACGGCGCCGCTGCAATTAAACTTACAAACAAGGCAGATTTTTCTTTACAGAACTCGGCAGTTTCGTTTTACGGGTAGGCAGTTGTTTATTGTTTACATGTTTTCAAGATACACGGATTCTCGTTTTGATATGCACACTATTTAATAATAAAGAAAAAATACATATTTTTAAACGCCTCTCGAATTACGAAAATTAAATATTCAAAAACATATCGTGAAAAAAGAAAGTAAATAAAGAGAGAGATCGACCACCCTGGCTATATCGCACATCTGCCAAAATATCGAGCATGTGCTAGTGGGCCACTTTAAATGCAAAACGGCAATCGACAACTTCAAGAATTTGATTTTTGTCATGAATTGCGCCGAAATGAAGTTCAAAACAATCTATAGATCTTGGACCTTTGCCCTTTTTATCTATCAGACTACCGTAAAAATAATCAACTCCGTTTTACGAGATCGTGCCGGCCGGTGTAAATCCCACGTAACGTGACTCTAACTGAGGCACGAGGCTGGTATTTATCCGCCCCCATGGTGAGACGTTTCACACGAGACGCGCACCGGTTAAATACTCAAAAGAAAAAAAAGAAAAAGAAAAAGAAGAAGAACGAAAGACAGAAAAAGAAGAAAAAAATATTATAACATCAGATTGAAACCGCATACATAAGGAAATGCGCCAGCCTGAACAAAGAAATAGAAACTTGGATGCGAGCACGCTTATTGAAACCTGGCACTTAAAAAAGGGCTACTTTTCAAAATATCTAGCGGGATTTTGAATGGACAATAGCTGAAGAAGCTTTATCTGTGACCTCTTATTGTGGATAGAGTTCAAAAACATATCTAATAACCAAGTCACGTAGCCGAAACAATTTAACAATAATGTTTATAAATTTCAAAGAAGATAATGCAAATTTATCCAGCAGTGATTGTTATGAACTGACAATACACACTCGCAACGCAACGAAAACCTTTGCGGAACAAATGAGATTATGATTGAATAAATTCCATTGATGAAAAACTTGTACTTGTTTCGTTACGATATTTGCTCAAGGTATCATACGTAATCGATAAAAATTTCTGCGAACCTGCTGTCAGTTATCGGTCTCGATCTGTCACGCGAACTGTTCTATTTACATTTTACACCACGAGAAACCTTTGAGCGCTTTTGATCATTAAAGCAAGCTGTTTTCGCCATAAACGTTAAACAAAGTGTTAATAGGAAAGAGTGCAACTGAAATTTTAAGAAACGTCAATGCAAAGAGAGCGATCAAACTTCTCGATCTCGTGCGCGAACTTCGCGCGTGTCCAACAATCTTACTCGGATGTGACAAATATCCGTCTTGCTATTTAAATGATCGCTCTTGTTATCAGTATTATCATTATTATTATTTTTACTCTATTAAAAATGGTTTGTTCCCTTTATCGCGTCCCTTGCAAGAGCTCAAAAGAATCCGCAACAACCGAAAAGAAAAGTGGGTGTTCTAGGATTTTTGTCATATTTAATATCTCGGTGCTCAGGAAAACATCGATTACCTGCAATTTCGCCATCGTATGCATTTTTTGTACCTATTGTGTACGCTGCAACGCTGCAGATCATGATAACGAGCTATATTTATACCTAATTCCTACTTTGAAACAAGAACTAAACGAGACATTCGAGTTTACACGTTTATATTAACTCGATGGGGGCTGTGGGCAGGGTGTGAAGGGGGCGCTGTCAAAACAAGTTTTGTATTCTTTTAGCAGTCTCGTGCCAACGTGTTAGTCATGCATCGCATGTCTCGTGCATGACATGCATAATTTCTTTCTTTCACTGTTCAACTCTGCTATGGAGTATGCTTCAATAAAGGGATTCATAACAAAGATGAGAGGGGTGTGATGTACCGTTTGTGGCATTTTCCAATCCATCTGGCTTCCATTTATGTATGGATAAGAAGCACTACCTATGGTCTCTCATTCGGTTATTGTTTGCAAAAAAGTTCTAAGAGAGAGGTTACTTGTGGTCTAAAGAGGGATAAGGTTTCAAATCCTCGAATCCTCAAATATCAAATCTTCAGCAACGCCATGTAGCCCTCTGTCGAAGTAGCGACTAGGTTTTCTGTTTCTGTCAAATTCTTTATTTCGCCAAACATCCTCCACCAAACCTCTTCTTGATAAGAGATGTTTCATAGTTAGCGAGTGAGGCGTAGATTGATTCTTGCAAATAAATCAGATAATCTTTCAAAACACTGCCAGTGTAAGGATATGCCCAAAGCCGATGAGAGGATCTCAGTAATGTATTAAGAGAGCTCATCTGTTGCATGGCGGAAAAACTGGAAGATTTTCATGTGGCATGTAAGTTGTTTGCGAGAATGTAGGGACACTACTTGGAACAGGCTAACGGTTGGCCATTGTTTATGATAATTCTTGTTTTGCTTGTTATGGCATGTTACAGTATTTTTTCCGGATAAAGCAATTGTCAAAGGAAACCATAAGCTTGTGAGGAAATATAGTTTCTGGTTATGAGAGAAAGAGCTGTCCTCAAAAATAAATGAAATCTAAATAAACAAGGGCTGTATATTTTGAGCAAAAAAAAAAGTCCTGGGGACATTCATGTAGAGCTCAAACTGCATGCCATTCAGTGCTTCGTAATCTAGTCCGACAACAATGCTCTCGCAATAGTAAGTTGCTTCAAAGGAAATATGTGTACGCTATTAACAAAACTGTTTTAGTATGAAATTGTCAATGTCTTGTAGGATCGAGCTGATCATAGCATTCGAGATCCTGAACGCATGGCAGAAGCATATTGGGCGGAGGGGGGTTGAGGGAGTCTCCTCCCCTCCCCCGCCCCCTCTTTTGCCTTCCCCGGCTATTCATGTATGCATCCTCCTCGTTGTTGTTTTGATTTTCAAATGTTTTAAGGCAGGCTCTCTTGGCCGTTGTTTTGGAGTTTCTTGGGTCCGCCCCTGCCTTCCTGTTTACTCCTGCTGTCGATTATAATACTGTACGTTTTGTACTGATGGCCCTGATGATAGCAGAGAAATGTAACAAAGCCTACACCGCACATGACTAAAAGCATTGGTTTTCTTATTTTCATTCCATTCTCGCACTCACGCCGATTCCATCCAACATGCAATGTTAGCTATGCTATGCCCGATCATCAGGTTCCTCTTATATTTCATCCTATTTCCTTTAAAATCTCAAGGGGAGTATTGCATGATATTGCACAGCGGGTATAGAGATTTGTGTTGCGAAAGATACTGTAAGGGTAAGGGTAAATAAATGGAATAGTATCCTCTGGCTTCTCTAGTTTGTTAGCTAATTCCATACCCCCAATTTACGAGGACTCTTTCCTTCACATGTTTAAAGTGCTGTTTAGTTTTAGTTGCAGCTGCTTCAACAGGGTAAACCGACCTCTAAAGAACGATCGAAGGGTGACAGGGCAGGAAGGAAGCATACAATTTTTCGGAAGAAGGGCTGTATTGTTACTAAAACAATGCTGTTATGGCTATTGCATAAGAAAGATGTATCTTCACACCGTAAAATGGGCAGCCAAATGTAACACGCAAGCTTGCCGTCGAGACTGAAAACTCATGCACACTAATCACCTTGAAAAAAGGCGATTGCGACCTCAGATCAATACCCACACAGTTCTTCTTC
>JBBMOI010000001.1:61922500-62002500 GCA_038088405.1 Porites divaricata | reverse complement strand
GTGATTGATAAACTTTGACACACCACTGAACAACATCAAATTTCGACGTTTTATAGAATCCGAAGCTCTCCGTTAAGCGTTTGAAGTCAGCGATTGAAAATAAACAACTTGAAGAATTTATGGACCAAGGACGGGCAGCGTCGATTGAAAACCGTGCGCCAAGAGGTGGTAACCAACAGTTACTTTTGACTTTGCTAGAACAGTTTGCATTCATCAGATTCATCGATCGATTTCTCGTGCTTAACGGTTTATTAACCTGGTCACGTGATCCTCGAAAGAGATTCGAAAATGGAAGGCGAACATTACTCACCTGCATGTTCGGTTTTCGTTCAAGTAAAGTGACTTGAGTAAGAGACTAGATTTTTCTGTCATTCCATTTTGAAACTTTTGTGAATTTTGTAGATAAACAAAAGTCATGTTTACTTCCACATAAAGCAGGATCAGGGGACGTCACTTCAGATTTATTTCATAATTTTCAGATTTCAATCGAGCTAACCAAAATCGACCCCATTTTATACAGACTTCTTTGATATAAGTACGCCGTTGTTTTTGCAGCTATATAGCAGAAATTAAAAGAAACGAAGTCCTATAGAGTACGTGATGCTACGCAATGGTTACGGTTGCACCTTCAATATAAAAGTGCAATATATCTAGGAAACGATAAAGACAGCCTCAAAGACAGGCCCAACATTGCAAGAATTCTTTATCTAAACCTTTTTATCAGACAAGATAAAACGTATCATCAGATTACGAACGGTTGGGTTAATCGTGAGGATTGACAAATTTATAACATTTGATCTTACTTATCATAAGAAAGCCTCTCAATATGTCCTTTCGGCTATATCAAGAAGTCAACGGGGAGAGGGCAGCGCAGGTTCGTATTTGGCTCAATTCGGCTTTCACAGTTCGACTTCTGGGAACTGGTTTAGCATATCCTTTATCTTATACCGCTACGTTCACTGACTCCAAGAAAAGCCTCGTTCGGTGCATATGCCTCGCAATAAGAAGACGCATGGGGCTGGAAGAAATTCAGCTAAGAGAAGTACTTTGGACCGAACAGGTCGCACAAACCATAAATATGGCGTGGTCTTTCTTTGGTGTTGCAACATTGTTTGATTGGTGAGAAAATCTCACGCTACTTTTTGAACCTATCAGGAGTAAATTCAAGACTTTCCAGCATGCGTTTTCCCGCGATTCAGGCACCAGATTTACTTCGGGTTCTGATTGGCCTGTGGGATAGGCCTACCACAATACTCTTCAATATATAATTAGTTTTAGCAATATTTGAAATACTCGGCGATGCAAATTCTTCAAACAGAGCAGCTATGTTAAGTGTAGCCACTGAAAAGAACCGACCAACCAGATTTCAAAGCAAGTGCAGGCAGCTGTCTGTTCCAGCGCGGGAAAACAAGCTTGCAAGTCATGATAAATAGAGTTTCAGGAGGTTTAAATCTCATTGTCTAGGAAAGTGGCACAGTATTTTTATAGCTAATCACAAAGCATATCAATCTTTTTCTATTGTTATATGGTTGCATTTTTCAAAGACAATAGCGCTCTTGTTCGTGATCTTCTTTTGTGTATTCAGATACAGCGTTCGACCTTCATTCGGCTATGGTCGGCAAATTGTCGTTGATAGCATTCTAATACTAAGTAGGGGCAAGCGGAGGAATTTTATGTGAAACACAAACGACAGTCAGAGGGATTGGGGTTCCGACACACAATGAATTGCTGTCTGTTACAAATGAAAAGCTATTCTCGTTGAGCGTTGAAGCCCCCTATACAAATTATTCATTTACGACTAAAACTGCTTTAGTTAACAACAATTGAATGGACGCCAACATCAGCTATCAAAAACAACATTGTTTCTCCTTTCATTCTTTTAATAACAGTCGTTGAATTTCCTGGTACATAAAAATATCCCTATTTTACGATTCACTCCATCGGTATAGCTATTTTCCTGACAACATGAATTATATATCGTTTCAAGAAATTATGTGTAAGTCACTATAATTCCCTGGTACATAAATAAGTTTTCGTACGTAACACTGCTTTTCGACTTCCTTATTATATATTACTGCTCGTGTTGTTAATAAGTTTGCAAGAAAAATGCTGTTGTCTTTAAATATTAAAAAAGGATGGTGCTGGCCATAAATTGAAATAATAACCATCATCATCAACATTGTTACCATCTATTTAAAATATTTCTCCCTTTCTGATCGGCTAAAATCCGCCGGTTAATCTTTGTTTAAAGCCTACGCTGTTTTACGTCACTCGGGCAATAAATGAGAATTTTTGGACGAATGACGTCACGGAACAAAAGGGGTGGCTGAGGCGCACAAAAATGGCTGGAAATGTCAACCACTTGGCGAAGACAAAAAAAAATTCCTGAGAAATAAACGCAAAAAGTAAAACCAATGAAAGATGTTAGCTGCTTTGTGAAGAATATTATAAAACCTAAAACTGCCAAAGAACTGGTGATTGTTTTAACGAAAGTATAGGTAGAAGTAGGGATGTGACTCAACTTGGAAATATTTTTGAAAGATTAACAAAATAATTGGATTTTCGTATAATAAAGAATTATGCTGATTTTGAAGGGTTTTGTTTTATCTGCCTTAGCCGATTACACTCTCCTCCTTCTTCGTAATTCTTCAAGTCACACAAGTCAAGTCAATGGCAAATTCACACACAACTTACACGTTACTGTATTACATTGTAACATTCTTCCATAACGCAATCTGTTTTGTCACGCAATATATCTTCAAATACGTGACAAGACAAGAAAAATTAAAAAAACACCACACTGCAACATTCAGTAATACTAAACTAGAATTCCTGAGCTCAGTCAAAATAACCTAACGCTCAACTAGTTATCGCATCGAGTAACGTTTATAAAAGCCTTCAAAAGAGGACGTGACCTAAAGAGTCTCAAACTTGCAAGTGTTGCGTGATGTAATGGGTTAAGCAGATCACAAACGTATCATGGCTAACTGAAATCACTTTGAAAATACAAATTGTGCGCGGCAAAAATCACTTTTAAAAGATTATAATACCTATTACTTAATATTTACATACATTCTACAAACAAATCTCTTCCTTTGAAAAAAAGGTTTATATGAGGCGTTATTCTATTATAAACGCAATGAAAACGCCAACTATGTAATGTGAAGGATTAGAAATAACAATTACATTCATTTAATAAATTTCAAAATTTACCTAAATTTATCAGTGAAATCTTATAATAATCTATAAATAGTGGTATTCCTTTTCTGTCACGCTTCAATCAAATCTGCAACAGAAAGATTAACGTTGTTAAACTTTTTGAATGATTTTTGTTTTCCTGATTTATTTTGAGAGGTTAAATTAGGTTTGACCCTCCATAAAGAAACCTATTCAGGCTTGAATGCTTTTGTTATTGAGGTATTTGCAAATAAAAACGTTTACTGAAACCTTGGCCTCGCTTTAAAACACGAGATAGAGTGGGTATCAAGAAATCAAAACACCCAGTTTTGACTCATTCTTAAACTCATGACTAATTCAACGAACAAAGACAACTGTGAAGCGTTTTTGTCTAAACAATTCTTTACATCATCAAACACCAGAGATAGTGTTTCATGACCATATTAAATATTCCAAAGTAGTAAAAATACTCCGCTCCGCGTCTGTTTTTTCATCTACTTTGTCGATGTTTGAAATGTCACGAAACATTGTCTTGTGTTGGATATAACTAGTTAATTTTAGCAGTCCGTTGATGCCAACAACGCCGAGAGGGTTTCTGGAAGTTGCTGTCATTAAAAATACTATCCTTCAAATGGGCTACTAACCAACTTCAATTTTCTCTTAAAAATATCAGTACATTGACAAAGGAACAAGCTAAATGAGAGTTAATAAAATGAACAACTAAAGGCAAGGGATTTGATCTATAACCGAATTCTCCCAACTAACTCTTTAGGGAAATACACCGAATTGAGTGTAGAGAATTTGTATGTGGATGTCGGGGCTTAAAGGGTTAATGTGTAGTTCCAGAAAATATCCATACATACCCCCTACGGAGGGCAATTTCGCTTTAGACCCCCACCCCGCTGGAATTTCCATTCTAGGGGGCTGCCTCCTTTATGACCCCCATCCCCTCAGAATTTCCGTTGCCCTCCGTGGGGAGTATGGATATTTTTTGGAACTACACAATGATGCTGCAGTGTCAACGTTCGTGTTCTAAAACTACTTTCGCATTTGTTTACCTTCAATAATCACTGTTTGGAAGATGTCCCCTCATTTTTCTCATCTCCAACGTCGTCAAGATCGTCGGCCGTTATGTCTGGCAGGGGAGCTCTCCAGTAAGTAAAGGAACTGAACTGATCAGAAGCTACGAGCCCCGAGGGTGGATGACCCTTTGTCTTAAATGGCGGAAACATTTGATCCACCAAGTCACTAAGTTTTATGTAGCTGAGGAGTAACAAAATATAAAAATAAAAGTCAAATAAAAACGACTCTCACCGACAGAAGAGAAACAAATATTAACTTGCTACTGCTTTTTCTCCTGTACCAAGTCGTTTTGAATTTTGACTAACTGGATGAAACCATGAACTCTTTAAGCCCCAGTATCCACATACAAATTCTCCAAACTGATCTCTATACATTTCATTAAAGAATTAGTTGAGAGAATTTGTTCAAAGATCAAAGAATTTTCTCTTGGGTGATCATTTTATTGATTCTCATAACTTATTTCTTTACAGTGTATGGATAATTGTAAGGAGAAAATTGATCTTGGGCACTATTGGGACTTAAAGGGTTAAGGCTGGCCATATATATCAAAGCTACTGGGAAGTACTTTTCTGTGGTACTGTTTATTCTGGGCCCAGTTGTTCAAAGCCGGGTTAAGATAACCCAGGGTTAGTGCGAAATTTGAATTCAGATTTGAAAGCTTAAAAAGTAAATTCAGTTTAATTCTTTCTGTCAGCAAGTTGATGATTGGGTGCCCTTAAAAATAACACAGAAAATTATCCGAGAAAATGCTTTGAATAAAAGAAAAAAGAATCTCGGGTTAAATTTAACCCTGGGTTAAGTGCTAATGGGCCTTCGAACAACTCGGCCCTGATGTACAAGGTGGTACTGACTTTTGAGTCTGTGGACGAAATCCTATGATACGAACATGACACTGAAAGCCGCTAAGCAGTTCTTTGGCTGCAGTGTTGTCTACTATACTGTACAATGTTTTTTAAGTTACAGGATGTGGATATATAAAAGCTACTGAGCAATATTTTTTTGTGATGTTGTTTATCAAACTGCACAAGGCGGTTTGATCTTTTGAGCCTTCTGAATCTATTATACTTACGACGTCTGGAACGCATTTGTCAGATCATGCGTCACTTCTCCCTGGAACAAAAGTAAAAAATAAACTGAGCTTTGACAAATTCTTTTGCAGTAAGGCTAGGTTCGAAAGTCAACATTTCACGTGTTCACAATTTGATGTTAATGAGGCAATCTTGTTAACGTGACGTTTGTACCGGGCCTAAAGCACTGTTCAAATGACTTTTGAACCTTTTGACTCCCATAGTCAACAATGTGATACAAATCTGCTCAAAACAGCCGTATTGAGGGACTCGTCTAACGATATGGTAAAAGAGTCCAATTCCACCCTAGGGAAGCCAAAGGAATAGTGTTTTTGTACTAAGGAGTTGGAGAGTTTTGGGAAGATGGCCGTAACTAGTCAGAGCAGTCCGCTTACCAAAGTGTCCGTCAAGAAAGCTTAGACGCAAATTTACCTTGAGTGTGGTTTTAACTTTTGAGTCTAATTTAGACTAAATCGTATGGTGTGACTATTCAAATGAAACTTCTTTTGCAGCACTTTCACTGTTCTATTTATTTAGCACTACTCCTAACTTTTGATCTAAGGATAAAATCCTAGGTCACCCTATGGTGTTGCCATTCAAATGAAACCTCTTCAGCAGTACTTTCACATGGTACTATTTATTTAGTATGTAGTTCTAACATTTGACTTTGTGGACGAAATCCTATGGTGTAACCATTCAAATGAAATCTCTTCAGCCGTACTTTCTCATGGTACTATTTATTTAGTATGTAGTTCTAACTTTCGAGGTTGTGGATGAAATCCTATGGTGTAACCATTCAAATGAAACCTCTTCAGCAGTACTTTCACATTGTACTATTTATTTAGTATATAGTTCTAACTTTTGAGTCTGTGGATGAAAGCCTATGGTGTTACCATTCAAATGAAACCTTTTTTAAAAGTAGTTACCTCAAAGGGTGCTATTTATTTAGTATGGAGACATTTAGAGTCACGTTTACGGCAAACGGCAAACGTGAATTTATACCACGTGTCCAAGTTTTCCCTGTACTTGTCGTTTTCTTTTCATTGCTTCCACAACAAAGCTACCTGACTGATTCACGCTAGGTTTAACTATAAGAATTGTTTTGAGCTGTTTTTATCTGCTTATTTCTTATTTTGGGAAATTCTCAACTTGAATCTGACGTTTGCTGTTTGCCGTAAACGTCGCTCTAAATCTCTCTTACGTTGTTCGATTTTTTCAATCTAAGGATAAAGTTTCATGGTTTAATCAATCAATTGAAACCTCTCCAACGGCACTCTGTTTTTCATCAATTTGACGTTTTCCTAGATTGTGCCTTGAGTCATAATTAGGAGTAAAAATCAAAGTATCCGGGAAGACAGAGAAACGCAGTCTAGGTACCACTTCTTACCCTGTGATTGATTGTGAAAATCCTGGACACAGAGATACCAACCGCACGGTAAGACAGCACGTCCTGTAGTAAAAAAAAGTGAGATGTCATCTCTTGGATGACACTTGCAAATTCACTAAAAGAAGCTCGCCCAAAAATATAAGCCTACATTGCAGGCTATGAAAGGAGCTGAGCAGATCGTTATACGTTTACTGACCACCTACCCTCCCCAAAGGCAACATTTTGCCCTTACTTCTTACTTAGGGCAAAATGTTAGCTTAGGGGAGGGGTAGGTGGGCAGTTTCCCAGAAACGCACAATGATCCAAAGGAGCTGTGTCACGAAATTCATCAAAATTCAAACGATGGGAACCGCAACCTAAGTGAGTGAAACAAAAATAACCGTTCAAAACATGAAAACCAGGTATAAACGAACACAGCAAATACAAAAGAAGGCACGGATGTTTAAATTTTATAAAAGATTGAAACGGATTGCAATTGCGGTTTTTGAAATTTTGTTAGCTCAACAGTTTTTCAAAATTCATTTTAGTTGTTTGCAACCGCGTTTGATATAATACTGAGGAGACATAGTTCCTTATGATACCGTTTTGTCACGCAACTTTGCGAAGAGAGTTGCGTGACCACACAGGGGTAGAAGTTGACCACATCAGCTACATCGTGGAGAGGTTGCAATCAAATGAACTTACGCTGCCTTTATTTCCAAATCCAGCATAAAAAGGATTTCTATTTGTCGGAAACAATCTCTGAATATCTCGCAAACAAGAAATCTTGAATTCTTGTGGCTTCTTTTCAATCACCTCTCTAGAAAACAGAAAGGGAAAGGTGAATTTTCCATGTACTGAGAAACAATAGCAACAAAAACAACAACAACAACAACAAAATAATGACGTACGTTTGAAATTTAAGAGTGTATACTGTGTGAAAACTATTGCAGAATTGGGTATAATGCGGTGGTTTCTGGTAACGAGACATTTCAAAAGGAGAGATGGGACCACCTTCTATCACGTTTTCATTTTATCGGGAACGCATCCTAATCTGGTATTCCTGTGGCACAAAGGCAGAAATTTTCGACCTATCACGGGCGACTGCCGATTAGCCGGACCTATAAATTTTACCAGGGGCATCTCGGCCAGGAAGCTGGACTCCTTTCGACTCGATTGACGAACGCGGATCCGTAATCAATGATTACCTCCAGCTCTTAATCCTATAAATCCAAGCTCTCCAATTATGGGGAGCGAAGCGAGACTGACACGAGAGAAAGCGCAAGCGAGGGGGAAGCCCCTTGCACTCGCGTCTTCCTTTCGCGTGGGGCTCTCGCATGAATTCTCATGACTCTCCCAAATGGAGAGCTTGCTTGCAGGCTACTGAAGAAAAGAACGACCGAACAAAGCACAGCCTACGTCCATACTTACCTATGAAAAGCTTTAATAAGTGATTCAGGATTGAGAAGTAGCGGACCATCAGGTAACATAATCTGATCCTGTTTCACACTCTTAAGGTAATCTCGAGTCTGCTGAGCCTAAATACAACGAAAAATAAATCAGATGGTTTTCAGACCAAAAAAGGTCTGATCCTATCGGAAGAGAGTTAGGAAAAAATTTTCCCCTGTTTCAGTTGCAAGACTCTTGGCATTCTCCTAACCCTCGCGCACTCGCTGTTTGTCGCGCTCTTTCCGGTCATGTGTTGAACGAAACAGCGAGGCTGGTCCTTACCTGTCCAATAGCTCTGGCTGATAAATAAAGAACCTTGTACCCGTTCTGCTGGATCTTACAAAAGAAATGAGCCTGCAATGCACAAGGAAACGGAGTCAAAAGATCGCACAATGAAACCTTTCAATAACTTTGCTGAAGTCATCGTTTACATTTTTCCTCATTAGCATACGAGCCATGGCCGTAAATACGAACTAAAATAATTGAAAAGTTGAAAGAGCTGATTAACTTGAGCAATTTTCAGCTCTTTTAAAGCAATATTGAAGGAAATATCAGCCACCAAAAGATGAAAAATTGCTGGGTGACAAAAAAAGTTAATGAGCCGTACATTCTTCGTAAATTTCGAGTATTTAAAAGAGAATTTCTCCGAAACCATTCGGAATATCGGGCTTAAATTTTCAGAGATAACTGAAAATGTTGTCCTCTTCCAAAATTCAGAGGTTTTATCTTATTATACCTTCATCAGATAATGATGAGCTTATGAGGCAAAAAACGTAAACAAAGATTCGCCCAACTGAGCTTCGAATGTTGAGCACAAAATGGTGCAAACGTGAATTGGTACCACGTGACCAAGTTTTCCCCTTATTTTTCTTTTACTCTTTATTGCTTCTACACAAAAATAAGTAGTTTTATGCCAGTTTTGTCCACAAGAATCGTTCTGGACTGTTTTCATCTGCTTATTTTCTATTCTGAGAAATTTTCAACTGACGTTTACCGTTTGCCGTATGCCGTAAACGTGAACCTTAATCTCTCTATTAGTTTTTAACGGACGTCTGACTGCGGTTCCTAAGCCACGCGCTCCAAAAAATTTCACTGGATATGGGTACATTATCGTTTAATAATTCAAATGAAACTTCTTCAGCAGCACTTTCACATGGTGCTTTAACTTTAGTATGTAGTTCTAACTTTTGAGTCTGTGAAAAAAAATGCTATGGTGTAACCATTTAAATGAAACTTCTTCAGTTCTTTCACTCGATATCCACAATTACAAAAACCCTGCAAGTTCTCGTTTTGTTTTGTTTTTTCCGTCGCTTTAAATGTTACTATGAGTTAAAGGGATAATGGAACAACAATAACAACAATGAAATAAAACACGTACAACTCCTGACTGTGCCCAAGCCTGTCCTACTACTGGTAAAATTTGACCCAAAACATCAGACCTGGAAAAAGAATATATTGAGAAATATTTATTCCTAGTCCTTAGGTCACTGAAACGTAGAACTGCTCTTTCGAAAGATGGATTTTTACAATGTCCCAGATTGTTTTAAAGGCATCACTTACTTAGTTATTGTACCATCAATGTCTGAGATAACAATGTTATCATTGTGGTTCCAGAGATAAATGGTCGCCATGCACATTGCAGTACCCTAAAAAACATAAAAGCAAGCATGCGCTGTAGTAAAGGTTAAAACCCGGGACCCGAAATTAATGTTAAATGATATTGAAGTAAAACCTCAGTTTCATAAAGCTGGAAAAACTACTTTCAGAAATACTAATGACAATATAGCAACATGAACGATAGAGTGGCCACATGGAAACCAACAACCTGATAGACGTTATATCTTATTGGCTTTTGCTAGAGGTATTAAAACGAATTCCAAGTTAATAAAAACATAATCACGTAATGAAGCATTGTACCTGATATTTTGTTGTTACTGAGAAGGTTATGCTATTGGCTCCTTCTTTAAGGTTTAAACTTTTCTGAGAAGGAAAGAAGAGACAAAATTATTATAATGTAGGGCGCTAATGGCACGAAAGCGGCTTAAGGAACTGTCTTTTACAATAAAGCTACAATCACAGGCAAAATGTTTGCGACACTGTCCTCAATTGGGGTAACTTCGGAAAACAAAACAATCCACAACCCTCCCCCATAATAAATCGCGCCTTTCATACCAAAAAAACTACTAAAGTGAAATGGTTTGGTATTTCATTGGTCTTTATATAATAAAACGAACATTACGTGGCCGCTTGGAGATACGAAATTTCTCTTCTCGTGTTGAAAAAATATTTCACGAGTGAGCGCACTCGAAGAGAAATTTCGTATCTCCGCGCGGCCATGTAATATCCTCTATTTAAGGAACACAACAGGAAGAGTGCTATAAACGCGGAAGCGTTTAGGAATCTACACAAATATCAGATCGACCACTCTGTATTTCTTTAGTCATACTACTACATGAGAAATTTCTGCAATTTGATTGGCTTAGAGCAGTGGTATTTCAGCTTAATTTGATATACCTACATGTGAAAATTACAAACCTTTTGCGGGTAGTAGTATAAACAAATAATAGCATGATTTGTAGTGGTATTTGGCAAAAATACCACTCGTGATATTTCAAAATTGTCTCAAATTTCACTCGCCTAACGGCTCGTAAAATTACGTATAACAATTTCGAAATATCACTCATGGTATTTTTGCCAAATACCACTACAAATCATGCTATTACCTATACAAATTAAAATCCTCAAGTTTGAACGAGGTTGACTCGAAAGGTTGGAGTGAGGGTGGTGAAGGAGGGGGGGGGGGGGGGGGGGGCGAGGGGAGGGTATGGATGAGGAGGCCATCTACATCAGGTCGGACCAACCTAACATGACACACGATTGGTGGAAGGTACAATTTCGACCGGGCTCTGGGAAAATTGTTGTACAGTTCTCCAAATCTTGGTGTGTAGGACTTTTAAGCCACTATGCAAAGTTGCTTTAAAGACGATTGGTGCGAACCCAGGGTTAGTTATCATAGCCATCGAGATTTTAACCTAGAATAACAGCTAGCTGCCCTAGGAAAACGCCGGCCCAGGTGCACATTTCTAAAACGCTTTCCAGCAACAACTAACC
Organism: Porites divaricata; assembly: GCA_038088405.1. NCBI lineage: Eukaryota > Metazoa > Cnidaria > Anthozoa > Scleractinia > Poritidae > Porites > Porites divaricata. The sequence goes on along the minus strand of JBBMOI010000001.1, from coordinate 61,991,247 downwards.
TAGAGCTCTTAATCTGCTATTGAGCTTTTACATAGAGAACATTAATCCAAAATGACAGTGCTGAACAAATCTATGAGAAAGTAGATGCAATCGTTAGTTAAAACTCTCACCCAAGGTGAACGCCAATCGGTCTTCTAGCAACTGCGCCTCAGAGTCTGCCTTTCTTAGGAGCTGTTTATATGATATTGGAAGGAACTCATCCAGGAATGAGTTTCGCTCCAGAGTGAAGTTTGCACTGCATTCACATGATAAAATCAAACGGCTCAGCCTAAGACGTTCTCGCTCGCGTGGTTTCGCGCCAGATCAGATACGCAAGCCCCACTTGCCCCAGACTAAAAGATTTGCGATTTTCAATCCGTATCGAGATTCGTTTTCAGTTTATTCGATACCAGAATGAAATTTCATACCAGGACGAGAATTTCGTTCGAAATAAAAACCGGAGTGACCTCATTCCAAAATGACTTGTACGAGAGCGAAATGTCGTTTCGGTATCATAAATACAGAGGTATAATTATGGACATGGAATGAGCTCGTTCCAGAATGAAAGTCATTACGGTATCATGTGAACTTGAGTCCTTCTTACAATTTGATCTGATGACAGCCGAGTGACCTTCCTGTACTTTCCCTTGGGAAAGTCCGATTCATTGCCACTGACGCATTCTGATGTTGTTCTTTCTCTGCTTTCATCTTCATCTTGAATCTTCGACTCTTGAATGTTCAACTGTTTCCTAGCGGTACTGCTATGCACTCTAGGGCGTGGCTTATCCTTCTTGATATCGTCGTTCTCTTCGTCAGAACTCTGAAATAAAAAAAAAATGGATGACGGATCCTCCTAAAACAGATACACTGGGCTTTGGGAATGAAATAAAATGAAGGGAATAGCTTTTACTAATAGTGCTCTTGAATATCACAGGTATCACTAGAAATACAACCTTAGATAAAAGATTTCCTAGCCTGCAGTTTCAGACACCCTTTGAGTCGAAGGGATTTCAGAAATTCAGGCTAAAAGCTTTCCCTAGATAGATTTTCACCGTTTCCATTATCAGTCGATATAAAATCACTTGACTGCTGACGATTTTCATCGATTGACTAATCCAGGATAACTACACCCGGAACTACACCGACGTCATTTTGAAAGGGTGGCAGATTTAAATCGTGAAAACTGGGCGCCTACAAACCTGGCCAATATGAGCCATCAGAAGAAGATTTTAAAGAGAAGATAAGATTTTGTAAAAGATTTTTTAAAAAGTGATAATTGTTTGATCCTTCGACTCTCAATTGCAACTCAACTGTCAATAAATTTATTGTTTGCATGAATTCAGTTTTCATTCTCTGAGTGAACAGATAAACAGACCTTCTTCCGATATAAATCGATGAAATCGGTACAAATCAAGATAAATCGATGAACGAAACGAGTGTGTCGTCAGTTTCCACCGATTAATCGAGAAAATCGATATCAATCAATCAGATTTACCGAATTTTATCGATTGATTACGCCGGGTCAACATCATTGTCATTTTCGTTATCGTCTTTACCATCATCATCAATCTGACAGTGGCAATTATCACTATTTCGTTGTAGAGAATAATTTTTTGAGTACGCAAACGATGTAATTACAATTACACGTACGGTAAGTTGCAAGTGAATCTCACCTTCTCCTCATTTGCCCTCCAAGAAAACCAGTAATACATATTTCTATAGCTCCTTCTCTTTTCCTAGAAAAATGCAGGGTGTGGATTATTTTTCAAAATATACTGTACCAAAGTCGTAAAGAGCAAAGAGGGCTTGTTGAAGTTTATACGGACCTTTTTTGGCATATGCTGTTTCACAAGGGTCTGACAAGAGTCCTGTTGATAATAATCCAAATGTTATTGAAACAAGAAACTAACACTATACATGTTCAAACAGTTCATGTTTGAAATTATTTTAAGAAAAACAGATTGCACCTAAAATTAGGAAACACAGCTAAATAAAAAAATATATACTGTTTCTCCGCTCTGCCATCTTGTTTTTCTTTGTTTTATTAAGTAGTGCAAGGCTGGCATGGTAATACAGAGAGACGACAACAACCTCTTGTAATATATCACAGCAAGGAGATACACTGGTATATTACATTACTATGCTGTCATATTAGTGTGAACACATATAAGTTTGTCTCCTAATATTAAGAAGAAGTTTGATAAAAAAATTCAGGTTTTGGCCATACAAAATATTCATAAGCTTGCATTTCGAGCTCTTGTGCTCCTTAGCAGAGTAGTTCAACAGAACTTGAAGATACCTTTTATCTTATTTGATAAATAAAGCCTTCCTTCAAGACCCCAGAAGCCCTAAGCTTCATATTATGACAACACTCTTTCCAAAACAATATGGAAAATACAACAATTACCGGTTTGAGAGGTCTCTGAAAAACTACATGAGACATCAACATTGGAGCAGCTATCTGCCAGTTATAATACCTGCAAAAAAGCACAAAAAGAACATATTGAGAAAACGTACAAATAATAAGAAATGCAACAGCCGCTTAAGCGTATAACAGCTGATTTACAAACGCAAGAAACGGGGAGGAAAGAGAAGGTCTAAAGCTTTATCAAATGAATATGATACCAAATTTGAGTTTGCAGATAAGGGTGGAGAGATGGTTAAAATTTTATCTCCTTGTTGAGTGAGTACAAACGATAGACACTTTAGGATACACCAAGTAAATTATCTGTACATGTAGCCATAAATTTGACTAGATTGCCTAGCTCTACCCTAGTCTCTGATGCAGCAGTTTTTGTGAGTGACCCATGATGAGACAAAAAATGGCTGAGTAGGGACTACAATGTACCTCTACCCTGGAAAAACAGTTAGGGTCCCGGGAAGAATGATTTTGAAATCACCACATCTGGAAAACCATATTTGCCGTTCAAGTTTACATGACTAACCCGTGAATAATTGCAAAACATGTTGGCCTACCCAAACCTACAGGAAGAAATGGCAGTGCATGTTAAGGCCCCCAAAGAAACAGGGACGTAGCTTGTTGGACAGTTCTATACACATCACCTTACTTTACCATCAAAAGCCTGACCTTGGTGCTATTGTTCATAGAAAAGTGGGAGAGGTCAATGGAAATGAAACCTTTTTGCTTTTCATTTGCTAATTGGCAACTTACAAAACAACTGAAATTTGGCACTTTTCACAAACGTTGATTGCTCTCTTACGAAGAAAAATTACTAAGATATTAATAAACAGAAGGAGATGAACAGCTGTGGAGCTGATGCAGGCAGGTAATCTGGTATGGTCTGAGGTTGTGATAATTGTTTAAAAAACAATATATACCTGTCATTTATTCTAATAACAAGCTTGGGGTCTGAGAGCAATGCTGGATTGTTAGACAAGTCATCATACGTTACCATAGACTTTATAAAACTTTCTGCAAGCACACACAAAAACACAACCTTATGGTAAATAAATTAAAGATTAAGTTCTTGAAGACGGATAGCCTGTATAGCTGGCAGGATTAGCAGGCAATTGCTGTTTGTTTTTTGTGACAGAGCTGCTAGAAGATTGGGAGCAAGATCCGTTTTGGCTTTGGCACACAAAAAAACCATGTGGCCCTCCGCTGCCAAAAAAGTACCCTGTGCATAACAATCCTGCCAGTTACACAAACTAGAAAACAGAATACCATACATGACATAAATGCTAGTACTAATAAAAGCTTAATGACAATAATTTCTCTAACAATAAAAAAAAACCTTTTCCAACGGAATCTCAAGGTTCAGGATAATCTACTGGGTGAAAACTCACGTCTGGGCTTACCTTGTATAGTTCTGATATAGTTTAGTATAGTCGGTGTTTGATGGTGAATCCTAAATAGGGCTCATGTATGGAGGGGCTTAAAAATGGGTGACTTTTTTGTACTAAACATTTGGAAAGAGCGGCTTATTTTCGGTATTTTATGGTAGTATAGATGAGCTTACCTAAGGGTACTTTGCCATTTTTAAGCTCCCCACATAATGAGATGGCAATGTCGTGGTATTCCCCAACACTGTCAGTAAAATAATAGCAGTTTTGGAAACAAACATTAGACATTAATAAATAATATACTTAGGATTTTTTTATGAACGAACCCTCTCTTTGTTTGAGGAGGGGGGGAGGGGGGTCTTCTTCAAGTAGCAAGATTTAAGAATACGGAGCACAGACGAAAATGTTTACAAACAAAAGAAAATTAATCCAATTCAGTTGTGCCATTGGAGGCGTTTTCCCAGAATTGTGGCATGTTTCAGTACTCCAAGAATTCCAGGAATTTCAGGACCAAACCCTGTTTTATCCACTAAAATGGTTAGCCTGTGAATACAGCTACCTCATGCCTGCTCAGTACTGAGAATATTAAATTTTTAGAGAGAAACATGTATCTGCGTTTTTGTCCTTAAAAATTCCACAATGTTTACAGTTAGTAGTACACTCCTTTAGTTATTGTGAATGACAGACAAATGACAAAACATCAGCAAGAACAAATTTATAGCATGCAGAAACTTAACCAAGAAACATTCCCTAGGAATATAACTACACTCATTAATTTTTTCCTGGGCCAAATCTGTCCAAGTGGGGAAAGGTGCAATAAGGTTAACCCTATGTGAAGCACCAACCTGTGAAACAAGGCCAGACCACTACATCGTGAACTCTGTGCCCTACTCTTTATGACAAGTGCGAGGGTTCTTTAACGTCCCCTGCTAACTATATAACACTGAAGATGTAAGAGAGGGCGCCTACGATTTATCGTCCTTATCCGAGAAGACTAGAACATCCAACCATTTGCAGATGTCATTGCAAAGGCAGCATGTTCTCCTCAGTTATTTTAAGACCCTGAGTGTTGGCCTGGTCTGGGGCTTGAACCTGAGACCTCCCGCAGAGTAGTCCAGCGCTCTAACAACTGAGCTAACCGGTCAGTAGTTCATAATATAGTGGTTGCTTTAAAAGCACTCCCCAAGGATGGGGAGCAATGGGAGGTGGATGTACATTATTTGTAGTTTATGAAATAAGTAAGAGGGATGGGAAAGGAACAGATTAAATACATTGTAAGGCTCATTGAAAACATTGAAAGTAAAAATAATGTTTGTCATTGATAAGTAATCCTAAAATAAGAGTAAATACCTTGAATCTTTAGACCCTTCTTCAACTGTGGGAGAACAGGGAAGTGACTGACCTAAGCCTGACTCTCTGTCATCTGATCCCGAGCCACTTTGTTGTTGCTGCTGCTGCTGCTGTAGTTTAGAGTCTCTATAATTACGGCAAGGTACATAGAGATTATAGGGACCCTGTAAAAGGGTGGTCAATAAGGACTTGGGCTGGGTATTTACCTTGGCTACTATGAGCATGAACTCCAGCTACTGTTTCGTGGAAAAAAGATCCACAATAACTTCCTAGCTATTAAATGCCCTGCCTGCTACTGTAAATGCATGTGCCTGGCAGCTTAAATCAAAACTTTGCCAATAATATAAGAGCCAGTAAAAGGAGTATTGTCACATAACAAACATCTCATTCTAAACTAGTGGCAAGATCATACTTTACTTTTGTCTTCATAACAATTGGCCCTCAAACCCTTGTTTCAAGGTAAAAGTTCAATTCTGAATTCTGCAGATGCAATTGAGGCAAAGAGAGCAACATAAACATCAAAGAACCCTGCCACCATGAAATTTTGGAATAAAGAGTTTTATTTGGAAGACTCATTTGTCAGGTTGGTCACTTCTCTACACCTGTAGAGAAGTAACAAACAAAACCAGGGATACAATAGTATGGTAAATGTTGTTTTCTCTACCACAACAGCAAGGTGGTCAAATTTTTATCAGCTGAAACTAATCCCTGGATCCCTTAACCTCACTGCAGAACTGACTTACAGTCACAATCACCTTCTCTATGTCTAGCATCTCTTGCTAAATCCTACTAAAACACTCAACGAAAACAAAAACTTACAAAGCCTGATGAAGATATAGAGCTGCTACTTCATGATCCACAGTTCTAAGGTCATCCAACAGAATTCCTTGCCCACTAGACTGTAAGAAATTCAAGTAACGATATATTCAAGAGGTGAAAGAATTAAGGTAGCATGGGTGGCACTTGGTGGGGGGGCAGGAAATGGGAGGGATGGAGACAGAAGTGATACAGAAAAAAGGGGAATAGGGAATGAGTGGAAGAAATATGTGGGAGATAGATAGAGAGCATGTGGAAAAAAAGACAGAATCCTTGAAAGTGAGACCAGGGCCCAGTTCCTTGAACGATGGCTACACAGGGTTCTCATTAAGTTTTAAAGTTGACAGCTAGGATGTTAAAGTAGACGGCTTGCCAATTGTGTTTTTTGGCTAATTTCAGGTTTTTACTCCCTCTACTTACCATACTTCCCCCAAAAGTAGACGGCTCAAACCTCCAAGTATCCGGTTTTTTAGCCGGCTGCCGGCACTTAATGAGAACCCTGGTTATGTTTAACCCAGGATTAAGCCAAATTTTAAGCACAGATTTCTTGTGTGAGAACATGCAACTCAAGCTTACAAATGCTGTTGAGCCTTTACAGAGAGACAGCAATAATAATAGAAAATGTAACTCTAAGCAATGCATAAAAGGTAAATACAAAATAGTGTAACAAAAAATTGGATCCTGGACTAGCACTAATTGGCATCTCAGGAACCGGGCACAGGAGAACAAAATGAAAATGAAAACTTAGGGTACGGTATGTTCAGGGATAAGAACGATGATAGAGCGATTTTCGTATGACCTTGAAAAATGGTTTTGGTAAGTGTTCGTCATCTGTTTCATAAGCCAATGGATGAAAAGATCAAAACATGGACTCTTTGTTTTCCTGCCAAAGAAAACCCTAGTATGGAGAAGGCATTGTTCGATTGGCCAATCGTGTTGTAATATGACGTCAAAGTGAAGGATCCATTGATTTCTAGAAAGTTCTCGGGCATGAATTTTTTTTTATGCGAACGTTCACTTAACCAATCAAAAGCCACCTGCGTTTGTATCCGTTCGATATAACCAATCAATTTTTAATCGCTCTATTTCCGTTCGTTTGTTGTTTCTGTTTTGTTTGCGCGTTTTCATTTCAAGGTCATACGAAAATCGCTCTAACCAGGAAAGGTGGGAGTGGGTGGGGACCACAAGAGAGAGAAGGGTAAAACAAATAAAACTGGGGAAAGTAATTTGGGAAAGAGGTGAACTGATGTTGTGGAGAGGAAAGTGGGAGCTGGGAAAAGGGAGTGGAAAATAAGAAAGAAGTCAGCAGTGAGTGTAGGAGAAGACTGAGGTTTAATCAGCTTTAAATCCTACATGCCCAAAATCTAAATTGAAAAAAAGCCATGCATTTAGTGAACTTTGTAAAAAGGAGTACAACATCATATTATGAAAGAATACTGCCAAAGAGGTCACATTTGAATAGTCACAGCAGATGAGCAGACACTAAAAGATTAAAAAAACTTTGACATTACGTTTTAGATGTTTAATATGTGGAATTACTTGAAGTAAGTATTCAGCAATTTACCTTATGATGTGATTTGAATGACGTTTCTCTCCTCTTAGATTTATGAACATGTTTGATGTCTTCTTTTATCATGTCTGTGCAGTCAAAGAATCAGGTAACGTTTATAAAGGCAATTAAGAATCAACTGAAAAACTAATGATAATTTCAAATTACCACTTCCACAAAGTAGAAACTTTACTCATGAAAATACGAGGGAATGATGTGCCTTTTTGTTGCTGGAAGCTGTATAGTGGGTGTACAATAATGTAATAAATGAAATAAATGTAACAGGATGTATTTGAATGATGATACTACTGTTCCTTAGTATTTGATGTTTGTAGCCTGTCTAGGGTTTTCTCATTTTTAAAATAGCAGTTCAGACATGTATTCATTGAATCCATACCTGCAGACATGTGCTCTGGCAAGAAACTTCCTTCTGGACCCTGAAAATTATTAAAAAAGATAATCTTAACCTAAAACTGTTGTTGTTGATTACCAAAACTTACCTAACACCATAGAAACCCCTACCACCAAAAATAATATGGACAACTCTGTAAGTACTGAAGACATTTGGGTATGCCACAGAGGCCGCACTCTGTATATTGACTATACTTACAGTTGATTGTACTAATAGCACATGTATTAATTAATGCAAGTAATGAGAGGCCCTCTGTGATATCAGATAAATTTTTCTTTCATTCCACTAAGAGAACAAAATTCAGCAATTTGGAAGCAATTTCCCAAAAATTGACCAAAAAACTTAAAACATTAAGCCTGTTCGCCAGGAAAATTGGTTGGTCATTAGTCCAGAAGATTCATAAGAACATCAACAATTTAATCTCATCTTGCTTGGCTACAAAATTGTGCTGAACTGACAAAACACAAAAAAACCTCGTGCTCTTGGGCAAAAATGCGCATGCACAAAAGGTGCCACAGGACAACCATTAAGGTTCTTCACAACAAAGCCCTTCAATTATTGAGATCATCAGAGGAAAAACCACTCTTTAGGGAGTCTACAAATCCATGAGTCAGAATACATGTAACTACTTTGAAAACAACACTCAAAATTAAAGCAAATCCGCATTCGTTGAGATGGGGTTGAGTGTACAGTGAGTAAATTGGGCCCAGAAATGGAGGTCTAACTAATGCAGTGATCATGAACTTAAATCAGAAGTACTGATGGTGTACTGTTGCATCATCAGTATAGAATTTCTCTGCTCATTCCTCAGACATCATTTCGGGGAGAAACCAATAATGGCATTGATCACCAAACATCAGCTGTTTTCTTAGGCTAATGAAGTGGTGATTCACTTACCTGTGGGAGTTTACCCCAGGCCCACCTAATCTCACTCTCCCTTGTAAAGCTCTCCTGACACTGCTTCAACTCTACTTCAGAGTCACTTAGGTAACGCTGAGGATCGGGAGGATGGTGGACCTGTGCATCACTGAAAGAGTCGAAGAAGATAAAACACAGTAAGAGATCCCTGTGAATTGAGTGTTTTCTGGCTTCACTATTCATTTCAGAACCAAAAATTCTAAATCTAAAGCTGAATTGGTTGGAAAGATCTTATCCAAAGATTCTTAATGTAAAGGGGGGAGATACCATGTGCAGCTCAACAATCATGACAAGTGCTGCTCTGTAGCTTTCAAACGAACATTCAGACTTTAAACAATTCGATGAGGTTTTAGAGATATCCGGAATAATCAACGTCAAGGTAAGTGTTATCAGTCAATCCAACAGCAGTAGCTGAGATATCTTGGGGCAACAGGCACTGCTGGAGGATAGCCCTGCAGGTGATAAAGTGCAATATGGGACAAGCTTTCTCAATCTTCACACGATCTCTGACTGGATACAATCACAGTTAAGGCAATCCTGACAATACCCTGTATAAGGACTCTTAAAGGCTAGGGGCTGTGTCACAGCAGTCCAGTTCATTTTGTTTAATTTTGCCAATTGCTCGCCTGCAATCGCTAAATGGAACTTAATGTAAGCCAAGAAATTACGTGTAAACAATCAGATATTTGAGACAAGCAAATATGTCTCTTGATCATTATTTTTGAAGTTGCAAACAGCAGAGATCAACTTTGAAAACTGCTGGGCTGAAGAGTTTTTAAAAACCCTAATTTCAATCTGTTTAAATCTTCTTCAGTTTTGCCCATCCATGGTATCTGTTGTAATATTTTAACCTTCCTTTAGTGTTTTAAGCGGTTATTTTTGTTTCTCTCAATCTAACAGGCATTTTGTAATTACCTAATTTGGCTGAATTTCGTGTCACAGTTCCTTTAAGGGGATCCTAGCTCTTACCTGTGATTTGGTGGTGTACCAATGGGTGAGTCAAGATCTGACAATGGATAAAACTCTCTGCTAAAACCACTAGAACTTGAGTCTCTCCACTGAAATAATTACAGGGCCATGTCAACATGAATGTACAATGTGAGAGCTTCTTGCCCAAAGGACAAGCTAGAATTCCTGAGTTTTTTTTCAAGCCCTGTTGAACATCTACATGTGCAATTCCAGCTTGTCCTTTGGGTAAGAAGCTCTCACATTTCCTTGCCTGGGGCCACTTCTTGATTGTCTAAGTTAATGATTTTGTTAGACAAAGAAATCTTCTTGTCCTAGCCTCTTTTTAAGGCCTGGTTCAATCACAAAAATAAATGGGCTATAGCAATATTTCAAGATTTCAGATACAACTCAAATATGTAAACAATGAAAAACAATGGAATTACCAGCCTCCATTACAGTGACATGTTTATAAAAATTATATTCAGTTGCCTGATGGGATAGTCTGACGTAGCAAGGAAACTCAGTTCAATCTTTTACTTATACCTACGGTACTGTAGTAACATTATGTTCATACCATAGTTTCGCTGTCAGACAGGCAGTCCTGTGGATCGATTTGTCGTCGCACTGGGATTGGGATACTATTAGACTTGGGCAAAGGTCTGTCAAGTGTTGCCTGAAATCAATAAAAAATGGATGCAACAGTCTCAGTTGCTGCGACTTAAGCTTCAAAACTGATAACATTTTTACCATGTTATCTATGTTCCTATATATAATATTTTGGGGAATTTTTTGACAGCAATTTAATAACCATACCAAAAACTTGTTTGTTGCCTTTTCAATGGTATCATACTGAGAGAAGAGAGAGAATTTGATCACCCCCCAAAAAGCACAGAACAAAATTCTGAGCTCCAGCGGAGAATCAAATTCACAACCCTCCAAGTTCTACTGAGCTACTGGAACTCTCTGCAAAGCAGGGTCGAATCCACTCTTGTCTCTTTTCTGACATATTTCTAAGTTTTTGTCATGTTCTAAAACACATGTACAATACAGCAGCCGTTCTAAATGGAATTCTTATAAAGAGATTTTCCCAATTGTAACTCATGATCTATCACAAGGATCAATCTGATTACTTGTGCACAATGATCATTTATGAAATCTCAGCCAATTCCCAACAGTATAATGACAGGCCTTCTCAGTGCTCTTAAGGAATCCAACTGATCCTACCTCTGCAGTGGTTTCAGGTTCTGACAAAACTTCTCCAAAAGAAATCTTTCTGTTGTCGGTAAAATCACCAGTTGGCTCTTTAACTGATAACAACAGTGACTCCTCAACTTCCCCAGTTTCAGGATCACTGTGATCGTCCTCCTTTGATTTTTCACTTTCTGTTTTAATGGTCTGATCAACAGTTCTTTCATCTGTTCCGCTGTCATTTCCTGCAGTTTCTTTTGATAACACACTCTCTTTTTCTTGATCAGCATTTTGTTCTTTTCCTGAGATGGATGTTGTACAAGATTCCTTTTCTACATTTTCTGGTATTGTAGTGTGGCTATTTTCTGTGCTTACAGTTGAGTTACTTCCACTCACCTAAGAAGAAAAAATATTGATGTCATTCACCATCAGTGCACTTACTAGTGAATCTTAGGGCTGTCACTAAGGAGATGGGGGTCGAGGATCTTGGCTACTAAGAGCATGACCCCCAGCGACTCTTGCTGGAAGCACAAGGAAAAAGAACCCAAAGATCTTCATACATGTAGCTGGCCATGTGCACGGTGTTGGTGTGCAACTGCTATTAATTTTCTTAGGATGCTGTACTTTAAGTGATGATTATTGCTACTTAAGGGTTGATATCAAAAGAAACGACCGCAAAAATACATCTTCTATCTATTTGGGTTTATTATGTGCCATTTGTATCTTTTTTTCTTACTGGATTGACGAGGAAGAGGGAGAATATGTCTGCTCGCTCGCGCGAATCTCGCTAGCCTGCGTTACATTTTCCTTCACGGATGGCGGCCTTTCGACACCGTTTAAATCGTTTGAAGCGTTTAGATTCTGCTATCGATCATTTTGTTTTCAATGTTCAGCGTTTCAAACCAAACGAGTGAAAGGTTTGTTAATGTTTGAAACGTTTCTTTCACACCAAGCTTCAATCGTTTGAATCGTTTCATTGGTTTGTCTGTTTTCGTTCGTTTCTATCGTGTCGTTCGAATACTACACTTAACAAAGCTGAATCGGCATAGAAGTCAAGGACAAGCATCTATTTATGTTAGGTAAGCGATGCTTTGGTTATTATTTCATTTTAAAGTAATTAATTTAGCTCTTTTAATTTAGCTTTTGTAAGTACAAAGCAATGGGACGGTTTGTAACAAAATACTCGAGCTGATGAAGGGAACCAAACTCTTTATCCCGCCGGCATGAAGCATAATTTACAAAATGTAATTAATTAACTCCGAAGTTATCTTTTGTTAGCATAAAGTTATATACAAATTGTCAACTAACGGAAGGTAAACATTTCCCTTTACAGATCGGCTTCGGGCCTGTGTGTCTAACCGTAAATTAACTCTCGGATTCTGCTACATGATACTGATATCAGTGAGTTCTGGTTCTTTCGCATGAATCGATGGAACCATACGAACGATTGGGTTGTCAAACGATAGCAGACGATAGAAACGATGTGAACGGTACAAACAAAACGATCCACACGATCAAATGAAAGAGTCAAACGCTAAGCGAAACGCTTCCCACGATCACAGACCTCTTGTCTTAAAACTACCTATAAATTTTTTCAATGTAACGCATGAAACTCAGTTCTAACTATAGAAGCGTCGACTAAAGGAAAAGATAGAAACGTACATTTTGACTCCGTAAGGTATGTGCACCTTATTTTTGAAGACTTTTAAGCAATATCGTTCTTAAAAGCGACGACAATAGAAGAATTTAGGAACGCTTGGCTCGTATTTTTGCCGTAATTTTCAGTGCGTTCAATTAATTTACTTTTGATTGTAAACTTAAATGAATTTATGTTATTTTTTAAGCAGTAGTTCAATGCACATGAGTTTTACTTTTCATTTATGATGTTAGATTGTCTCAGTTGCCTTTTAAATTTACTGTTCTAGCCGAGTATTTAGCGTTACATATTTTGAAACGCCTTTGTACACCAACACCGTGCGCATGGCCAGCTGTTCAATCCTCCACCTAGCTAATTGCATGCACCCATGGCCATTGAGTACTCGACCAGTATTTGGGTATAGGTTTGAGACCCTGCCCCTGGTTAAGGCAAAAAATTCCTAAACATTGATACATACCCTATTTACGACAACACCTTCAATTTTAATACTCTGTTTAGGACAAAGGATCTTGTTTTAAAGCCATTTATTGGCAATTCCAGAAGAGTGAATTTATGTTACGCACAAAGGCTTTTGTACATTGCACACTTGGAGTACAAACAAATTTTATATATCTTGCAAATCAAATCAATCGACCAGGCAATACCCTTCATATAGACTCACACAAAATTTATTATACACCCTGTTCAGGACAGAGATGTTAAAAACCATAACCATAACCCTGTCCCATCTAGGTCATATAAGGGATTACCCACCAGAATTTACCCATGGCCTGCAGCATCTCGAAATCTTAATAGAGAGGTCGAGATTCTGAGACAAGGACAACTATGAGTACAAGATTTTCTCAATTTTATTATTCTGAGTACTGCTCATGCAATAACCAGCATCATTTTGGGTAGAAAACATGGTAGCCACCGTCATTCTGCTACGAGTTTTAGCAAGAATGTTGTAGTGGTGGGAACAAGTTATAAAAAGTAAGCAGTTTTATCATTTGCTATCGGGAGAGGACATACCGTAACTTTCTTCATTAAAAATAACTGTACTATCTTTTTTGGTGAAAAAAAAGTAAAATGAAGCTTTCCAGCCGGGAGTGTCTTGTTTTTGAGATGCACGTGCAAAACTTTTAAATCTCCCGCTCATACTCGTTCAGGTCCTCAAACCTAAAGCTCTCTAGTGACAGCCCTGAATCTATACTGTCCATTGGATGAAATCACTCACCTCACACCCTGCCCAGTGCTGGGAATTCTGGGTATAAAACTATAACTCTACAGCACATCAACGCTTACCTCACATGAGGCTCCATGATCTTTTTTGGCATCTTTGAGAGTCTCAGCAGAGGGCAGAGGAGACGTGCTTAAACTGTCTGATATAATATCATTTTCAATTTCTTCAACAAAGAAAGCTTCACCAGCCTCCCCAAGTTTCATTTGAAGCTCAACTGGCTCACCATTGATCTCTATATCAACCTGTCACAAAAATGAACAAACAGAATGATTATCTGTTCTTAGTATAATTACATTGATGATTATCGAAAATAGAGCGCTGTGATTGGCTAGGAGCTTCACTTTATCCCACTATAATCACCGCGCGGTGATTATAACATTGAAGGCTAGCAGTTTTCAAAATGGCAGCCAGTTTTTTTTTGTTTCAGAATCGGAAATTGATCAATACTTTTATTTTCTCGAATAATCATCAATGTAATTATACTAAAACAATAATTATTAGTCGCTTCAGGCGACGTGAATATTGGCGATAAAATAAAGGATCATCCACAGGGTTCGAAAAAAGGCCTGTCCAGTAGATCAGAACAAGCTCACTTGCCCAATAAGCAAGGGTCTTGGCAAGTCTTTCTACAATTCTTTGATCTTATCAGCTATACGTAGCTTTTTGTTGCAATATTCCAAACTCTGCAGAGGAAAACTGTTTAACGAAAAAAGAAACATAAAATCAATAAATGTACAAATATAATAGCGAGAAACAGCGTTTGGATTTCATTTAAGAGAATGTATGGGAAGTAGCTCCCCCTGCTTAAATCTTGTTGTGATGATTGTAAGAAGAGGCAGAAATATACAATAGCCTTGTTTATAAATTTATAAAAGTACAACAATAATTACTATTATTTATTCAAAATATTTCTCCTTTCCTGATTGGCTAAAATCCCACACATAATTCATCATAACCAGCTACTGTCAACCAAGTTTGGAAGAATTTTGGGATAGGTGAAAAATGATGTCAGTTGTGCAGCATAATTCCCAGAAAACTGAAAAGTTAACCGAGAAGACCTAGGGACAAGGTTGAGTTGTTTTGGTAGTGAGTACAAAATGGCATAACATTTCCCTCATTTCATGAGGAAGAAATTGGCAAACCATAAGCTAAAAACACAGCAAGAAAAGCAAGAAGACAACTCTGTGGACGACATTTGCTATTTGAAGAATACTTGCAATACTGAACAACCCTCATGAGAGGACACAGAGGCTTTTTACTGGAAGTACAATCTCACGCAGAGAAGTTTTCTTCGCGGGTAGCTAATCCGACTTAATCCCATTTAATATGTCGCGCTCCTCGAAAGTGCGAAAATTTGCTTGTTGTGTATTAGATTTCAGATACATTTTCTTAATCTTCATTTCGCGCCAGAATAAATTAGTTTGCGCACAAAGGGGTCAAAGAAAAATCACAAGATTCGTCGCACTTCAAGTGACCTTCTGGAGATACGCCGGCTTGGTAGCTGGAATACATTGCCGAGGCGAAGATCTGGCATTTTTCCCCCTCGTCGTACTTTGCCCACGAGAAATATTTATTTTTGTAGCGAGAATGCAGTGCATATCAGTGGATTTAACTTCAAGCGGCTTCGTGCAGCATGCTACTTGTGAAAGAAGAGTGCCGGATTTCATCGCTTTGTTCGCGTTTACTAGTGTTGGCAAATGTAAGGTAAAAGAACCGACTACTGCAAGGTAAGAATTGAAGTTTTTAACTTGTTACTCGGCGAAAAATCGCGCATAGAACTCGTGAAACCTGTGCGTATTACCTCTGTTACCTAATGTCATGCGATGACTCCTCGCTTTTTCGGTGCGTGACACGGATACAAGCGATAAAATTGATTTTCAAAGTTAAGTATAATGTAGTTATCGAGACCATTTGACAACGATTTCTAGTTATATGCTTTATTTACTTGGCTTATTCCGGCTACGTGCCAGGGGTTAGATGACAAAGCGTGTCTGCTATAATTATGCCAGGATAATTTTTTTGCACCTTTGTATTATCCCCAGCAAAATACTCTTCTATTACTGAGGAACGTTTGATGTCTTTTGGGGCCGAATATGGTTTGAAAATTTTAAGAAAGAAAAGCGTGATTTTTGGCGCAACAGACTATAGCATTTTTTTCTTTGAAGACAGCGCAAGGCAAACGCTCGTAAGTACAGTGTAATCCAGACAAACGTAGGCTGCATGCACTTTAGGTGACGCATCCATGAGTGCAGTGTAACCCAGTGATTCTTTAGGTGGAGCTAACAAACATAGGCTGCACTTTAGGTGGCACACCCATGGGTGCAGTGTAACCCAGTGATTCTTTAGGCAGAGCTAACAAACATAGGCTGCACTTTAGGTGGTACACCCATGGGTGCAGTGTAACCTAGTGATTCTTTAGGTAGAGCTAACAAACTTAGGCTGCACTTTAGGTGGCACACCCGTGGGTGTAGTGTAACCCAGTGATTCTTTAGGCAGAGCTAACAAACATAGGCTGCACTTTAGGTGGCACACCCATGGGTGCAGTGTAACCCAGTGATTCTTTAGGTAGAACTAACAAACTTAGGCTGCACTTTAGGTGGCACACCCATGGGTGCAGTGTAACCCAGTGATTTTTTAGGTAGAGCTAACAAACATAGGCTGCACTTTAGGTGGCACACCCATGGGTGCAGTGTAACCCAGTGATTCTTTAGGTAGAACTAACAAACTTAGGCTGCACTTTAGGTGGCACACCCATGGGTGCAGTGTAACCCAGTGATCTTTTAGGTAGAGCTAACAAACATAGGCTGCACTTTAGGTGGCACACCCATGGGTGCAGTGTAACCCAGTGATTATTTAGGCAGAGCTTGCAAGCATAGACTATAGAGGTGTACCCGTACTCAGATGACAACAAGTTTTCCAGTTAAAACTCTCATAAATTGCTACACCATGGCACTTGGACTATTTCTTTATCGCGTGTTTGATATATTGTTTTGACACACAATTGATGGTCAAGGGAAGTCGTATTGCCTACAAACCATAACAAGACAAATTTAGGCACACCACAGAGATAAGGTAAGGTAAGGTAACGTTTTTCATAAACGATATTTTTTCAAGGTACAAGTCATTTACATTCAAGTATAGAAAAATAATTACCTAACTTAACTAGAATCTAAGATGAAAACAAATAATTAAGATATCAATAATAAAATAACCTGTTTTACAAGGAGGCCTTGTGTAAAGGTTACATGTATCTAAATTAAGTTTTTTTTAATTGTCCTTTTTAATTTTCA
Source organism: Porites divaricata (assembly GCA_038088405.1). Lineage (NCBI taxonomy): Eukaryota > Metazoa > Cnidaria > Anthozoa > Scleractinia > Poritidae > Porites > Porites divaricata. Next base: position 61,974,114 of record JBBMOI010000001.1, on the reverse strand, counting down.
ATTGCTGCACCTTCAGAGACAAGCTGTTCCACAACGTACTTCCGTTATAAGAAAGGCTTCTTTTTTAAAAAAAATTCAGTGTTGGGTTGTGGACGAACAAAACACGAAGCCGTCAGATATTCTAGAACTGTGTTATTTAGGGACGGACCATGAGAAAAGTTATCGGGGGTGGGGGGTTTTCGAGCCACAGGAATTTTTTTCGTTAACATATTCCTTGTATGAATTTTTTTAGGCCATAGCATGAATATTTTTTAGGGTTAATTGGCGTGATTGATTTTTTTCATTTAATTTTCTCTTGCGCGATTTTTTTTTGTACTTCGCCCGCCTCCTCATAAGTTTTCTAACGGTCCGTCTCTTACAATGATACGCATATTGCTTAACTAAGTAACTACGCACTGATGGACGATTATTTTTGACTGTGGAGCGGAAAGTTAGCACTACGCGAACAGAGCGATTCTTTGTCGTTTCTGCAATGTAAAAGATATTACGGCAATGAGGCTCCCGAGGTCCATTCTGGAAATCATCACTACTACGATGAAATGTATTCTGCGTGCAGATGTCTCCTTTTCCAGGTTTATATGTTAAATAACCCTACCCACGGTTTGTTTGACAAAGCTTCCGAGACGGCTTTTTGGTGGTATTTTTGATCCAATTTTTTTTCATCTTTATTTTCGCGGCCTTTGCGATGACAGCTTTAGACCGTACTGCGCTTCGTGATTTCGCAAAATTAATTACTGTGGGAATTAAACTTTTTTTTTCTATAAAGAAAGCGCTTTCACTTTCAGCATAATAATAATAATAATAATAATAATAATACAAAGTATAGTTAACAAGGAGGCCGTATAAAAATATTACATATCTCCAAATAAGGGTTTTGAATTTTTCTTGAAAAACATAAAGGGATGTCAATTGCAGCACCTCCACAGCCAAGCTGTTTCAAAACACATTTCCGCTATGAGAGAGGCTTCTTTTATAAAATTCGGTATGGGTTTTGGAACAGCAATCTTGTAGTTATTCAGGGGCATCCAACGACTGTTTTCTCTGAAATATTTGAATTTTCTATAGCATGAGGAAGGCTAGAAATTTCTATATGATCGTTCCAGTTGTGTACAATTTTTGAAGCTTTAACTAATAAAATCCCCACGACTCTCCCAAGATGCCGTCTTGGCGGTTTTTGGTGATTTCATTTATTTTTTCGATCCGGTTTTGTTTTACATTTTTATTTTCGCGGCTTAATTCGCAGCAAACGATAAAAATTTATTCATTGAAAGGAAGTCCTTTTAAGTCCTTTTATTTGCGATATAAACTTAATTTATTTTAGTTGTGACAGCATTGACAGCTTTGGAAGAAACTAAAGGTATCCGTATTGCGCCTCGCTTTTTCGCAAAACGGCGGCGGGAGGCATAATATTTTCTACCAACTAGAGTCATTATCGAGGCAAATAATTTTAAATTATCTCATTTCCCAAAGTGCGTGCTGCTGAGGACCAGTTGGCAGTAAATAAACACTAGCCTCATTGTTCTGGCGAAAATTGAGATGCATTTGTTACAACTTGATGACAAGTATAGACCGGTAATTGCATCTGTATAGAGGAAATTAATTATCAAGTCCGTGTCATAAGAAAAGGATTATAACGTCTCGCTCGGATACTGCTTGAGGTGCTCCAAAAGTCCCATACAATTTACTGTAAAGTCGTTACAGTAAATTGTATGGGACTCTCCAGGATACTTACAGTTCAGGCGATTTGTGTCCCCTCATGTATCTCCTGAACATGCCGATTAACAGTCAATTGAAGATGAACTTGACATCCATGGAAGTAAGCATGTATAAGCTTGTCTTTTAAACTAAGAATTATTTTGTGTTAAGTCACTGTTTTGGTCCATTAGTTAGTCAGTGGTTCACGAAATGCTGCAAAAATTATTGAATTCGGCTTTCCTATCATCTGAAGAATTATGGAGATCTTGGAGGGAGTTATCAGCTAAGGCTAATAACTCCTCAATATCCATAATTCTTCACATGATACTCAGCCTCATCCAATAAGCTTGCCTAAAGAGTAAATCAGGTACATTTAATTCATGATTATGCAAAATAAACATTTCCTCAATTAGATACATGTAGCTGACAACTGCCCACAGTGACTGTATGCGTCATGGCCATGCATATTTCATATTTCTTTCTGTGCTATGACGTTGCTGGATGTATTCTTTGGCATTCATAAAACCACAAGGACAAAGCAAGTTAACTTTCTGCTGTTTTGTTAAATTTCATGGACAGTTGACCTTCAAAGCATTCCAAAGATTCTTCATTGAAGACAATGACTTCTTGGAGGTGTGTACTTGGTGGTGTCATTTCAATAACCAATAGCTTTAAAGAATTCAGAGTTGAGCAAACACAAAAGGAAAACGTCCATGGAAAATAGAGACGATTAGGGAATAATTGAGAAAACAAAATAAAATCATGCAATTCAGCCGACGAACATCTACATTTGCAGTATTGTTTAACAACAAAAACAAAATGTTGGGTTTTCAGTTTAGATTTGAGACGCTTTACAGCCAACATTCTAAAATATTACTTACAGAATGTTTACCACTGCTTTATATTTTAATTATTTACTTTGAAAATACGTTATGAAAAAAAAATACGTTGCACAATAAACCTTCCAGTGGCCGTAAGTTTATAGTGTCAAATAATCGTGATTGAAGTATCGAGTGAATGATTGACGACGAGAGATAGGCTACATGTAATGATTCATTCATTCTCAATAGCGTACAACGTATTTCGTGTTCTCCAAATCGTACATTCTTATACTTGAAACCGTGTAATTGCTTTATAAGAGACAAAAGTTCTTCGATTTTCTGATGATAGTTAACAAGCTCTTACAAAGATCGCTTGTACTGAGGCTGACTGAGGAAAGCGACAAATTGAGTCGATGACGCGATGTAATGGTCCAAAAAATGTATCTTTAAACCTTCGGATATTTAGGTTTTGTGAAAAAACAATTGAAAAATCTTTTAAGAAGGCATAGACTAGTAAAGAGTATCAGCAGTGAGAAATTTGTGACCTTGCTAATGCTCAAAAACTTGAACAGTTAGCAGGAGGATTGTCTTGTTTTCTCACCAATATTTACGTACTGCATTGCGTATCGACCTTGAGATCGTTCAAAAAATTACAATATATTTTCCTAAGTGTAAACAAACGGATTTTAATATAAAGGGTAAATATAACAACTCACGATCTTCTCTCGACTACGGAGAACGCCAAGTTTTCCAAATCTAACGTGGAACGGAGAACCAATGAACGAACCATCTTCACGCCGAACGACCACAACATCGATGGCGCCGGTGAGAGTAGCGGAGTTTATCTCGCTGTAAAAACCACGAACGTTCGACACTAACCGGCCGAAATAGTTCATTGTCCAATGCCGCTTCTATGTCTTCCAAGCTGAGCCCATTTTCCAAGTTACGGTTTCATTCAGAGAGGAAGAATGACAACACTTACAGTCCATAAAATCTCTCTCTCACTTTCAGTTCGCACAGATTCTTATACCATTGGAGAGAGAACTGGGTCGAGGAAGGAGGTCCTTTGGTCCTCTCCAGGGTACAGTGAGGAAGAGCAGAAACCACTTCTCTCGTGCCTCGTAAGAAAAAAATTGTCCTCCTTTATTTTGCCTCCACTGTTTCAATTACATTTTTGCAGCATTTCGTGAACTACTGACTAACTTATGGACCAAAACAGTGACTAAACGTAAGATAAACGCATGTATGTTTTGTGTATGCCCACATAACCTGAGTAAACACGTGATAAGTCGGGCGAGGGTCAGGAGACTTTGCACCACAATAGACTGGCAATTAGCATCACGTGCATATTAAGGTGGCAAGCTAAGGACCTGTTTTGTCAGACACTTTATACCAACATCTAAATATCACAAAGTCACTTATATTCTTACGGGCGCCCGTCATGGCCGATATCCTTTCATGGCCCCACGAGTCTACGATTCCTGCCTGGCCCGTAAGCCTCGTACGAGAACCATCCACTCAAAATATTGGTCTAATCAGGTTTATAATGATCTCTGTTCGGATTCCATTTCCCCGTCCTGCCAGTCTGATGTGGTGATAGTTAGGTCAATTAGACAAAACAATTACGTCCTAATCGGTATTTAGTGAGCATGTCGTTAAAATTTATAAAAAGGTTTCCTAAAGTATAAGATTGCCAAGAAAATAACGGGTCTATCACTCGATCAACAAAAACAGTTCCCTCAGTCATTTAGCCTGTGAAAACAGCCGTAGCAGGCGTTTTTCAAAGTGATATTGGCGCCACAAGGAGCCAATGAGGAACGAGCGCAAAACTTGTCTTGACTGTGTAACCACCCTGATCTTAAGAAATTTGCTTCAACCAAGTACTGGGCACGCCATCAGGCTCAGTATGGAATTTCTGCGCTCATTCCTCAGACGTCATTTCGCGGAGAATCCAGCGGTGCCGTCAGCGATTAGTCTGAAATGTCAATCGTTTTCTCTCCCTAATTTGCACCCCCTCCCCACACGTTAGCCAGGGGGAGGAGGAGACTGTCATTTCAGACTAATCGGCGATCAACCTCTGACGACTCACATCGTAAAGGGTCCCGGAATTACAGAAGGGGATAGCCTGTGCTTGCGTAGCAGGCGCATAAGAAATGAACGGGTTTCTCCCTTCCCCCTCCCCTCCCCACTAGGGCTGTCCATAAGTTGCTCGGCAACTTTTGAGCAACTTTTCAGATTTGGAGCAACTTTTAGTCCTTCGAGCAACTTTTCGGATTTCGTGCAACTTTTTTCTTTTTTGAATAACTTTCTTGCTTTTTTTAAGGCAATTTGTAACTCAAAACCGCCCATTCAAGTTTTAATTTAAAGCATCAGTTGCTTTTATGCATGATTTTGCGTAAAATACCTTTTGTAAACGAAAAACACTATTCCCCTGGTAGTCTGCCTCAGACTGCCTGTGGTAGCAGCAGAAGGTGGTCAGCGGTTATGTTGAAAATTCAAAATGGCGGAGCCGAGTGATTATTCAAGCTGGAAGACCTTAGATGACAACGACCTAAACCAGATTGTTTCTTTCAGTAAAATTACATGAAGAACAACTTAAGTCCAACTTTACTGTGTAATATAAAAGTGAAATAGAAAAACTCCACTGTGATGCTTTGAACCCGGGTCACTTGCTTTATAGCCTACATCCATATCCACTACACCATCGAGGACTAGCTGCCAAATCCAGTAATTTTTAAAATATACAGTCATGTTCTTATATATGCCGTACCCCATTACAATATTCGAAAGCTAACCGTTTTCAGTTCAGTGCTTAACCCCAATCACTGTAGATCAGTGCTTAACTCTCTACTGTGTTCTCTCCATGACTGGAGCTCTGTAGTTTTGGTTTCTTCAGCTATTATATAGCCTCATTCGTTCCATTACGGAAATAATGCGTTGTGTAAAATTCATAAGGTGTCCAATCTGGTTTAGGTCGTTGTTAACTAAGGTCTTCCATTCAAGCTCGAGTGAAGATGATGAATATTCAGATCCTTTAGAAGTAGCAGCTAGTGCTGGAGCTAGATTAAGTAGAAAAAGCCATTATCAAGTTTGTTTTGTTCGAATACAATCACGTGGTTATCTTAATAGAAAGCCAATACAGAGAATCAGATTTTTATGATTTGGGTTGAGAGAGACTCAGTCTTACAGATATAATTATGTATACAATATCTATGCAAAGTTAAATCTATTCATTAAATCTTTATTTAAGTTGTTAATCAATCTCTTACACTAAAAAATTGAAAGCAACTTTTGAGCAACTTTTTGAGAAAATTGGAGCAACTTGTGGACAGCCCTACTCCCCACCCCCTGGGAAGAACAAGAACAAGAACTCTCATATCACCAGTGAACGGGATAGTGGGGATACTCTTCGTCACACTTACGGGTAGAAATTGCAGATTTTGTTCTCACTTAGGGTGTTCAGGGCCAGGCTGAGCCTCCAGCTTTGGGTGTCTCGATGCGCCGTGCGCGTACTGTTATTGGTAAAGAATCTTTTTTAGTTAAACAAGCCTGCGAACGGCAGACGTATTTCCGGTCGTCGCTTCTCTTCCTCCGAGGAGGGATAGAAGCGACGACCAGAAATACGTGTGCGGTTCGCAGGCTAGAGGTAAACAAGCACACTCAAAATTTGTTGTGGGCATTGCTACAGAAAGGAAAGAAAAAGAAAGGGCCAGAAGGACGATAATTAATAATGTAATATATAATTGCAACTTTTGATCAGGCCAAAAGTTGTATAATTATGCAGTGTATTTATGACGTTAAGCACTTAATGAATTATGCTAAAACAATTATTTAATTTACTTAATCAGCTTATGTAATATCCAAGCTAAGACATTCTACTCGTACTGCGCTAAACTCAGATTGATGCATCGATGTCTTTCTTTAGTTGTCTTAGTTTGTGTCTTTGATTTACTTGGAATATAACAACTACAAAAGGGCAGAGACGTAAATAGAGAAAATTGACGTCGAATCATTATTTTAGCAATGGTTTTTTAAAATTAATATCTTACTCAAGATGAAGGCAATGAACATTTTCAATTGGCTCTTTGGAGAACGCTTGCAGCCACCAAAGCCAAAAACAGAGGGACTTGATCTTCCTACGCTGGTAGCAATAGCGATGATCATCCTCATCGTTGCTCTCCTCTCAGTGTTGATTTTTCTTTTTTGTTCTCTTATTGCAAAGCCGCAGTCTTCCGGTGGTCAGAATGACACACAGCAAGAGCCTCTTATGATTGGAGATCTCAAACAAAGGCCACTTAAACGCTGGAAAGCAAAAAAGGCGGGCAAGAAAAAGAAAAAGAAGGCACAAATATTGGAAGAAGCGAACCGAAAGTGGCACGAAATTTATGGCTCGGATAATTTTGATTACGAGGAGAAAAAAGATTTGCAAACACTGCCTTTTAGAAGTATGGAGATGATAGCAGCCAAAAAAGTCAGTTTTAGAGACACCATAAAGGATGTATACTTTATCGAAAACAAGGAAGAAATGAAGCGACTTGAACGACTCCGGAAGTTAGGCTGTGACGTCACTATTGGAGGACATCATCCATCTGTGTGTGACATCTCGGGCGAGCACGCGCTTAAGGATACATACGGAGAATATTTCGACGCGAACACGCTCGAGCACGAAGATTTGGACAAAGAACATACTTCACCGACGCAACTTTTGTACTCTTGTCTTGATAGTCATGTAAACGCCATACAGCATGAAGATGTTTTACCAAAGATGTTAGAGAGTTGCCTTCAAACTTCAGATTTTAAAGAGGAAGGTTATCTGACGGTCGACAAGGAAGGTTTACTAAATCACACTTTGGACGAGAAAGAGAAAGTATGAAACATAGGAAGATAGAACAAAAAGTCCTTTTAAGTAACTGGAAAATACTCATATATATGCAACCGGAAACGCCTCCCAACCATATAACCAAAAAATGGAAATGTCTGCTCACGGCGAGTCCACAATCAGGCGAAAGTGTTTCTCTTAGACTGTAAAACAGCCCGTATTTTGTCAAGTTGACAACGCGCGTGCGCGCGATAGTGGTCAAAGGAAAGGTATAGCTGAAGCGAGGGTAAAAACGGCGACTTTTTAGAGCCCCGACGGTTTTGCGGCGGGCAAGGCGTGCCACATACGTCCTGATCTACGCGCTTCACACGAAGTATCACGCCGATGCTGCGGGTCTTGCAAAACCGTTTTTGAGAAACAAAAACCTACTGTTTTGCAGTTTAAGGTTCTCCCAAGTCTGAATCTTTGTCTCCCCTCCTTCCCCACGCCAGACCTTTCGTTTGTCGATGCACGTGTCAGTGAAAAAGGGCCTGCGAGAGAGAAACCAGCGCAAATACTATAGGACCGTTTTGCTGTCAAAGATATCAATGTTCGCCCCAAGTTTATTTGTAGATGTTTTCACTGCTCATTATGCAGCCGTGAATTTGACACAAGATGCGGAAACGACTAACGGATTCATTTTTCAAATAATCGATTCATTTATGTAATCTTTGGAGGTAACCTTGACCTGTTATGACTGTAAACATTCTCTTGTAAGTATGTTCTGCCGCTATCAACAATTAAGTTTCACTATATACCAAGCTGTTGAATATTACTTTTCGCTTGCTCTGCATGCCTGGCTAGCTGTTAAAACTCGATGGAGCTGTGGTTATCCTGTACTATTGACCTCCAATTGGGTTAATAAAGTTAAACATCCAATAGTGTGATGTCCGGCCTATTGGGTTTTTCCTCAGTGATTGTACAAGTTATGCTATATATTCATTAGCCAGACCTTACTGACGATACCCCGGGGGGTACACCTGGGAACTTTTGGCGGGGATGTGCCGCCCGGTCCTCCAAGTCCTGACTCTTTCAGGCTGGCCCAAAAATGTCATTTTTGACTGCTGTTTTAAGACCTGGCCTCTAATATCTATACGCCACTTGAACATCAGTCCCATAATGCACCTTTCAATTCCTCTTGGGACGGCTGTATGTAAAACCCGGGAGAAATGAAAAAAAGGTTGTGTAACTTTTTTTTTTGGGGGGGGGGGGGGGGGCAAATAAGGTGCATTATGGGAGATGTGCAAGTAGCGTGTACTCGTTTTCAGACCTGGCCTCTAAGTAATTAGTTATGTCATCATTACTTAGATTGGAACGCCAGTAAAAAAGATTTCTTAAAATTCATTCTTTGGATTCCTGTGGTACTCAAGGGTGACCTTTTGTGGTACTCATTTCGTTGGTCAGCATTAGCCTAGTCCCTAGGCGTTCTCGGCGCGGTCAATCCTGGACTCTACCGTGAGCTGTGACGTCACAGAGAGATACTCGCCGAGAACGCGTTCTCTCGCCCGCTCTTTCCCAGACTTCGCGCGGACAACGGGTCAAGAGAGAACGCCTAGGGACTAGGCTGGGTCAGCATTAGATCTCATCGGCCGTAGCCCCTTTTTCCCCTCATGAAATTTACACAAGGTAGAACTGTTTTCTGCTTTTATATCAAACTTAGATGATATTTCAAGCTGGAAATGTTCTTGAAAGTGCAAGTCTCTTCAATTTGAAAGAAAAAAAATTTACATTAGAGAAATAACGTCACATTTGACAGTAAACCTAAAAAAAGCTCGAACGCACTTCCTAATCTGATATTACTTCTAGTATTATTTATTATCGCGAAACGAAACGACAAAATAGTCATAAAAAAATGTACGGTTCTTCGCCCCAACCCCCAACAGGCGGCAGGGCAAGAGAGCCTCTCTTGCCTTCTTTTTGTCAAAGGAAATAAGTGTTAGGGTTCAGTGAGGGTGGAGTTTGTATTGGTTCCTGCCAAGTAATACCAAGTCATCCTCATGTTGCTTTTTGTGCGTCATCGGCAGTGAAATGAATTACCCGCCGAGCCATGACGCCATTCTTACCGTCCAATGATGTGGCGTCCTTAAAATAACCACGCAGTATGACACGGAACCAAGAATAGGTTTCAAATAATTTTTACGGGAAGAGGGTCAAGTAAGGGAATTCACTCTCTTACATTATTCTCTCTATTAAAACTACCCGCTGGTGGTTTCGGAGTAAACCACATTTGTCTCCCGGCTGCATCGCTTATTGTTGCGCTTTAAAGGAATATTCCCCAGCAAGCTACATAAAGTTTTTTCCGATGAGTATATAAGTAGGGGGAGACGACAGAAGTAAATTTTTATCGGGTCATAAGGAAACCAGAAACGTCACTCCCACATATTTTTAAACTGGCTACGTTTAGGATCCCTCTGCGCCTGGAAGAGGTCACTACATGGCCTGGAAAGCGAAATAGGCTGCATTAGTTTAATTCAAATTTGTTGGTAACAATTTTCTAGCCGAATGTTTCTTTTTTCTTGAGCTTAGATATTTTCTAGATTGTATCCGACATGCCATGGCATACTCACGGAGTGGGAAAGCGTCTTTTAAGCTTCAGGTCAGTTTAGAACGATTTTCGTATGACCTTGAAAAATGGTTTCGGTAAGTGTTCGTCATCTGTTTCATAAGCCAATGGATGAAAAGATCAAAACAAGGACTCTTCGTTTTCCCGCCAAAGAAAACCCTAATATGGAGAAGGCATTGTTCGATTGGCCAATCTTGTTGCAGTATGACGTCAAAGCGAAGGATCCATTGATTTCTAGAAAGTTCTCGGGAATGAAGTTTTTTTACGCGAGCGTTCACTTAACCAACCAAAAGCCACGCGCGTTTGTATCCGTTCGATAAACCAATCAAATCGCTCTATTTCCATTCTTTTGTTGTTTCTGTTTTGTTCGCGCGTTTTTATTTCAAGGTCATACGAAAATCGCTCTAACGGATATTTTTCGTTGTCACGGTATAATCCCCGGTTTCCTCGTTAGGCCTGCACATCGCGCCTTTTGACAGTTGAGCTTTAATGCCATTTATAAAGAAAGAATTGATAGAATTACCCTTTACTTGAAGACAAAATCTAGTATAAGAGAATTCGAATAGAGAACTTAATAAGTGAACACTGAACAGAAATGAACTCTTTTATCCCTGTTGCAAAACGGGAGCCGGCAATAAAAGCTTTTAGTATAATTACATCGATGACTATCGAAAATAGAGCGCTGTGATTGGCTAGGAGCTTCGCACTATCCCGCTATAATCACCCCGCGGTGATTATAGCATTGAAGGCTAGCAGTTTTCAAAATGGCAGCCAGATTTTTTGATGTTTCGGGGTCGGAAATTGGTCAATAATTTTATTTTCTCGAATAATCATCAATGTAATTATACTAAAACAATTAGTCGCCTCAGGCGACGTGAATATTGGCGAATAGTCACCTCGACTTCATCTCGGTGACTATTCGCCGATATTCACGTCGTCTTCGGCGACTAATTGTTAAATATGCGCCTATCACACTAAGCACTGGTAAACCACAAAGTGGTGTTGGGTGTGGTTCGAGTACTTGTTTTATTACTTCATTATTATTATTATTATTATTATTACTATTGAGATGCTTTATTTTGCTAACAAATGGTTACTTTAGTCGTTATCTTTAAGTTAGGTTCTTTCCAAACTGCACCTGTGGAGTTGAAGATTGGAAAATCGTCATCGCTGGTGAAACCCGTGCTATTTGATGAGAAAACACCAATAATCAAAAGTAGGTGATCTGTTTGTAAAATTAAATAGCCTTTGATTTCGAACCTAGAGGTACTCCCTAAAATAGTTAGACTCAAAATATATATTGTGCTTTTATTTATTGATTATTAAAAAAAATAATAATAAAATAAGCCAACGCAAAAACAAGAGCAAATGGTATCAGTTGTCAAATTTCTTCATCTTTGCTCTACGGTGTACTAATAAACGCTGTATATTCTTCTCTTTTAGGAATGTTTCTTCAGTAAACTGGACATCGCCTTCATCGATCTCGCTGCCTGTCGATTTCCCCCAAAAGAAGAAGTGCCTTCGACTTACAAGACAACTGCAGTGAAGCCTATCTTCACTAAGACATATCGAGTATTTTATGCCAGTAATCTCAATAATGTTTTTTTCAATAATCTATAAACTTAAATGCCTTCGTCCTATAGTAGCAAACATTCGGCTTATCTGTTGAAATTAAGCCCATCAGTTAGGTCTATCAGTTTCATTAATTCTAATGGCAACTCCTTAAGGCTTATTTGTTTGAATTTTATAGTTCTAGGGTGCATTTCATTGGAATGATCCGGATCAGGATCAATGACCCAGAATCACTCAGATCATAGCACATCAGAAGGACCGACGAATCCACCCCGGGAAACGATAAATAGGTTCGTTTGAAGTGTTATGATTCAAGTGATCTCAGATCACTGATCCTGATGTAGGTATTTCCTTCGGCCCCTCGATTAATCAACCGTAAGAACCATAGGTTTCTCGCAGGTGCAGGGGGATGTCCCGGGGGGGGGGGGCGAAGCTACGAGCGCCAAAGCGAATCACCAAAAAGACTAGATCGAAACCAGAAGTCGTTCAGTTTGGAACACCTTCGACGGTACCCTAAAATAGGTATTTTTCTGCAAAATAATCGCTTTATTTCCTCCAGGGGCCTTTCAGGCGAGGGAATTATCCCAGACTCCTTTGCAAAGGGTTTTAACGCCTTACGCCCTCTGAATTATGGGGCGGGAGGAATGGCGGCTAGTGACGTCACATGGTGTTGATTCTTGAGCGTGTCTTCTCAAAATGATAAGAAAGAAGAGCAAACCACACTGCATATTCCTGTACTCATAGCACCTCCATTTTAGGACAACTACCGAACGTTAGACCACAAGTGGATAGTTGAACACCAAGTCCTTCCATCCAGTGCGAAGATGTTTCGTTGGCTGCTTTTTTGGCGATGCAATCGGCAAATTGATTCCTTAGATAGGAGCCACTGTAACCTTACGTTCGTGCCCGATGAGGTTTACCGATACGATAGATCTTTGGAAGAGCTTTACTTAGACGCGAACCAAATCAAAGATCTCCCAAGGGTAATTTCAAAGCTTTATGCAGTCAAATAATAGTCTTGAATGCATTTAACAACGCGATTTTTTTCTCCCGGTGTAGCCGTTCTTTCGTCTGTACAACCTTCGACGGTTGGGGCTCAGTGACAATGAGATCGCTCGGTTACCTCCAGAAATAGGCAACTTAGCGAACCTTCAAGAGTTCGACATTAGCAGAAATGGTAAGTTACATGTTAGATACTGTTTGATAAACGAATTATTCTTTCGAAAACGTTTTGTAGGGGACGCTTTAGTCGTTATGTGTGTATATAGAGCGGGTACCGACATTTCAGTACGCTATGCGTTTAGATAAAATGTTGATATTGTTATAGCACGATCGTACTTCTTATGAAGTCATCGACTGCTACTATAAGTTATATTCATATTAGCATATTAGGCCACGTTTAGGTGATATATCCATGTAATAAATTTTCTTGTCTTATTATTCTGTAGATATATGCGATATTCCCGAGAATATAAAGTTCTGCAAGAGTCTAGCTACATTGGACCTAAGCGGCAATCCCGTGTCGAAGTGAGTCTGTTGCAATTATCTCTGTCATCTATCCGATCGCTCAAGATTTTCAATTTTTAATTGTTAAAGAGCAACGTGTGGTGAGGGTTTTGTATCTTTTGTAAAAAATCGTGAGGCCGACTGGTAAACTTGTAAAAAGTTGACCTTCCGAAGCCCATCCGATGTTGCTAAAGTTTGTTTATGTTCTAGTTGTGTATGTGAAAACGAGCGAGCGACCCTCGGCCTTTGGTCGACTCTCCGGTTAATTTGTTGTGATTTTCCGCTACATCACTCGTTCAAAGCTCTATGCTTCTGCTATTTTAAATTGTGTATTATCCTTCGTGTTTAGGGAAAGTTAGGTCACTAAATTACTCATGTTTTGCTTAAATTCATGTAGTGGGTTAGAAGTCTTCTCTGATTTTTACTCACGCGACTAATCGAATATTAGATTAGAACCAATTTGATGAGCAGAAACAGAACTAATGATCAATCAGCGAGGGTTTGCCCTTTTTATAAGGTTGTCTTTTGTCCTTTCATGCTGTTCTCTGATGGGATTCACACAAAATAGTTTAAACTAAACATACACACAGAGTTTAGTTTCCTCATGATGCAACTCCCGTTTTTTGTAGCTCACAACTGGGGTCTGAGATGAAATTATCACTGCTTTATATAACCAGTCAACATTTCAGTAGGTAATCAGAGCTTTCCTTAATTCTGGCTCAAATTCCTCCTCAAATAACGTGCAAATCAGTTCCAGTTGTAGGTGAATTCGAATTGAAATGAAGTGCAAATGTGGAGTTACATGTATCCGTTTCCTCTTTGTTGATATTTTGTTCTTTGTAGCTTACCGTGCAGGTGCAAATCGTAGACCTGCTTTCAAAATTATTTCGCTCGTCCCTCAAAACATTTTGCCTTACATCTAAACACTGGAGATAAACGCAAATTTAACTTAGCTTTCCTGTTTCTAGCACGTCGGAAATGCCAGTCACTAATTTCTTGTATGGTCGATCGACTTCATTTCATCATTAATCGATTTACCTCTCTCTTGACCGCAAAATGCAGAAAAATCTTATAATCCTTCTACCATGAGTTTTGTTTTGGAGTAAATTCATACATTTAACATAAAGATTTCAGTTATTGTGTACCCCATTAATACTAGTACACTTTGTTGTATGCTGGATTTATATATAATAGTTCCTGTGTCTTGATCTTTTATTACTTCATAAAGAAACGTAAACAATTTGACTTAGCGAATGACATGATGTTTTTATATTTTTAAATTATCAATTTTATACTTTTCCCTGAAAGTCTAGAACTGCAACAGAATTAAATCCATTTTGATGGCATGCAATCCCATTTTATGAAATTTAAGCTGCTGAAAGTTTATAAATTATATTATTTACAAGTTTTTTTAATCTGGAGTGGGGTTGATTCCATTCATGATTTTTGTTGTATAATATGTATATTCAGTCAGCATTCTTCAGATTGCATTTGTGGAATGCCAATGGCAAGTGCACTCTGTGACTGTTCTCTAAAACAATGACTTTTCCGACTTGTAAGGACTTTTGTTAGTCAGTATTCATTTCTGTTATTTCCTTTGAAGAAATTAGCATTTGTATTTTTGAAGTGAAATGGATCAAGTAGTTGCCCTTCTTTTGACATTTCTGTCTTTGCAAACAAAGAATTTTCCTTTTATGTTCATGAAGGTTTTTAATTTTTTTGCAGACTCTAGCATTATATATGCAGTTGTTGCAGTTTTATCACAGAGCCTTTTCCGTAACAAGACTAATTCATGTTTCATAACTGTTTGCTGTACTTATGACAGGATTAAGATGAAATTCATTGAATTGCAATACTCAATAATAAGATTACCTCTTTGTGTGCCTTGGCAGGCTATTTATAGTTTGCATGAGTTTCAGTTTTCCAGAATAGTATTAGGATAGCTGTTATTATATCCTCCTTTGCTAGATGTTGCATTTGTTACCAGCAATCTCTAATTTGATTTTATGTTGTTTTTTTGGTCTGTAAAGGAAATTTGTAAATTCTATGGTAATTTTACGTCAATTTTAAACTGTTTCCATATTTTTTCTAATTAAAAATGTGCTTGTCCCACAGACAAGTCATCTCAAAGGTTTACATTTCTGAACTTAATTTTTCACTTGTCCCGGATGATCAGACATGGCGCTTATTTGAGTAAATATGATGCCCTTAACCCTTTAAGTCCCAATAGTGTCCAAGATCAATTTTCTCCTTACAATAATTATTATCCATACACTGTAAAGAGATAACTTATGAGAATCAATAAAATGATCACCCAAGAGAAAATAACTTGATCTTTAAACAAATTCTCTCAACTAATTCTTTAAGGAAATGTATGGAGATCAGTTTGGAGAATTTTTATGTGGATACTGGGGCTTAAAGGGTTAAGAGACTACTGAGGAGAAATTGTATCTTGTTTTTGAGACCTGAATTAATAAGTTCTGTTTGACTTCTTGCAGACTTCCTGATGGATTTGCACAGCTCAAGAATCTCACTTCTCTTTGTCTGAATGATGTTTCTTTGATTCGATTGCCTCCAGACATTGGAAGGTATAAAATGCATGACTCTGCTAATGTGAAATCCTTGGTTGTTTTGAATCAAGGGCTCCTTTGAATGCTCATACGTAATCTTGGAATCTTATTATAATAATATATGTGAAATGATGTATACTCAACCCTCCAAGTTGTGACCATTTTAGTCACCATGGCGCCTAGAAATTTGAAGGTGGCGACTTGATTTGTAAAAAAGTCTCCCTAAACTAAAAGACTTGGTTGCCAAATGGCGACCAAGCAAAAACTTTAACTTGGAGGGTTGATACTTGAATTTCATATATTTGAACTATATTATATTTGAACCATGGAATGGCCAGGACAAATAAATGCAAGAAGATCATGGCACTTGAAGATGCAATTTATGCAGTTGCGAAACCCTGACCTCTGTGATACCAGCACATCGCTATTAATAATTTCATCTTCATCTTTCCTGGGTACATGCATATTATGAACCAACTTATTGACCAGCTGCTGTGAAAATTGCCGCCTACTTGGTTAGGGTCGGCTGGCTACTCTGCTTGGCATTTCTTTATGGGTGGCGTTTTTAAAATAAAATATCCCTGGACTGGTCACTTACTTTGACAACTCAGCTGTCTACTTCAAACTTTGTAACAACCCTGAGCTTACTAGCTCAGTTGGTTAGAGCACTGCACTGGTATCGGAGAGGCCAGGATTCAAGTCCTGGCAAACCTGAATTTTTTATGCGGCTAAATGTAATTTAGGCAAAGTTAACCTCGAAGCAATGCTGGCAAGCAGTTTCCCCAGCTATACTAGGGGTGGCCCAATGCCTCTATCAGGGGCACCTCATGACTTATACGCAGTTGCTTGCTTGCAGTTTTTTGCAAAGTGTTGTTGCAATAGCTTGCTGTTGTTGTTTGCGTGCCTTTCTGTGCTTTGGTTTTTCCCATCCCTCCCGCCCTCTTGAAGTATGGGCCAGGTAAGTATTCCACTGAATTGTTCAGTGTGACGGTGCCTGGTGGGGGCCGTTCACAGGGTTGCCATGGATACCTCCTCCGCATGTTAGTGCATTGCCCGACTCCACCAACTTTGTAGGCACCAACGCCCAAGCTCATCTATTGGTGATGAGTTTAACAGGATTTCTTTTTGCAACGGCATAAGTTGTGTCTTTCACTGTGATGATCTTCTTTATATTTATTTAATATTATACATGTACAAATAACTCTTGTCTCTAGGTCTCTTAGAGCTTTTGACTTTTTCTCATAGTCTTTATCAGCAAGTACTGTGCATGTGTCATCGCATGTGTCATGTATATTTAGTCAGCAAGTGACATAAAATCAGTGTACATGTAAGTTCATAACCTCCATCTCACTTTTAGGGCTGGATGCTGTTGCCTGATATAAATTGCCTCATTGAGTTTCCTTTTTCACGTGTCAACATTGTAGGCATGATTTTCTGATGATGACTGTAAGAAACAGTAAACTGTTGTAAGCTTCATTGCCTTAATATAACAGGCCTTGAGACAAGTTATTCATATGATGGTATTCTTAATTTTTATGCCCAAATAACACAGTCATTTAATATTTTCAGGTCCATGTTCTGACCATGTATTGCTCTGTGACGGTTTCCATACTTTTCCTGTACGTGTTTTAGTTTGGTCTGTTTATTTCTTGCAGTTTAACTGAACTTGCAGTCTTGGAAGCTAGAGAAAACCTGATCAAGTACCTTCCAGTGTGAGTTTCAAAAGGAGTAAATACATTTAAAAACAATCACATGGATCAAGATGCATCAAAGGAACCAATGAATCCACTGTAAGCAAGGATTCATTCTTGGTTCCTTTGAAGTACCATGATCTGAGTAATTTTG
Organism: Porites divaricata; assembly: GCA_038088405.1. Classification (NCBI taxonomy): domain Eukaryota; kingdom Metazoa; phylum Cnidaria; class Anthozoa; order Scleractinia; family Poritidae; genus Porites; species Porites divaricata. The sequence continues at coordinate 61,956,684 of JBBMOI010000001.1, read as the reverse complement.
GATCCCAGTGTGCAAAGAAAGTTGTTAAGTTGTCTTGGATAGCCCGGGGATAGTTGATTTTGTGATCAGGCTAGTGAATTCTGTTCTTAACTTGTCCAATGTGCAGTTTAAGGTTTTTGGGGAACTTAGTAGTACTGCAAGACAATTTGTAAATTTCTAATAAATTCCTCTGGACAAACTAATCTGACCAAGTGAAATAATTATTACCCTTATTGTTACAGTAAATTAATAAAGCAAGTAAGGTTTTAGCTAATTAGGTCTCAATAGAATTCCAGCTTGTCCTTTGGGCAAGCAGCTCTCTCATAGTCCTTACCTGAGGCTGCTTCTTGCTTGTCTAAGTTAATGACGTTGCAAATGCAAATTTTTGGCAAATAGGCCTTTTGCATGTTTTTCTTTCATAATAACCTGAAAAATTCCATAATTTCACAAATTTAGTTTTTTATGTTGTCACACTTTGGGACTCTATTAATAGAAAATAATTAACTAATCATAAATTCTGCTCATTGAAAATTTTTCGGGCCAGTTAATATGACACTTGGGCTAGTACATGCTATAAAGGAGGGGTGGGGGGGGGGGCGGGCTACGCCTTGCTCAAAGGGTAAGCTGTTAAACTGACTGTCTTTGCACCCCTTGGTAACAGATACTGGATCATCCCAAAGGAACCCATCCTAAATGTTTAGGATTAATAAAGGAGACATTAGGGAGAGTGTTCAAATCATGTAGCAAACCCCAAGAGAGATCCACATGCAGTGGACCATCCTCGGAGACCCAGGGGCAGATAAAGGGGCGAGGGCAAGTCTAAACGGGCGGAAAAATATATATGGAACGAAGAAAGGTAAAGAACGGCGAGAAGAGCCCCTGGGGACAATGTCTTACCAGACCAGTTCCAAACGGTCGCTGCCGTTCTGGCTGAACTGGTCTGGTAAGACGTTGTCCCCAGGGGCTCTTCTTGCCATTCTTTACTTTTCTTCGTGCCATATATTTTTCTGCCCGTTTAGACTTTTCCTCCTCCCCACTATCTGCCCCTGGGTCTCTGAGGATGGCAGTGGACAAGAAATATTACCAACATGAAAGTCATCATTTGTGCAATTTTGTCTCATACTTTATACTTGGTGCTGGCTGTGCCTGGTTTATTTTCTTGTGATAAGAAGATAGTGATTAATATTTCTCTCCCCCAATCCTTTGCAGTTCTATGGAATTCCTTGCTAAGCTTGAAAGACTTGACTTGGGTTGCAATGAGCTTGAAGAACTTGTAAGTTTATGTAAATGCTTGCACATGCATTATTGTGTCAAGTAATTTTGATTTTGCAAGTTGCATTGAGAGAAGGATTTTGGCATGGTGGAATTTCTTGCTGGAGTTCTTGTTTTAGTGGCAAATTAAATATAGTTTGGATTTCCCAATTTTCAATCTCTCGTTGCTTTGTTTTATAGCCTGATATTGTAGGATCATTTCCGAACTTGAATGAATTATGGCTGGATGGAAACCTTCTGAAGACATTACCTCCAGTAAGGGGACTTTAATTTGTTAAAAATAATTTTTTTTAGATTTTAGATTTTTTAACTTTTATTTCTTGTACATGTATGTATTAATATTTTAAACTTTGTAATCAGTTTATCTTGTAAAGAGCTATGAAAGAGTAGCGTTATATAATTTATTATTGTTGTTATTATTGTTAATAATTTCTTTAGAACTTGTACAATTTACTGTGATAATAAAATCCTACTTTTGAGAAACAGACAGAGTTTATCCTAATGAAGTAATTTTATGAAGTCAAGAATAAAGTGTTATCAGATGTTGCAACCCTACAAACCATCAAGAAGCTTAAGATCTTTTTCTAAGAGGCTCCTGACAGTACCATCAGCAAAATTGAAGAAATATGGCTGCAGATCGTTCTCAATTGCAGCACCTACAATTTGGAACTCACTGCCAGAACCCATAAGCATTCATGATGACATTTCAAAATATAAAACTTCTATAAAGACTTTCTTATTCAAAGAACGTTTTAATTAAAGTTCTGTTAGAATAATGTATATAGTGTAAATATTGTGATAAGAGTTTTAATTTTTAATCTTTACTTTTACTTTTGCATTTAGTTTTTAGATGAGAATTTTTAACTTGTATTTTTATATATTTGTTTTTTATCATTGTTGTAAATTTTTCAGTCTACAAAATTTTCAGTTTGAAATATTCAGTTGTGAAGCGCCATGAGCCTACGGATATGGCGCTATAGAAATCTTATTATTATTATCAACTAAGACAGGAGAACTCAAGCTCAAAGGTTTAGAGGGTACACAGAAAAGGCCTTAGATATGAAAAGTTATTCCAAATTCCAAATATGCTTGAATTAACACCTACCAGATTTTGTACCACATGACAAAGTATTGCTAATGCTTATCATCTATCTATAAGAATTATTTTGGATAATATTAATCTGCTTATTTTTATGATTTTGTAAATTGTCAACTTAAAATCTTAAAATCTGATGATTCCCATTTACTGTAAATGTGAGACTGAACCTCTCTCTTATGACAAAGAACTTTAAGCAATGATAGCAGCTTGCTTGAGCTTTTTGTCTCCTTTTTGTACCTAAAGAATAGGTTTCCATGAATTTGTGTCAATTTTTATTTAACCTCTCTTAGTATTGATTTCTTAAGCTTGCATTTTGTTTGAGTTGAATTTAGTTCTGATTCCAGGTGAATAATGCACTCAGTATCTTGGTTTCCTTGTATAGCTGCTGTATGTTATAAACCTCAGCCATAATTTTGTTTCTTTTATAGGAAGTAGGAAACCTGAAGAAGCTCCAGATATTTGATGCTTCAGAGAATAAGATAGAGTTTTTACCAGATGAAATCAGTGGTTGTACTGCACTCACAGACTTTCATTTATCGCAGAATTTGTTAGAAGAGCTTCCAGACACTATAGGCAAGTGTGAATTGAAGGGTGTTACTAGTGATGCTCCATGCTTTTTGGTAGCAAGAGGGGGGAGGGGAGGGGCAGAAGAGGGGGGGGGGGGGTAGAAAAAGAGGGTTAATTTGAATGGTCCCATCAAAGGATTTGCTCCTTAGCTCAAAAGGTAGAGTCAACCCTGAAAATAGGGAGATCCCATAATAATACCGGTGTATATGTTACTACAATTCAAAATTATACTCAGGTTAAATTTTTTTTAACCTAGGTTGATTCTCAATTTCCTTTGTCTCCTACATGTAGCCTTAACCAACTGCCTTGCTTAAGTGGAAGGTGGGTGCCTGGGATACCCAGGGGCCTCCACTGTGGCTAGCCAGCCCTTAGATAGATAACTGCCCCCCATGGCTGGAAAATCCCTGCAACCCAGCCATGAGCCCCCATTCCAGGCACCCGTCACACTGATGAAACAGTGGAAGGAAGAAAAATAGGGATGGGAGGGGGAAAGACGCTAAATGAACCGCTCCACAGACCACTGCACAAACGCTCGACGAAGAACTCGCAGATCCTAGCCCTGTACAAAGCTACCACAAACCATGTGAGCCTGCAGTCATGGGATTGACCGCTGGATCACCGCTAAGCTCGTGGGCCCCTTGACCACTAAGCTTGTGGACTGCATGACCGCTTAACTTGTGGACCGCTAAACTTGTGGACCACTTAACCGCTAAACTTGTGAACCGCTAGACTGCTAAGCTTGTGAACCGCTAGACCGTTAAGCTTGTGAACCACTTGACCGCTAAGCTTATGAACCGCTTGACCGCTAAGCTTGTGGACCACCTGACCGCTAAGCTCGTGGTGGTTAACTTAGGTGAATCACATTTAACCAAATCTAATCTAATATTATTCATGGATTAGGGCTAGGAGACAAAGGCAATAGAGAATCAACCTAGGTTAAAAATTTTAACCTGAATAATAATTCTTACCTGTAACATATAATAATGTCATTCTCTCTTTTGAATGAAGTATGTGGATGAAATTCTTTTTACAGGTGTTTTTTCACTTGGTGCTATTTATGTAGTATGGAGTTCTACTTTTTAAGTTTGTGAAAAAAAAATCCTCCTTGTTGTGGCCATTCAAATGATTCTTATTCAGCAGTGCTTTCACATGGTACTATTTATTAATTTTAGTAAGTAGATCTAACTTCTGAGTCTGTGGATGAGATCCTATGGTGTTACCATTCAAATGAAACCTCTTCAGCAGTACTTTCACATGGTACTATTTATTTAGTATGTAGTTCTAACTTTTGAGTCCTGTGGATGAGATGCTATGGTGTTACCATTCAAATGAAACTTCTTCAGCAGTACTGTCACATGGTACCATTTATTTAGTATGTAGTTCTAACTTTTGAGTCTGTGGATGAAATCCTATGGTGTGACCATTCAAATGAAACTTCTTCAGCAGTGCTTTCACATGGTACTATTTATGTAGAAAGTAGATCTAACTTTTGAGTTTGTGGACAAAAGCCCTATGGTGTGACAATTCAAAAGAAAACTCCCCAGTGGTCCTTTTACACGTATCCTGCAAATATAATACAGCTATCTCACATGGTGCTATGTATTTAGTATGTTGTTCTAACTTTTAAGCTTGTGGACAAAAACTCTATGGTGTGGTTAATTCAAATGAATACTCTGCAGCATTGCTTTTAAAGGGCACACCCAATGTACATTTTTTTTTAGGATTTTATACTGTTAACTGTATTCCCAAGTTTGTTTTATCTGTGATAGTCTCTGGAAGGTTTAGTTATTTTTTTCTACCTTGTACCTGCAATCTTGTGCATAACCTGTGTCTCTCAAGGGTATTGCAGTTTAAAGAAATAATCTTCTTTAAGCAAAAAATCAGTGGTATTGATCTTGTGGCTGGTTTTTTCTCACTTCAGGAAAACTCAAGAAATTACAGCTTATCAAAGTTGACCAGAATCGGCTTCTTTGCCTAACGCCGGCAGTTGGAGGGTAAGTTCATATACAGCTGTAGAATTTATAGTGATGGTCAGTATAAAGTAATTGAACTGCTTTTACGTAGTCCAGTTTGGTTGTAATCGTACTAGTGACACTATACAGGTAAAATTGGGTGATCACGCGAAGGAAGTCTAATTATTAGTTCAGTCACAGCTGCAAATATGGAGAAAATTGGACAAGTTCTGTTAACAAATTAATCATTATAATCAAAACAAAATTTCAGTTCCTGTTTCATTAAAATACAAGATCTCCAGACAGATTTTTCCTGGGCATGAAAAATAAAAAGAACCCATGATTCATTTGTGCAACTGTTCTACTAGAGCATGCATTGTGCACTTTATTTTGCATGAATATTGATCTTTATATGTTCATGTTTATTACTTTCATATTCTAGGTTATCCAGTTTACAAGAGTTAATATTAACAGAAAACCTTCTTGAGGTGTGACTCTTAAACAAATAATATTATACAGTGGGTACTCTATAGTGCATGCTTTTTCTTTCTGCATTAGTTTTAACATGTCATAAACCTCAAGAAACCATCCATTGTCCCCTGCTCTATTTCACATTTTGTTGAAAATGGCTTCTTAAATAACCCCCTTCTCCCATGACTGCATAAAATATTTTAAGATGGAATCCATCAGGAAATTCAATAATTTTAATTTTCAGTGGACAAAAACCTTGTACCAGAATGTTTTAGCCCATATCGCATTCTTTTTTACACTTTTCAAGGGCTATAGATGTAATTTGGTATCCGTGATAACACTGAACATAATTCCTTAGGGGAGCCTGAGAAATCAATTTCCAAATTTGACAGGTAAAATTGTCATGAATAAGATTTCATTTAGTAAAATGTGAAGCTTTTGAAGTTTGTTTTCTAAGACTCCCATAAGAACCTTTTCTTTGGAGTTATTTTACATAACTTATTACAGTGTACATAATATTATTTGTAGCCCTCAAAAAGTGTGATAAAAAATATGCTTGAAATTATTCTGTACAAGGCTTTTGTCCACTGAAAATTAAAATTACTCAATTTCCTAGAATGGATTCCCTCTTAATAAGTACATGTAATTTTAATAAATTTTTTTATGTGTTCACAGATAAATAATGCTTTAAATTGAATTGAAATGTACGGGTCAGTTATTTAAATGAAGTCTAAGTTAGGCCACAGTTTAAGAAATCATTTGACCTCCAGATCTCTTTCTTAAGGGGTTAATTTAAGAAAATAAGTGCTTTTCCAGTCTATGCTATAATTATGCTTTATTCAAATTGTTTGTGCAAAATGGTTCTTAGATTATTAAAAGCATTGGGCAAAATTAAAATGGCTTAGAATGTGGTTTTGTGAAACGCAGGCTAAACTACATTGAAATAACTGGCCCTAAGTCTTTGTTTCTTTTACAGGAACTACCATCAACAATAGGGAAACTTCACAAATTAACACATCTTAATGTAGATAGGAATCGTCTCACAGCTTTACCAGTTGAGGTGGGTAAAACTTAACTGCACTGCAGTCATTTCATTGAGGGTACAATGAAGGTAATGATTAGAGTTTCTTACACAAAAAGTGACGTCTAGTACCAGATTTTAATGTTTACACTCTATTTGAGTGGAGGCACACAGCTATGTCATGGTTCACTTTTGAGCTATTTTGAAAAAATAGCTCATATGTCAGTGGTGTAAGCGCATGTATCTTTGTGGCTCTGTGGCTCTGTGGCTCTGTGGCTTTGTGGCTTTGTATGTTGGGATGTTTGTTGCAAGAGCCAATAAGGTTGAAGGTACTATGAGTTGATGCTTAGGAACCAATGAGATCTTGGCATCTATTTAAACATGGCATTGTTAAAGGTCGAACAAGGGCACTTTGAGACCGCCATCTTGATCCTTCACAATTTTTTCGTCTTTTATTACGGGTACCGAGGTGTTTGGAAGCATTACATAAAATATCTTCATGATTCAAACGCTGTGAACAGTGATGCAGCTGTTTGAGGGTTCATATTTAAGTGTGGTTGCTGCTTCGGGGCATTTCTGACCTAATTCGGCTATCGGTACAACGCACGTCAGTATGAGTTCTGTTTCACCTGCTACAGCAGGGTTAGAGTTAAAAGATCATATATTTTCAAATCTCTTCCAATGAAGCAATAATTGATATTTAGATATAGACTTTAATTCGAAAGTATGCGCCCTATAAAATGTGGTTTTAGAAGTTTAAAAGGCAGCTTATTTTTTGGAAAGCTGTATCGAGTATTGCTAATCCCGTAAACAAGCTTTAAAAATATTATTCTCTCGCTTACAAAGTTCAACTGACCTTTTTTGTTCTATTTAGTAAATATGTGTAACTTAAGTAGAAACAGTAGCGTTAGGCAATAAAATTGGAAGAAGCTAGTTGACACAATAATTAGATACTGTTATATTGAGTGGAGTAACATGATATAAGTAGAAATATATTTCGGCAGTTTGATAATTTTCTTGGAAGTTAATAAATGTTAGGCTATGAACCTTGACGTTGCATGAAACATAATTTAATTGCAGATGTTGTAATAAAGCCGAGGTGATTTCTTAAAATCGTTTGAGAAAATTTTGTAGTAAAACAATTTGCCTCTTTTTTACGTACGAATTGTGAAAGGGGCAAAGACAAACATCTTCACATGCAAATTGTGTGCATGAGTTATTTCACGTACGAACGACAAAAGGGGCAAAGTCCAACACTTTCACGTGCCAGCTGTGTGACTGTACATCTCATGCAGATTGGCTTTTTACAATAATAATAGTAACTCGGACGTATGAAGACCTGTTTCGTTTAGTAACCAATGCCTTAAAAAAGGCTCTTGTCTTTTAAGAAGCAATGGCTTTTAAAACATGACGAAATAAGTTATCGGAGTTAAAGACTGTTTCACAAATGTTAATAAATGTTAGGTTATCAACCTTGACGTTGGATGAAACATAATTTAATTGCAGATGTTATAATGAGGCCGAGGTGATTTCTTAAAATCGTTTGAGAAAATTTTGTAGTAAAACAATTTGCCTTTTTTTACATACGAATTGTAAAAGGGCGAAAGACCAACATCTTCACGTGCAAATTGTGTGCGTGAGTTATTTTTAGAATTCTGTTTACTAGTTTACTGTGTGATAACTCGAATTCCCTCACGTACGAACGACGAAAGGGGGCAAAGTCCAACACTTTCACGTGCCAGCTGTGTGACTGTACATCTCATGCAGATTGGCTTTTCACAATGATAAATAGTAACTTGGACGTATGAAGACCTGTTTCCTTTTGAAACCAAATCCTTAAAAAAGGCTCTTGTCTTCTGAGAAGAAGAAATAAGTTGTCGGAGTTAAAGACTGTTTCACTGAGTAGAATCGCACGTGAAAACCTCGTGAATTATGATGATGCAACCATCTACCACAATGATAAAAATCCTGGTATTTCGTAACTATTCAGTATTCGATGAGTCACATTTTGGCTTAAGAAACTCTGAGGAAACCTTAGAGTTTTCCTTCTAATCAACGTTTGGTGAGTAGAAATTTATTTCACTTTAACGATTTGTTTAACTTGCACCAGATGTACAGGGAAAGACAGAAGAAATTGAATATATAGCTTGAAGATCGATTCAGCTGAGCGTTTCGCGTTTTCATTTATGTACTGCAATACGCAATTTCGCACAAAAACCCAATCTACATTTAGGATGAAAGAGGTAGATTCATCACTTTTGGTAAGGTTACACCGAAGCATTAAAGTTACACTGAAGCATTCAAAATAGCTCATGCACGTTTAACGTGCCTATGTTTGTCAAGTGTCTGTAATGATATTATTGTGGTTTAATTTTATCCCTGGTTTAAATATTATTTTCCCTTTTTTGGTTTTGGGTACAGTATTATTTGATAATGATTTTGAAAAAAATTTGAACAGACATAATTATTATGGTGAAATGAAAACTGGGTTTTGATTTTGCCAATGGTTAAAGGCACCCTAGTACCTGTTATTTTATAGTGGTCAATGGAACTCTCCAATTTTTTTTTATAGTTGAATGATTTTCACATGACCGGCACTAAGTATTAACCCTATAAAATCAATGAAAATGACCGATTCTGGAGAAATGTGGAGATCAAAATTACAGTGATGTACATGTAGGTGTCCATCCATCAGGAAAGAGTTGCAGTAGTAAATAATTTCATTATACAAATGTGTTTTTCTTTTTATTCAATTAAGAACATTTATTAAGAAATTCTTTTTGCAGCAATTAGTAAGAATTGATAAGGAGGATAAATTTTACTGGTTGTCATGTTGATGTACTGTTTGAAGGCTTAACTGTATGGTGGACTTTGCAGATTGGAAGCTGTACAAGATTGAGTCTTCTTTCATTTAGAGAAAACTGGTTATCACGCCTGCCATCAGAAATAGGCAACTGTAAAAGTCTTCATGTATTAGATGTATCTGGAAACAGGTGAGACAGATCTCTGAAGAAAATTGTTACAGAGTTTTGAAGGATGTTAAGACTTTCTGAACACTCAGCTAAACATAGCTTTTGATTTAACAGTCAAATTATTTGGTGCATTCCGCTCTCTATTTAGGGATGATTTTTGATAATCAGAAACGGATTACAATGGGATACAAGGTCAAAATGATTAAAGGTTAATTGGTTTAAGCTAAAGTTCACATGCCAATGCAATACAAAGCTATTGGCAGCTATTGATTTCATTCAGTTTGACTTAAATATGTGAAATATGTCTACATGTACACCACACTTTCTTTTTTCCAGTTTTATATCAGCAGACTGCTTCTTCATATGATTATGTGCTATTGGTATTTTGTTGAGTGAACACAAATCAGGTCAGATATGTCAGGCTGCCCAAAGTCTGCTTCTTGCGTGTGAACATTGACTTGATGTGAATGCTTTCACTGAGGGGTTTCAGTAATCAGTTGTTCACTGCTAGCATTTTGGATTTCCTGACAAAGATTCATCTGTTTTTAGGTTAGAATGTCTTCCACTTTCTGTAGGAACACTGCCGCTGAAGGCTTTATGGCTCTCGGAAAACCAGGTGCTGTGACATATTAGTCGCTAGTAAAAAGCACAATATCAGCTGTACTTGTGTATTGAAGAAGATGATGTGTGTCCTAGAAAATGTTTGGCAAACAAAATAATTTTTCATTTTGTCGTGTGGATGAAACCTTGGTATGAACTTCTTGGTTTCTGTGAAGCACCAATTTTTTCATCCAGACTCTTTTGACTGCACCCTTTTCTCACCCTTATTCACCCCTTAATCTCCCAAAATTTTGCCCTTAAGGGGGCTTTCCACTTGTCAGAACTGACTGGCCAGACCATTTCTGTCATAATGAGAATTTCACTTTTAATCAAACTAACCAGCCAGATTAGTCAAATCCTAAATAGTATGCATGAAGGGGATGGTTTTTCAGTAAGAACCCTGATTTCATTTGCTAACTAACTGGTCAGGCAATGGTCTGGCCAGCCAGTTCTGACAATTGGAAAGTGCCCCAGGTTTCAAGAAAACACAGACACCTACAGCACTACCTAAAATGTGGGAAAAAAGTGAGGAAGTGAATACCTTTTGAGATTCTCTCTGAAACTTTGAATATACTTTGTTAGGTCGAATTTGTAATAAGAGATCGCATTTTGTAATAATTGGCACCTTACTCTTGGTCCCAGATTTCCTAACTACCCACCCCTACCTTTCTTCCCTACTCTACCTTTTCCCCTCCCCACCCCACCCATCAAAATTGTTGTAGTAAGCCCACCCCTTGCCCCCATATTTTTCTCTGGCTGTACCTCTTTCCCAGGACACTGTTTGATTTATTGCTACGCTACTGTACATGTAGTTTGTAGTGACAATGAAATAACACTTCACCTTGTCTTTGTAGTCTCAACCAGTTCTGAAACTTCAAACAGATGATGATGAACAGACTCACAGTAAAGTGCTTACCTGTTTTCTGCTACCGCAGCAAGGACTTGGAAGTTTAGGTAAGTAGTATGCATTTAAAGGTTAGTGACTGATAGCCCAGGGCTAGTGGATTATGCTATTGTGCTAGTGAATTTTGTTGTTAACTTGCTTCACAAGCAAGTTAAGTTTTTTGGAGAATTCAAAATTAATTACAGACGAACTGTCAGTAATCAATGCAGACCAAAAAAATTAAATATTTTATTTTTATTATTATTATTATTATATTTTTTTTTTGGGGGGGGGGGGGGCTACTTGAAATGACTTCTAGCATACATGCTATCTAACACATTGACTTTCTTTGCATGCTGGGTGTGTCATGTTTGTTATTAATAGGTTTTTTTTAGTTTTAACTTTTGAGTCTGTGGATGGAATCCTATGGTGTTAACATTCAAATGAAACCTCTTCAACAGTACTTTCACATGGTACTATCTATAACTGTAGTGTGTAGGTCTAACTTTGAGTCTGTGAATAAAATCTTATGGTGTTAACATTGAAATGAAACCTGTTCAGCATGCAGTGCTTTCACATGGTACTAGTATTCATTTATAAGTGCTTAGTTCTAATTTGTGTGTCTGTGGAGGAAATCCTGTGATGTTACCACTGAAATAAAACGTCTTTGCCAAAACCTAATTGCATTGTTCAATCTATTTATCGAGAATTGTTAAAGAGGAGTTAGTTATATGAGAAATGTTTCAGAATTATAACTCTTCTGTTGAAGGTTAATCTGCCATCTTTGAGTCTAATGATGAAATCGTTTAAGCATATTTTTTCAAATGAAACCCTGTCACTGATCAGCAGTATTTTTGCATTTCACTATTTTTTTAAGGATTTAACAATATGAAATTTTGAATTTTGTTGAATTATCTCATTGGCAACTGTTAAGAGTGAAAAAGTTGATAAAATCAACTATTTTGTACGGCTTTTCAATGGAAGAGTACAAGGTGTTTAAGAATAATTAAAGGTGATCCAATGAAATTTATTTTCCATTGTGAAAATTTTATTATTGTAGTTTTGAAGAGTCAAGGGCATTTAAACCAAGGTCATGTATTGTTTAAAATGATGTTACATTTTGTGTTATAACATGGAATAATAATTTGTCCAAGGATCATTCAATACATCTTTCCTGAAATTTTAGATTTTAATCACCCACTAGTAAGGGAAAGAAATTTTAATTCACAGTTGTACACTTTGTTGAATGTTTTTCTAGTGTTAATTTGTTAAAATGAAATCTGGCAGAAAGGTCCTGCAGAATTATGTTTTTTATTTACAATTTGACAGCTTATGTTGAAAATTATCTTTGTTCCCTTATTTGCATTCAAGCGCTTCCTTTTCCACTTTAAGGCAGTCGAAGTTTCCTTTATCTGTAAATCTTGTGTTAAATGCATTTCTGTTTTTATTGTGACATCACAAATTTATTTTCCTGATGGTGAAAATTTCCAAGGCTTTGTCTTAGAGACATTAGACTTTTTAAGTTTTCTTTTTTATGTGTGTGTGTGTGTGTGTGTTTGTGTGCAGGCAAATGACGGAAATGGCACCATGTGGAGATGTGAAAAAATAACTTGCCATTTTGAATATGCCAAATAGTGTGTAATCAGTGGCAGGTGAAAAAACAGAATGCTTACATTTTTGTTATGAAAATTTGAATAATAATACATCAGTAGCTGATCCATGATTCCAAATGCTAGCGATTCACTAAGTGGCATTGTGGAAAATAAGGCATTTAGGTGTATTTGCATTTATGTAGTAAACATATCCATTTGTGTTGCACATTTAGCAATCCTGGCGTCCCTTATTCTGCGCAAATGGCGCTATTTTGTTTCGGGATGCAAGAGTGGATCCTATGGAGTCAGCCAAGGTTTTAATGTCTTTATGGTTAATTTTATCACTGTTAAATCTAAATGTTATTGATATAATTTCTGTGGGAAACCATCATATTATGAAGAAATATTCTCTTGCATAACCTTGGGGATATCAACTGAAAGCTAGGCTCCAGCTTTATTCAAGTCTAGCATGTTGCAATAAAAACCAGTGAGCTGAATACCATAATACATGTAATATTTATTAAACACAACTCAGATATGTTTTTTTCTTCCTGATTTGATGAATTTCATTGTGGATTGTTATTTGATTTTTGCTTTTCAATATTAAAGCAAATGAATCTGAATTAATCAATCAAAAGAGGGCAAAATATATTTTTACACTTGTTATTACAATTTTTCCTGTCCAACACCAGTTAAAACACACAGCAAAATGTGAATTTTCATTATGGAACCTTTTTTGCACTTTGTTTATTTACAGATTTTTATCAGTTATAAGTTTGGGGTTGTTTTATGTGGGTATGTGCAGTACAGATTGAAAAATGTTGTTGTGGAACATATTTATATAAGATCTTGTTGTTGATTAAGTAATTTGTAGTCAGATTGTATTTGAGTAAGAGACAGCACAGTATGTGTTATATAGAGATCCTAACTCTTTACCACTAATAGTTGCTAGTGACAAAAAAAATCACCAAAGTCAAATTTTTTTGGTTAAAATCCTAAGAAACAAATAGCTCTAAGTTTCATCCATAAAAAATAAAAATAATAATAATAATAATTTTAAAGTACCTGGAGAGATAATCTTGCACAATGTTGATTGGGAGCAAAAGAGTTAAAATTTTGCTGTAGAAAAAACCAGAACCTATGAGAATTATTGCAATTTTTGTATTAAATAAAGTACAAGAATGTCCATAATAATCAATTATGGTAGTTACTCCTCAGTAGCTTCATTTGATCACTCAAATTGTAGGATTTATTTACAGACCCAAAAATTAGACCTCTGGGCTGGGTTGTTCAAAGCCGGGCCAAGATAACCCAGGGTTAGTGTGAAATTTGAATTCAGATATAAAAGCTTAAAAAGCAAATTCAGTCTAATTCTTTTTATCTACACTTTGGTGATTGGATGCTCCAAGAAAATACTTTTGAACAAAAGAAAAAAGGAACCTGGATTAAATTGTAACCCTGGATTAGTGCTAATCAGCCTTTGAACAACTGGGTGCTGATATTGTTGGTTTTCACATTACGTCATTAAAATTCAAACTACAAAACTATCAATCCTACTGAGATTTTACTTTCATGATGTGTTAGAGCAGCTGAAAACTAATTTTCTCACAAATTTTTGCTTCAAAAGGGTTCTTAGTTTTGTGATAGGGTGCGCTTGAATTTCTAAGCTATTGTGTGACGTGGTGTTTACATGACGGCCGAGAGAGCTGTCATGTAGGTCAAAAAAGTGACGTATTTCGGAGAATTTTGCTATCTAAATAGTTCATGTATTAGACAAAGTATTACTGTAATGTTCATGAGTTCCTCAAGGAATAAATTCACCCTTTTGTACCAAAACTCGGTAACAGATGTTTTTGTTGATTTCCTTCCGCCATGTTGGAGTCCATCCAGGTGGGCACCAGCATGGCGTCTCCATACTAATCTCTATAAATTTGGGTAAAACATATCTTCGGATATCTTGTATACGGAATAAAAAAAAAATTTATTCTTCTGGCCTTAATCTTGGCGAGGGTCTTTAAATATTTACCTCCTCTCATTTCCCATATTCCGGACTTTATGTATTGAACGGTTTTGTTTTTTATTTTGATCTATTTTGAATGGTGTGACACTGAAAACCAGCAATAAACAATAGTAAACAGCACCTCAGAAAAGGGCTGACCAGAAGCTTTCATTTGAGTGGTCATACTAAAGAATTTCATCCATCGACTCAAAAGTTAGAACAGCAAGGTAATTTTCCATAAATTGACTGTGGCTTCTCTATGTTAAGCCTGGTTCTCACGTGCCAGCAAGCTACCTGCAACACAGCTGCTGGTACTGCCCATCAGGACTGCAAATGGTGCACTTTTTTAGGGAGATTTGGGCGCATGCTCCTCTGGGAAAGCTTTGAGATTGAAGTTCTCTGAGATGCAATCTAGTGCATTCTGGATGCTTAAATTTAGCAAATGCCTGGATTCCATATTGAACATGTAATGCTGAAATATTTAATAAACCACGAAAGGTTGGTGGGGGAGGGACCCCCACCCCTAAATCTGCCCTTGGGTATTGCTTCTAAAGAATAGCTTATTATTCCAGAAAAACACTTTTGAGCCCTCCTATCTTGAGAAATGCAACTGGCATCAGGCTTACCACTTACAGTGACCACGTGTAGATATTTATAGCAACAACAATTTGCTGTCCCAGGGCTGTGCTATAGCAGAGCTCGTTAGGCCATTGCACTCAACTTTTGCTCTTGAGTGATTTGAAAAGCTACGTTTTTTTCATACAAAACATATTCAGGGCACCATAGATTTTATCATTTCAGAGCACTGGGTCCCCTTCAGTTTCCTTAGAGCACAGCCTTGCATCCCCTAAGAATTCTAATTCCCCACCCGAGTAGGCCATGACACCCAATTCTTGCTTTTGGGCAACTTGGAAGTCTTATTTTTTTCATACAAACTTGTGCAGGGCACCTTAGATTTTATCATTTGGGAGCACTGCCCTCTTCGATTTTCCTTGGAGCAAAGCTGTGCATCCCCTTTGAATCAAAACACAAAATGTTAACTAGCAAATGTGGTTACTTGGGAAGTGCAGTGCCGTGGGATACATTTCTTCTCTTTGCCAGTAGTTATTTTGTATTCTTTCCATATAAATAAATGGCAAATTCTTTCCTTTGTCAGAAATGATACCAAATGATTTGACGCATGGATTCGCTATTGACAATCTTGCACTTCAATATGATGAGGAGGAGAGACCACGTGCTGGTAGCTTACCACCTGTTGTGCAATTTGCAGATGACTCAGACAACAGTGATAAAGAGGTATGTTAATCAGTTTTCAATTTGTCTTTGTTTTATATTGATCGATGCTATGTAGAGATTCATTGTAATTTTTTTCTTTTCATTCTTGCAGTCTCAGTTTGTGCGACATGACACGCCACACCCAAGGGATTTAAAAGCTAGACATCCCAAGATAAGCATGCACAAGATGCACAAGGACTTGGATGGTGTTGTCATTAAGTCAAGAAAATCTTTTACGGTCAGTGGTTAATAACATTACTGCCCATTTTTACCTACATCGCCATAACATCAGCACCTCTCTATTACAGACAGTTCACTTCCCAAAGGTACCATACACCGTACATAGACAGTGCGCAGAAAAGAACTGTTAAGTAGGATTGGCAATACATATCAGAGTTTGTGACTCAGGACACCGTGCACTGTCCATATCAACCAGTGTCCATATTTATTACATCCACTTTGAAATCACTGGCGATCCGTGCAATCTGATTGGCTCTCAGCAGTGTGATTAATTCCCAGATCACACCATTTTTTGCTCCAAATCGTGCCAGTCATGTTCTAAATCGCATCATTTCTGTTTTAAATCGCACTATTTTTGTTCTATATCGCATTTCTGTTTCAAATACAAAATGAGAAGTAAAAGCCTTTTTGTTTTGCCTTTTTAACAAACCGGCTACTTGATCAAAAAAATATTAGTACTGACTGAATTTCAAAATAGCTGTAATAAAGTGGTAATTGAACTTTGTGTCGTGCAATTTTGGTCTGAAATCATACTTGTGATTTCAAATCGAACTCGTGCTGCTCGCTCATCCAATTTTCAAATCACGTGTATGATTTCAGACCAAATTGCACTCCACTCAGTGCAATTACCATTATTAACCCAGTTATTTTTAAAGAAAATATATGAGTGTTTGAAGCTGTCCATATGAGTGTCTGTATGAAGTGGGTGTCCTTAGAGTGGCGTGAGTTTCATACCGACATGACTTTTTGATTTCGTATTGCGTTTACATGATGACTGGGTCATTCCACATCTCGTTATTTGAAGGTATACTTCGTGTGGATAAAATGCATGTGTGATCCAAAATCGCGGACATAACGCATGCGCTACCCGTTGCAGTCTACCGGCAGACCGATTTCACACCGACACTGGTGGTCGTTTTGTGTTTACATGATACGGTTGCGAGATTTCGTACCGGAGTGAAATTCTCGCCCCGGTACAAGAACCAGAGTGAACTCATGCTGGGGTAACTCGTGCCAGTTTGAAATTTGAGGTGGTATCATAGAGCCATGAGAGGGAACCGGAGTGAACTCTCTCTGGGGCGAAAGTCGCCCCGGTGTCATGTAAACACCCCCTTATTTTGGAAGGGCAAGTGAGCATGTGTAAGTGAGCAAGTGTGTAAGTTACATTCCCATTGGGAAACATTTATTTGTTCCAGACAACCAGGTAGGACTTTTTTGATCCCCATGGAGGGAGGGCATGTATTGCACTAGCAAAACCTTACTTAAAGCACAATAACGAGCAATGTAAAACCCTTATTCATTGCATGTCAGTGGGATAGTTATTTGAACTAAGTCTAACTTGGACTGTGGTTTAAGACTCTAGTTTGTCCCTTAATCATTAATTACTAAGGTGTTTATTTTAAGCAGATAAATTTATGCTGTTCCAAGTTAGGCTGAATGCCTTCTTGTGCCATAAACTGCAAACATCTGTTTAAGTGAGGGTTGGCCAAATTAAAAATGGCTTAGAACTTGGTTTTCTGTCCAATATTTTCAGGATGATGAAAGTGGGTCAGATTCAGAATTCCGTCCAAGGAGAGCAAATTTTGAGGATAAGGTTAAGATTGTTGACAAGAAGCAAGTGACTGCACCAGAAAAGACAAGTGAGAAAAAGGAAATTGGGTTTGCAGAGCCTAAACCAGAGGAAAACAACAGAGTAGATTTAGAGGTTTGTTACAAACACTGCTATGTTCCTTATCAGTGCTAGTGATCTATCCTGGTATTTTAGGGCCTGTTTACATGATAGGCGGGGGGATCGTGCCCCTATTTGAAAGATTGTTTTTGATTAGCTGGGAAAACAATAGGGATTGTCACATATCCCTGAAAACAATGGAAGTGCGGATTAAAGGGGCCCGTTTCTCGAAAGTCCCGATAATTAACGGGCCCGCAAAGTTGTTGTTTACGTGCAAGATAGAGGCTTCAATAGCTTGGCATCTAACATGATAAAACTATCAGTTAATGAAACAAAATGCAGTAGTTTGTTAGCCAGGATCCACGCTTTTATTCTTTATACTTAGATTAGAATATTTGATTTCGGGGCCGAAAAGTTACCGGGACTTTCAAGAAACGGGTCCCAGGTGTACTGGATAGGTGGGGTGACCATATGAGAAATTGTACGAACAGGCAGGTCACCCCACCAAGGGCGTTACTTGACCTACTTGGGGTCCCCACCTCTATGTAAATAACCCCTGATTAGTGTATCAGAACTGCCATAACAGTGGCTCATCAGACAGTAGGAAATCCCGGCTGTGACCAGAGGTGATGAACTCACAGATGATTATCATCTTAAAGCTAAATATTTGTATGGTACTTAATTAAAAGTCATAATTAATGTGCAAGAACCTTTTTGGTTTGTCCAACTGAACTGGTGTTCTGGTTGGACATATGTAAATAAACAAACGAACAAACTAACTAACAAAAACAAACAAATCAATAAATAAGGATTTAGAGGTAAGACATCCACTCCGTTTTTCTTCATCTACCTGAGTAAGTAATTGCCGGCGACAAGAGGAGCCCGCAATTCTGATATCCATGTTGTTATTACGCGTGCGTCGCATGTATGTAGCCAGCATTTGTTTGGACTTCAACTAAGGATGAATGGAATGCACAGAACGCAGTTTGGTCACGCGCGTTTCGACATTCTACCCCTCGTAATCTGATCACGCGTGTTTTGACCTTCTGTCTCGAGAACCAACGCAAAGCACTCACTGCGTTGAAGCAAAAGCGTTTGACCTTAGATCGTTGTCGCCCGGCCGCAATCCGTAACCTTTGGTTATTACTAGTCTTTTTTATTTGACTTCTTTTTTTTGTAATGTAGGGTTCTGATTCAGGGGATGATAGCGGAAGAGAACCTAAAATACGTTTTGAAGGAGAAGACCATCCTGAAACCGAGAAGCATGAAAAGCTGCGGAGGCGGGACACGCCACACTACCTGAAAAATAAGAGAATAGACCTTCAGTCAAACAACGAGGACAAAGTCAAGGAGATTCTTGCAAAAGCTGGAGGCAGTGCCGTTGAGGGACAGAAAAATGAAGTGGTAAGTGTTTAACTCTTCCACTTCCTTAGCGGCTCGAGTTTAGGTAAATTTAGGAAAATGAATTTGTATTGCAAAACTAGAACCGCGCAGAAGTATTGCCAAAGAGAGGTCATTTGAATGGTCACTTCTTAAGATCTGGTCTGCAGATTGAAAGGGAACAATTGCATACCAAATAGGTAGTACCACGTGAAAGTACTGCTGAAGAGGTTTCATTTGAATGGTAACACCATAGGATTTCATCCACAGACTCAAAAGTTAGAACTTGTGTGGTTTCGGAACAAGAACGAGGAACGAAAATCAACGGCCGCACAGAAAATGGGGCGAGTAAAAGAGCGGGGAGGGGGTGGTTCGCGCGGCCAAAACCGAAAATCCCGGCCGTTCTATGTCGTTCCTCGGATCGGTCTTGCTCCGAAACCACACGGAAACACTCGCTACGCAGATAGTGCTTATAAAGTCCTCGATAGCGTTTTATTTACGTGTGCATTACAGCCACAACAGCAATTCACTGAAGTGTTTTTGCAACGATGTGCCAGAGAATGCACTGTAAGGTCATTGATGCCGACCACAAGATACTGAAGGTGAAGTGACTTCAGCCTTGTTAATTTCAGTTAAACTTGATTTATCTGTATTTAAGTGAGTTTTATCTGATTTTTAGAACGAAGATGAAAATCACGGTGGCGAGGCGGAAGGTGGGTTTCGTTTCATTTTACTGTTAGTACTATTGGGAAGAAAGTTTTTTTTCTTTGAAAGCCTGTTGGTTTTGTCTTGAAAGCGTGCGTTTTATCTATCCTGACTGTCATGATAGTAACTGAACTGATTTTTGAGCAAATTCTCCCCATTATCACCATATTATAAAATATCTTGAGGAAACTTTGGAGAATATGCATTCTGATATTAGGCTGTAACGTTTGGATTCATTCAACGCGCATGTCCGGTAGTATGTTTGAAAAAAGTTGATGAGCATTGTTTGCACAGCATACATAGTGTTTTGAGTTAATTTTTAAGTTAATGTTGATGCCTTTTTTAAAGGCGCTTCTTTGTGCTAAACTAATGGATTATACATTTTCAAGCTGGTTTTTCATTACCAGCTCTGCATAATATGTGCACAAATTGTTGCTGTAAGTTGTGGCTTGTATTTTAAAACTTTTTTTTAAAATGAATTTAGCCTTTCACGTTCGGATAAAAAAAAAATGATCCAAAATTTGCATCCGCATTTATATGGCTATGGCAAACCGTGGAGTTTCATGAACACACAAAACTAAGTATTATCTGCCTTACCGTGGTCCGTAAAGGTGAATTGTTTTTTTTCAGCGAGGGTGTAAAACAGGAAAAGAGTAAATAGACTGGCCATTTTTAAAATATATGATACTTTTTTTTCCTTTTAGGTTCTTTCAAAATCTTCTTCGATTCCCTATACATTACGGTGCAACAAGAATTTGCTTAAACCCAATTTACACGAGTTAAAATTGTTGTCGACAATTATTTACCTCGTGGAAGAAAAACAGTTCTAAATGTGGAAAACTTGCCCGTGAAATCAGGTCTTGAGAATCAGCAGAGGTGTTACACTGAATTATTCATAGATTTTTACCACAGTTTTTAATGAAGTGTAAGCTGTTTGCATACGAAGCATTTGAAACTACCTGCTAAAACCGTCCAGATTTGTGTTTGTTTGAATAATTTTCTTCGTTCTACTTTCTCAACATCAAAATGGTTGCTGTGGTTGGAAAATATGGGCCATTCACTCTAGTTTGGTCAGGTTAGAAACAAATTGCGATGTTCTTTTCCAGTTTCTGTTTCGTTTTGCAACCGTGAAGTCTTTTAGTATACACGGATATCGGGGTTGCTGATATTGCCATTACATTACGTGTAAAAATGTCAGTTTTTGAACTTAAACTGGCTCTTACCTTGTGCTAGGCCGTACTGCGTATTGCTCGCTG
The DNA here is from genome assembly GCA_038088405.1 of Porites divaricata. Lineage (NCBI taxonomy): Eukaryota > Metazoa > Cnidaria > Anthozoa > Scleractinia > Poritidae > Porites > Porites divaricata. The sequence continues at coordinate 61,935,752 of JBBMOI010000001.1, read as the reverse complement.
TGTTTGGCGGATGCCTTTGCCAACGGAGGTAGTTGTTGTTATATAAGCATTTTGTAAGGATGGCAAGTCACACCGCCGGTTTTAAAATTTATCTTGGCTATTACGTTAGTGTAGTCATTTTCTTTTATCTTTATTTAAAGTCATACCTTTTCTTGTAAAAAGAAACTCATTTCGCACTCTCCTATCGCTTGGGAGATTTCAGTCGATGTTACGACTCTGAACACGACAATTTATATCGCTTTGCAAGATAGTACTTTTCTCTTGAACGTTGGAGATGTTGAAACAATTTCGTTTCTGCCGAGTTACCTTGTCAGTCTTGAATTTGAAGTGTTGGTGGGATGGAGGGGAGACGATATCAGGTCGGTTCGCCCGATAGCAGTTCGCCCCAGATTAAGTCGATTCGCCTGAAGCGTATCTGTCGTTCTTTAAGCCTGAAAAAAAGAATAAGTTTGAAAAGCCAGTGGCTGCACATGTGGAATCCAAGGAAACTAAACTAATATCTCGAAAGGTATGTTCACCACGTTGTTTAATGTTCTATGTCATCGGGCGAAACGATCGCATTTTCAGAAGAGACTAAACTTGAGTTTTTATTGAATACCTGCCTATGTTTGTCATTGCGTCTAAATCCACCTGCTTTTGATAAACTTATGAATACGACCTGGTTTCAACTTAGTTGCCGAATATTACGGATATTTCATGAAACTCAACCTCAGTTCCTTATTCAAAATCGTGTTTGCGATGGTCATGTTGAGAGCCTTTAGTTTCTCAACCTAATTCACTTCGTGGTTGACTGATATTTTTATTCTCGTCTCTGAGCGTTAAACGGCCAGTTAAAGTCAGAATGCACAGCGTTTAACACCTCTTATGTCCATTTATACGTTAAAACTGGGGCGGCAACCTTTGCTAGTTCTCTTTTTTTTTCATAAGCATCATCATTGTAAGGAACATAATTCATCAGTCATTTCTTTAACCCCGAGGCCACATAAAGACGAATCCGGATATTGTTGAAACTGCGTTTCCTTTTTCTCACGAATTGGCCCTCCGACCACACGAAGCCATACAATCGGCTCACCGAAACGGCGTCTTCAGGAAATCGCTCTCCAGAGTTGTTGAAAGCCTCATCTAGACGAATCCGGGTGAAAAATAAATGTGGCTTGAAAGGTGTGGATGTGGTCTGAAACGTTTTGTGTTATGCAATCTGCAGATAATCATCAGTAGAGTTGCTTTCGAAGAATTTGGTTGACATTATGCGATTGTGTAACGTGACAGTTGAAGAAAAAGAGGGCATAATAAAAGAGCGGTAGAGGTGGGGGGGGGGGGGGGGGAGGGGGGTGTTTCTTGGTATTGTGGAAACCATTGTTGGTACCGTCGCTTTGGTGTTTTGATGTGGGTATTGTTCATTGTCTTTCCAGTCGTCTGTATTACGTCATTTGGTGATTGCACTTGTCCGCAACTGCCCACCTACCCCTCCCCTAACACTAAACACTTACTTCTCATTTAGGGAAAAAATGTTGGCTTAGGGGAGGGGTAGGTGGGCAGTTTCCCGTAAACGTATAATGATGCGAATATTAACGACCGTTTTATCATCCTGTCTTCTTGAAGCCAAAGACAGTTCATCATCAGAAAGGAACTTCTAACCAAATTAGAGCGCTGCTTTGTTACAGTTGAACCTCGATTATCCGTACTATTCGATTATCCGGACTTTTTTCTCTGGTCCCAATTTTTTCATGAATATTAATTAGTTGTGATCTTGAAAACTCAAAGTCGCAGAAAGCCCAATAATCCTTTCAAAAGACTGTTGAAACAGCGTATTATCCTGCGCGCTTTTCAAAATTCGCAATTGCGACGAGACAAAGAAATGTTCTGATGCGTTCAGCTGATATCTATTTGTGGCATGATTTAAAGTTAATTATTGAATTTGCAAAGTTAGCTTGAAAGTATCCGAAGCTCGTCCTTTTTTAAAGGTGATGTTAAACGGGACGATCCGCAACGACGATTTTTAGCGCAGCTGAGCGTCGCTATGCTGGAACAGTGTTGTAACCATTCGAAACATAGCGCACCAATGTTGTCACGCTGTATTGTGCTAAATATCGTTGATGTGAGTCGTCTCGTGTAACTTCACCTTAAAGGAATTTGCAACTCTCTCGAAAGTCCTGCTTATCGGCGGGTACGTTTGCTTCCTTTTCAGAGGGACCAACGCTGAAGAGGAAGCCGACACCCCCCAAGAATGGCCGACGAGCTAGCGAGGAGGATAAAGCTGAAACAGAAGAGGAACAGGAACTCGTGACAGTGACTAAAGTGGTTGAAGAGGTTGTTAGTGGGTTTTATTGTTTTGTCACATAAGACGGATGTGTCACGCAGTTGTTTAATGGGCGGTCACGCAACAAGGGAAAAGGCGTTGTGTGACGGTCCTAGTAACAGCTTCGCAGAAGGCTACGCTTTCGAATTTAAATCAAAACTAATGATACGCAAAGCAGGTTATCCATCGCTTTGGATGTGAGAAAAACACCATGAAGACTGAAGAAAGAAAATAAGTAAATGTATATACATGTACTCACCGGATGTTAAGAAAATTTATGATGGAAGGGGAATATTTGTTGGTTTCAATTGCTGCGGGTTTACTGTATTTAAGGACGTTGAGATTTCAAAGAATTTCAGAAGGCCATTTGGCATTAATATTTGGAAAAATAAGACGCCAGTTATGTTGAGGTACAAACTGCCGTTTATACTGGTATAATAGATAAGGTGGGCCCTAGCTTAGTACCTTATCTGATATGACTAATCTTGTTTCTCGCAGATTGAATACACAATCCATCGAAACAACAAAGGTCTTGGAATCAATATCGCGGGTGGAAAAGGATCAACTCCTTACGCTGGAAATGACGAGGTATTTACAAATAAAATGCCTCTAGAAAGTAAAAGTCAGGGCAATACGTCTTATCGATTTTTACATTGGGCCCTGAGGCTGTCATCTGAGATGTAGACATGCAGCAATTTGTTAAACAGCTTCCCTTTTTTTTGTCAGGGTATTTTCATTTCCAGGATTTCTGAAAACGGTCCTGCGGGCCAGGATGGAATTCTTAAGACAGGCGACAAGATCTTGAAGGTAGATCACATCAAATACTTCAGCCTTGCAGCTAGACTGCTTGCAGTCCGCCTTTTCTTTTAAAATCTGCTGAGTTGAAAAAAGGGATAAGGGAGCTTAGGCAAAGAAGACGACGACGGCAGTCAGAACGGAAAAACAGCTGAGAAAACGACCACTTTGCACGTGCATCATGATTTCTTGTACATTTCTTTTTCTTTGTTGTACGACCACGGCGTGAAACTGCCCATTTTCACGTTTTATGGAGGACGTGAACCCAAGACAACGATTTTCTAATTCTTTTTAAACTTAAATACAGTCCTTTAGAATTAAAGTCAAGAACAATTCGCAAACATTAGACAAATTCGACGCCATGGAAGAAGAGCGATGAATTTTAAAAGAACGTGAATTCAGTTTTTAAGAGTCGTTTGTTTAAAGTTTTATTATTGACGTTTCCTCGTCATATTTTATATCTTTTTGCCACTTCTTTCAAAATCTTAGGTTAACGGTGTTGATATTTCAACTGCTACTCACCACGAAGCTGTTCACGTTTTAAAAAATGCTGGAAATGACATTCATCTAGTTGTAGTAAGAGAAAGAGAAGATTTAGAGAAGCGAACAGTAACGACAACGTCCAGGGAACATCTCCCGACGGCGTCCGACGACAATGATGCAATCGATGAAGCTCTTGAAGAGGCCTTCAGCAAGGAAGAGGTTAATGAAGTCAACAAAGAACCAGAAATTGAGCAACCAAAGGTATGACCTTCCCCCCAACACCCGCCACCCTCCCCCCCCCCCCCTTAAGTTAACTATATAAGCTGAGAAACCCGAGAGAGGGACATCTTGGAACTTGTAACATTTCGTGTAACTGCGTTTTATAGAGCGATTTTCGTATGACCTTGAAAAAAGGTTTCGGTAAGTGTTCGTTCTTTGTTTCATCAGCCAATGGATGAAAAGATCAAAACATGGCCTCTTTGTTTTCCCGCCAAAGAAACCCTAATATGGAGAAGGCATTGTTCGATTGGCCAATCGTGTTGTAGTATGACGTCAAAGCGAAGTATCGGTTGATTTCTAGAAAGTTCTCGGGCATGAAGTTTTTCACCTGAGCGTTCGCTTAACCAATGAAAAGCCAGACGCGTTTGTCTGTCCGTTCGATAAACCAATCAAATCGCTCTATTTCCGTTCGTTTGTCGTTTCTGTTTTGTTTACGCGTTTTCATTTCAAGGTCATACGAAAATCGCTCTATCCCTAAAAAAAAGAAATGGCCCTTTTCAGCTTGTATGTGTTGTTTTCCCAATCCAGAGCACTGATGTTCTCCAGGGAATTTGCCTTTTCATAAATTATGAAAGAAACTGTTCTCTGGGATACAATCACGTGGTCTGAATTGAGAAAACAAAACATACAGGTAAAAAAGTCTGTTAACTTAAAAGATCGGTTTTATGTCCAGACTGTCCACACTTCATCTTAGGTTAAAGACAAACATTGACGTGCAAGTATGCCAGCAGGCTCACCGAGGAATGGTTTCAGAGGTTTCAAAGATTTATACTTGTACCAAACACCATTACAAATACATGTATACAAACATTTTGAATCTTGTTACGAACATTGTTCAAAGTGCAAAACACGATGAGTTTATTCGAAATATATTAGTAGCTTCCTTAAGGTTTTCACCAAATGAGTATTTTGTTGGTTTCTTAAGACCACTACTAGCGCACGTGAATTATGAAGCTTTGTTGTGGTTGTTGTTATTTTTACCTTTTGGTTTCTCAAATTGCTTTGTTCGCTGTTCATTTACATTATTATGGAAAGATATCTTAAGCAAAAGAGTATTAGGTCGCAGCTGGATAACTCTGATTTTTTTTATCAGGTAAGTGACGAACCTGCCAAAGAAGAAACAAAGAGGGTTGGTGTTCGTTTTGCTCCAGAACCGGAAATGGAGGACATTCAAACAAAAATCGAGGTAAGCGTGATACATGTAAGATAATGTGAGGGTGGTGGTTTATTTTTTAGTCGCATTGCGTCTTTGTCGCGACAATTGTAGAACTTTCGTTTTATCTTCCTCGCAGAAAGAGACGATAACGTTAAAAAGGGGAGGCGAGAAGGGACTGGGGTTTAGCATTGCTGGAGGTCGCGGATCAACGCCTTATAAGGATGGAGACTCGGTAAGTTGATTCACTTCATTGCGTGATAAATGCGTTCTTGGCCAATCGTGAGTCAAGATGGCTGGGTATTAGCAAGGCTATTTTTTGCGTTTTTGTGGACTTGGTCCTCTTCAGCGAACAAGTTCGTTAATAAAGGATTTTCGTACTACCAACGGGAGGAATTTTTCTTGCGGGACCAACGCTGAAAATCCCGAGCGGGCAAGATAGGCCTATTAGAGTATTAGTGCCCTATGGGGTTGCCAATCAGAACACAGGATTCCGTTATCTTGCCCGCCATATAATTCAAATAAAATCTCGGGGGGCCAGTTATTTAAACGGAGTTTGACCAGTGTTTAACAAAACCGCGTTCTAAGCCATTTTCAGGTCGCCCATTGCCTTTATCTTAACACCATTTATCGTGAAAAGTTTCATGAACACATAAGGTGAAGTCTACAAAAGCACATATTTTCTTAAAATTACTGACCCACTGAGAAAGCTATCTGGAGGTCCAAAGATTTGATAAACCATGTCTTAAAGTAGACTTCGTTTAAAAAACCGACCCTTAGTGTTTAGTACTTAAAAGTACTGCTTTTATGACCTCGACTGGAGACGGGGCCGCTATTTCCAAATGGCCATCTGTACTAGGGGATTCCCAACGGTCTAATGGTTTGCAGGATTGGTCCGGTCGAGGATGAAATCCGCATTTCTTCGCCCTGCGAGTTACGATATCAGTGCTCTTCGGCCGTTAGAAGAGTTCTAGTGTCACAGAGAGATTAAACAGATTTCGGAAGGTTGTAAGCAAGAGGGAGTTTTCCTCTCTTGTGATTAGTTAAAGACCTTTCTTTTTGAGTGTTTTCTTGATGTTTGCTGTTGTTCCTTTTCAGGGAGTGTTTATCTCTAAGATTGCTGAAGGTGGTACTGCGGAGAGAGACGGCAGACTACAAGTTGGAGATAAAGTTCTTTCGGTAAGGAAATTGGCGAACGAACATTGTAACAACAGCGCTTCAATCTGCGACCATTTTCAGAGCTTAAAGTAATGGCCGGTCAACGGACAATGTTCAGGCAAAAGTCGGCTTTGTCCGGTCATGCAAATCCTTGGATGAACGGGCACTTTTTCCGCCGTTTTCGCTTTTGTTGGAAGATTTAATTTTATAAAGATAGGAGGTAATCAATATTTGTCCGCACAAAAACGGGTTGTGTCCGACCAGACACGGCAGCCTGAACACTTTAGGATCCAGTGCTGGCCAATATTGGGCTGGGGCTGATCAATAATGGTGCTTTTTGTCATTTGTAACAAGGCATGGCCTCTCTGTTTTTTCAGATTAATGGTAAGGACATGAAAATCGCCAGACATGAGGATGCAGTTGCCATGTTAACGGGCGGCCTCTCCTACGTCACGTTAGTGGTTTGTCGGGAAAAAGTCATCAACAAAAGAATGCTTCCGTTGTCCAAGCTGCAGGATCAGTCATTTCTTAACAAGAAACTAGGTGTAAAGGTAGGAACTTGTGTTAGTCACTTGTCGAAACTTTACGATTATTCTGTTAGCCTGCATGCGGCTAGGAGGACGTTTACCCTATGAAGAGGGTCAGGATACCGTAAACTGTCGCTTCTAAGCTTTGGGCTTATATAGCTGACTCAATAAAGGTTGCTTTGGGCATTGGGAATTGACCATGATGTATAAAGTTGTTATCAACTTAGTTCATATGCCTCTTCCAAATACAGTTCAGCTTTCATATTCTAGAACTCTAGCGAATCATCCTTATAAGTTTATGCATATAATTTATTTGCAAATTCAAATGCATATAAGCATTCTTTTTTCCCAAGGGTAATTCCTCTCTGGAACAATCTGCCTAGTGATGCTGTCAATGCATAATAAGTTTGGTCCTTCCAAGCGACGTTAAAGCATTGAGCGTTAGATACATTGATTTATGCAACTATTTTGTAATAATGGTGATAATTTAATCTAAGTTTTTTGACAATAAGCTTTATGCCAGGGTTATATGTAGCATTTAAATGTACTCCTGTCTGTGATGTTTGACCTTTTAGCATCCTATGTTTTTCACTTAAGGATTATTGAATATGTATGTATTGTGCATTGGGCAGTTATTGTTTGGTGGTAACTCAGTGTTCTCCTTATCAAGCGGTAACCGTTAAAATTTACCGCTTGAAGCAACACTTCTTACCGCCTGTGACCGCTTGAAAATTTCCTAAAATTAAATAAGTTGTTTAAAAAAAACGCAAGTTGTGATCCAAGCCGATCCTCACAAGAAAAGGAAGTAAATATAAAGAACAAAAAGTATACTCCGCTATTCTTTCCTGATCTGATTACTTTGTTTAAATGCTGACTGGTACCTTTCGAAGCGCTGCAGACTAATAATTTTTTGTGGGCTTCTGTCCCAATGTAGGCTTTGTCGACCAGCAGGAAAAATTCGCGACTTCCGCGACTTGTGTTACTACATTCGCCCTGGCGGCAAAGCCCGCAAAGGCAGCCTTCGTTCGTAAAATTCTTTGTTTTGAGGTGTTTAAAATACTTTGACTGGATGCTCGTAAATAAAAACCTTCATAAACGCGAAATGCGCCCCCACCCCACCCCGCCTGGAGAGTGCGCCTCTGGCGCATATTTTTGGCCTTACCGGTCAAGAATGGTCCCTTACTTGCTGAGCTTAAATTTAGGGAGAACACTGGTCACTGAAGCAAATCATGACAATGAGTTTCGACTTTCGTATGCTTAAAGCCCCAATGGCCAATTGTCAATTCCACCTCAATCCCAATACCCAAAGGAACCTTTATTGAATCAGCCATATTTCGTCGTAAAAGGGAGGGACTTATAGCCGGAATAGAAAAAAGCGCTTGGAAACTGGCTATAGCAGTGCTGATCAAAGCACGTTTTGCTTTCACAGAGTTTTAATTGAGCCTCAAAACGTGAAAAAAAGAAAACGAATTCATTTCACCACGAGTTAGATGGGGGATTATATCCCGAGCGGGTTATCAGCGGATGCATGTTTTGGTTTACAGGTAGTTGGGTTTGTACCTGGGCGGGGGATGGGGAAGGGCTTATAAGCCTAGTTTACGGTAGGGGCCAAAAAGCAGGTCAGATCTCTACAGATGGTTTCTGAATGATCTGATCTGGCTCTTTGGGGAGGAGGTGGGGAAGTGTCAGGGGTGTATACGCTGGGTTTATTGTGCGCTATTGGTCAGTTGTTGAGTATTTGTCTGTATCTTGTCCACTGGGTAGAGAAAGAACATGAACGGAAAACATCAGGTGTTTATTTTGGAACTTAATCGCGATATTTTGTGAGAGTGACGAACACTTTTCTTATGCATAACAGCACCAAAATCTTTAGTAACGTGTTCAGAATCATTTCTCAGTGAAAGCAACTTAAACACGCCACATTTTTTAACTGGCAAGATTTACCCAACGAGAGGCGTCTTTTTAAGTCAATTAACTTTCAACCTTCTTTTCTTCCGCAAAAAGCGGTACTTGGCCTCAAAAAGGCTGTGAAAGTTACCTGTTATAATTTCGTCACATAAATATGGCGTCTAGAATGGCCCACACGTGCCCCCCTGTGATTTATATTCTCGTTCTTTTTGTAGCCTGAAATGAACCATGTCTCGCCAGAGAAGCCAACAGTTAATCACGAAGAAACGAATGGAACGAAAGAGATGGACATCGAGGTAAGATTTTGATGAACTCTCCCTTAACTTTCTGTCTAGTGTCGGATGTCCAATCTTTTTTGTGGGTAATTCGGCTCGGAGAGGGTGATTTTAAAGGAAAGAAGAGGGGAGACTTGAACATTTTTTTTTTCCTCCGTTCAAACCCTACGTCTTGAGATTCCTACATCATAGTTAGAATTTCTTTTGGAGATCTCATTTGTAATTTTTGTTATTGACGTGTACACACGTATACTACTCTCAATAGGACAATGTTTTATGCTTCTGCCCGTTTTAATCTCACTGTAATCCCTGTTTAATACAGTTTCTTGCTTTCACAATTCTCGCACGTAACTTATGCACTGTCCTCCCCACAAGGGAGGGGTAAAGCTAAAACTCTCTCACAATAGTAATGACCACATCCAAATACCGAACAACATCAAAAACGCCCCGACTTTTAATATATTCAGGCGTGTGATCAAACCATTTTTAAGGGTCAGACAGGATACAACCTAAATAGCTTAACACCTTATATCTATATTTTTCTCTAACACACATGTATATATATTTAAAATACACGTCTTTTTCTTTATTTTTAATGCCGCCTAGTATTTAAATTACCCGTGGGGGGAAATCTCTATTCCTCATAAGCTCTGCTTCTCTAAGATTTCCCCGCCACAGTCACTCATTCAAAGTTCTATGCTCATTTTAAATGTAATATTAATTAATTATTTATTATTTTTTCTATTCAACTGGTAATTTATTTTGTGTGGCAAAATAGTAAAATGAAATAAAATTTTGCTGCTTTAATTGAATGGAGACAACTATAATGGGCAAAAAGGAAAGTGAAAAGCGAATACAGTGTTTGCCGAAATTTCGAACGAAAGATTTCGAAGAAGAACGAAGATGAAGAAGGAGGGCTTGAATTTTCCTGCCTCCTTTTCCATTACAGTTGTTTGTTTGGAACCATCACGTTAAGTGACGCACGGCGCCGTAACAGAGCAATAAAACTTTGAGAACTGAAATTCATTATTTTATTTTGTAGGAAGTTGTTTTAAAGAAAGGAAACAATCCTTTAGGGTTCAGCATCGTTGGAGGCTCAGATCATGCCAGTCACCCCTTCGGCATGGACGAACCAGGAATATTTATCTCCAAGGTGAGTGCAAAACAGAAGTACTTTTTAGACAGCAACACAGGGTTCGAAAAAAGGCCAGACCGCACAGTAATTTTCAAGGAGTTATAATAAACTCCTCTAGTGGGGCTAATTTAACTCCTTAGAGTGGAGTTATTTTAACTCCAAAAAGGAGTTTAAAGAACTCTTTTTCAGAAGTAATAACCCCAAAAAAGGAGTTATCCTGTACCTAAAATTTTTACTCCCCTTTCAGAGTTAAATTAACTCCAAAAAGAGTAAAAACAACCCATGTAAGGAGTAAAAATAACCCCATTTCGGAGTTATTTTAACTCCAGACTGGGAGTAAAAAGAACTCTTTTTCAGGAGTAAAAATGACCCCAAATTCGGAGTTAAATTAGGAGTTAAAGTAACCCCCAAAAAGGGGTTATTCTGTACCTAAAATTTTTACTCCATTTTGGAGTTCTTGTAACTCCCTAAAAATTACGCTGGTGCGGTCGTCCGGGCGGGGCAAGTTAATGTTCTCGCTGGGCAGGCACCTTTTTTAATAACAGATTTATTTCATGAAATAGAAATGTACAATAAATTCCGTAACACCAAAGTAAAGAATTAAAAAGTAAGAATTCTGATTGAATGTTTTTTTCTATCAATTCTCACAGCGATCTTGGTTGTGTAGTTTCTTTCACTGTGTTTTCACAAGTTATGAGCGCAAAGGTCTGGGGCAAGAGTGGAGCTTAGTCACCGTGACAGCAGCAGCGTAAGCTGCACCGGGGTGGGGGGGGGGGGTACTCAACAAATGTTTAGACGGGGAGGGTCCCCCCCGTTGTCCAACCCCTTACCCTTTTATATACCATTTTTCACGAACAAGGTACCCCTTTTGTATACCTTCTATTGACAAATGGTACCCCTTTCACATACCTTGTTTAGAACTTTGCATCTCTTTTAACTGCTGTAAATACACTCTCTTTTAAATAGGAATCAATCACAAAAAGGAACGTTTTGCCATAAAATTCATCTGCACTAGCCCTTTTGGACCCTTTTACAGACCCAAATGACAGACTTCACTACCCTTTCACATACTTCAGCGAGTAAAATCCCTACCCTTTCATAAACCTGAAGCCTGAAAAAGGTACCCCTTTCGGGCGGAGCCTCCGCGTGTAGGTCATTGTAGAGAGTACCCCCCTCCCCCCGGGGAGCTGCATCCCTTTCTTTCTCTTATTATATATCCTCTGTTAATTTCTAGATTGTTCCAAATGGAGTTGCGGCTACGACGCATCTGCGGGTTGGAGATAGAATGTTAATGGTGAGAGCCTTTCTAGTCTTGAATTATCCAATCACTTCTTAGCACGATATCTATGAAAACTGGAGGAAAAAATCGCTTGTATGTTAGAGTTTTGTCGAAGACATTACTTAACACAATTTGACAAGCATCATTGCAGGCGATTGACGAGTAATCAACTAGAGCCAATTAGAAAGTAGAAAACCTCTGACGTAAGTTACCGAATTCGTGCGTTTATGTTTGTAAGCAGCAGCTTTCAAACAAAAGACAGCGTCATAGCGCAATATTGCTTAATGAGAGAATGGCTATTTGTATATAGATACCGTTAATTTTGTAAATGAAGAATCGCAACTCCGAATAGCGACAAAGATCGACCAGTTTTAGTCTGGGAATTAAGAACGTTTCTTTTAGATTTAACAAGTCATTGGTAGTAGAATGGCCCCTTTTTCTCTCACATCTTCTTACTTTAAAAAGAGCGAATGCCTCTTAGCTTCTTTTTGTTTCATTAGTTTCTAATTGGAGCCTTTTGTTTACGTAATGCAACATGAGAGCGCCTTTATGAATGGACGCCGGCAAACGCAACGACATAAACTGCAAGTGGTTAATGTCATAGAAACAGTTCTAAACATGAGGCTAATTTGGTATTTTTAAGGAACCAAGATAGGAGACCGACTGCTTTTAAATAGAGAAAGCGCCTTCGGGATAAATTAACGTTTTGCGTTGCATCCCCTCCCCCCCCCCCCCCCCTCCCCAGCGGTTTGCTTTTTCGACGCGTTACATTGCTTGAGGCCGTATAGCTTTCTTTTTATTCGGTTTTATTTAAGTAGACAGAAATTGCCGTGCAAGTAGTCATTTCGCCTTATACAAAATTTTAGAGGGAAGAACGTTGTCTACTTCTTTAATTCTATATTTAATTGCGGTTGTTTCATTGACAGCTTCATTAGTGAACATAACGGTAGCAAGTGACCTAGTCGTGTTTAGAAAAACTAAGAATTGGCAACGCCTTAACTGCCCATGCAAGACTTTTGCTCTAAAAGGAACAGCAGAAACGAAATCGGTATTACTGGTGTTTCAATACAAATACGCCTGTTCTGAGATTATTTTACTTCTTTTTCGAGTTCTGTTTTACGTTGGCGGACAAGTGAACACCACGTTTTTTTTGTTTTTTTTGCCAAACACATTTCCTCTTTCAGGAGTTTTGGAATTATCTTCCTTTTTTCTCTTTATAAGCTTTTCCTGGTAACAAAGTTCTAGTGATTTTTTCAGAGAACGTATTTTTGGTTGTTTTTTGTCGGACTAGAAAGTTCTTGAGTGGATACGCACCTTTGACTTAAAGGCAATTAGGAGATGGAAACACGATTACGCGAGTCACGGAATTTCATCCTTTAGGTTTTTCTAAGTTCTTTCAAGAACTTAGTTCGGTTGTGTTTATTTAAGAAGCTGGAAGAAATCTCGTTGTGAGCGATAAAAGATTGTTAATAACGTTTGAAGATCGATTTTGACGAATTGAAGGTGCTTTTTCCAAACGTCTCAATTGTGAGACAGACTTGTCTGGTCACAACTCTTTGTGTTAAACTAGACAGCGATTTCTTTCTGACCACAAAATATTCAAAAACTTTTATTATCCTAACAAAACGAGATATTTTTTTTCTTTTGGTTGTCGTTAATGTGACGGGTTCCAGCCGCAGCAGTACTTTGTTGTTCACTTTTGCGCGACGATCCAATCTTTTGGACTGAAATTCCGCCACATAATTTATTTTGTTACTTCAAAAACTTCTTCCGCACATAATCTCTTTATTATCGTCATAAACCTAGTCTGCTATAAACAACCGGTCCTTTGTGTTAATTGGGTATTGATAACTCCTTTAGGCAGTTTCCGCGGCGACACGATTAAGCAAACTGCCCACAAGCTACCTTCTATTTGAGAATCAAGCATCTATTATTTGTCTAGTCTTTGGTTTGCATCATAA
>JBBMOI010000001.1:61805000-61917500 GCA_038088405.1 Porites divaricata | reverse complement strand
CTGTGCCTCAAACTTTCTGTAAGTGACTGTTAACAAACAACTGTCGTGAAGACCTTGTAATGCGGCCTATGTCATGATGAGTTCGACGTTTTTGGTCAAGGTTGAGCTGAAATTGTTACTAAGTATTCTCAGTGATCTTTTGTCCTACTTGGAACTCTTAATCCGGCCATCGAAAGCCAAAGATGTACACTTTTAGGTGAGGTATAGTAATGGAGTAATGCAAGGGTAAATTTTAGATAAAACTGAAGCGTTTTTTCCGAGTTACATTTGATTTCAATATGTTTTTAGGCTTTTAAAGTAATACCAAAAAATCGTGACATCGCCTCTTGAAAGACAGTTACAATCATTGAAAATAGGCCAAGACCCCTTTAACACTGTCAAGGTTTTCCTCGGTACGTTCTCCTTGGTAATACTGGTGCAGGTAAAAAACAGCATGTATTTGTTAACTGGTCTCTTTGTTGAAAAAACAAAAACAACAACAACAACAGCACTGAGACGCCGGTTTTTTTTAACGAGATGACTTGTCAGGTAAATTCAGTCATTTTCCGGAAAGCAAAGAGAAGTCATTCTTTACTTGTTTATTATACTGAAATGTATACATCCTTTCTATCAATAGGAGGTTCATTTGCATAAAGGTCCAGGAGAGAGACTGGGTATTAGTATAAGGGGCGGCGCTAAGGGACATCCGGGAAATCCGCTGGATAAGACTGATGAAGGAATATTCGTGTCTAAAGTAAACGAAGGAGGAGCAGCTTTCAAAGATGGCCGTCTCAAAGTTGGACAAAGAATACTGGAGGTGAGTATTGTGAAACCATTCACCTCTTTAGAAAACGAGAAGAGTAACTGGGCCAAGTTGACTTTCGCAAAGACTTCTGGGACTGTTATAGCGACAGGGAATGAAAACTGAACAACTATACATGTTACAAGTCTGATAATTTTGACTGTTGTTAGAATATTGACCTTTCAAGAGAACAAGTACTTTAATTAACTAGGGTAACTTTAAAAGTCGCAATTTTTTCTGATTGTGTATCAGTGAAACACTATTTAATCCCTCATAAGGTCAACGGTACCAGTCTCCTTGGAGCCACTCACCTCGAAGCCGTGCGATCCCTCAGAGGGATTGGGGAGAATTTGTCATTGCTAGTGTGTGAAGGGTTTGATCCCGCTCAAGTACCCGCGGGACAAGCAGCATGGATGCAAAGTCCCGTGGCCTCGATAAATTCAGGCCGAACACAGAGCGAGGAGTCACTTGACCGGGAAGTTATTGTACCTCCAAACGAAAGAGCGTATGAAGACATTAGAAAGGAGATTAAAAGACAGGTACACCTTAAACTTATTTTGGCTTTTCAGTTGTATGTAGGAGTTAGTACTTAAAACAGAACGAGTGACCGTTTTAAGAAATTGAGGAAAATAAGAACAATCGTTCTCCGCTTTGACGTATTTTTCCTTGAAACGCATTTGATTTCCTTCAGTCGCTGCAAAATTTAAAATGTAAAAACAGCGCATAACTGCGGAAACCACGTTGCTTGCGTGACACCTTGGTGCTTAGCGTTCGTTGTGTGACTCACCGGTGCTTTTGTAATCCAGTGCACATTTGCATTCGTTTTTGGCGAGAAGTCAAAAAATTCCACGAAGAGCGGCCGTCGTCGTGTTTGTCTATGAGGAATAGCGCTATAAATCCACAAGTCTTTCCTTCAAGCTCGCAATTCTTCAGGGGATATGACTTCCTTTTGCGTGTTTACGTGGCGAACGGTAAGCTGAGTTTAAAGACACTTACAAATACTATTCATACGACAGATTTCTTGTCGTTTGGCATTTTACAAAATCGCATCGCCAAAAACCCCCATTTATGGAGTTCATTTTTGTTGGAACGAAATACTAGTTTGAAAGCTCTTTTTGTCGCAAGACTGGAATGCGCTATAGAGTATACTCATAATAATGCGCACGGCAATCTGCGAGTTTCGATGGCAGCCGCTTGGCTCGAATGAACCCCTATTTTGATATAATCGCCATGGAAACTGGTCTTATAGGGAAAGCTGGATGTTTCAGCAAAACTGCAAAAAAATTTTAATGTACTTTTTTAAGCTCTTTTCGTGAGGGATTTATCTCCAACTTTTCCGTTTTGTCTTAGCTCCACTCACTGACTCAAACTAGTAGCCCCGTTAATGTGGTTCTTTTAATATCTACTGCAAGAAAAAGATGAAAAACCGTTCCTTTTGGCCCAGGGATATAAGATATTCGCCCGAGTTCCTCTCAGAATCAAATCTAGAGACAAAGCGTAATCGTCTGCAATTGTTTATTGTCCAAATTGTATGTTGTTACCATTCAAATAAGACTTTCGCAGGGTACTGTTTGCTTGAAACGAAAATTTATCGTTCATAGGAGACATATAGGCATTCTTGGGTGGCAGCAAGGTTGACATATGCGAGAAAGGCAAGTAATTACGCAGTTTCATAAAAAAAAACAAGGGCCGTAAATAGCGTGTATGTGGGATATTCATTAAGTATCTGTCAATTGAATTTTTCTTTTCATGCAGAAAACAAAGAGTGAACAAAACACAACTCGTTAATCTTCAGGAAGGGGGTTGGTTTCTCTCTTTTGCTCGTTAAATACATAGCTTTTCAAACTGAAAATGAAGTGTAAAAATTACTTGCTTGGAAATTACTCCTTGAAGGTGCAATGCATCCATTGATGATCAAAATGACGGAAATGATCAGCCAAAATGATCCTTTTTGTAACCTCAATCTTGCACTGAGATTTAAAAGTTCCCGCACTCTACTTCGTTGAATTTGCGAGAAAAATGGTGCCTGTTATAGGTGGAAAAGGAAATTAGTGCTTTGTAGCTTTTTTTTTTATTTATTTGGTGCACCAAGTGTTTATTTCTGCAGGTCAAAAAAAGTCAAAATCACCTTGTATACGGGGCTTGAAAAAACTTAAATTTGTGCTATGGTGGTACCTGTTTTCTAAACCTGCTTTTGAGTCTGTGCATGGTGAAAAAACAAGCTGAACAGTTCTTTTGAAAAGAAATTCGCTTGGAAGAAATTATTTTCAGCAGTGCTCATAGTTACCTATATTTCTTTTTAATGGAACATGCGCAGGATATTCCTTTGTTCCTGCTTTGAAACTTTGTTCAAGCGATACTTACTTTAGCCTACGTTGCAGCCGGCCCACGTATTCGTAAATTCAAATCGGACTAATAACAAACCGCGTAAGAAACTAGCCAATCAAAATCGCCGACATATGTCCTTGCTGCTCTGCGGGATTCGAACACGATATTGTGCACTAATTCGCAGACCCTCTATACAGAAGGTTTGGTTCATGTGTCTCGAGCATAGCTTATGTTTCGTTTTTTAGGGAGTTATATTGCGGTGAAGGAAACGACAATGCATGGACTATGCTCAATAGGCCTGTCTGGAAACCAATAGCTACAAATTTCGTTACTATCATATAAAAATGCCATCGTATTGCTTCTACATCTTGAAGTCCTTGGGCAAGCTTCTTTGATGTTAACAGCCCCTCTTTCTTTATTTTTGATCCCAGTGTTTTCGTGCTGTGGTAAAGTACTGTTTTGTGGCTTTCTTGGTCTTTATATAAAAATGATTTTGTACTTTTTATATGTACCCGTCTGAATGACAAGTTTAAAGCCCTGTTAGCCTTTTCGAATCCAAAATCAGATCAAATTTAAAGTGGCTCTTTAATTTATCTTTTTAGCCGTTATTGTTTTTCTATCTGCCTGTTGTCGCCAGTTTTATATATTATTCAGCTAACATTTTTCACGAAATATTTCCCAGATGATATTTTTTTCGCTTTGTTGAAGCTAAAAGTAATAGTCCCTTCACTCTGTTTAATTTTAAAGGGCTACGCTTGATTTGAATTCACCGCTAAACTTTGCTACGTGAAGTGTGGATTTTGTGTGTGGATTAACTTGTTTGTCATAATTTCCATTTATCAGCGAGTTCGTTCTGAAATATTAAGGTTAATACCTTGAGCGTGTTGTTTATCTAGAATTTTCCATAACATGCAAATGTTGGCACGTTATTTACAAAACTGGTTCATGTCTTGCCAGTTCATGTACGAATTGTGCGTTGCCAATGGTATAATTTCTTCGTTTCGTTTCTTTCTTGGAGCATTTGTTGCTTCAGTGGAATCCAGTGGCGCTGTGATGGGGAAGAATATTCTCCGGTCGTTTCTACAGACAAAGAAGTGACGTGTATCTTTTGTGTCAGGAAAATCCTTTGTTTGAACAAACTTGGCAATTGGGCGTTCGAGACGTGTGTTGTTGGCGTGCTTCGAGCTTAACCCGCGAAAATATACCCTTAAACCGGATCTTCTCCCATTATAACTGCGAATCAGCGCCTCAAAAGATTTTTCTATCGATCTGTGTGAAGTAAACTCACCAATAAAATGGCAAAGGTCGATGTGATGAGGATACTGCAGCAATATGTCAAGAACAAAATGGTACTTTAATTTTCACTGACCTGAAAATTTATTCAATACATCTTTTTCGCCTAGTTTGTGATCTTCCTAAATTGTTATTTAGTTTAGATCTCTTTACTGTTTGAGATATTTTTACTGCTTTTCTGTCGCTAGTAACGAATCACCGCTTTATTTTTAGTTCATTGGAACCTCGATATAACGAAACCTCGTTATAATGAACACATTTTGCCTGTCCGTTGGCCCTTCGCTGCATCGAGGGTTAACTGTTTTTGAATTTTCGTTTGAAGAGCTTCAAATATAGACTATATTTAATTGCTTCTATAAGAGCTGCGTTGTGAAACTGTAGATTGAATAATATTCCACCTGAAATACTGGAGCCCTGCTTCTAAATGAAAATATAGTAGAACCTCGATATAACTTGAGGGTCTAGGGACTGGCAAAATGTGTTCGCTATAAAGATGTTTCGTTATATCGAGGTTCTTTTTTATATATTTAACAGTTTGGGGTAAATAATCGCTCACTATACCGAAGAAATCGTTATATAGAGGTTCCACTGTATATTTTTGAGATTTTTGGCCACAGCGCAGTGATTTATCGTAGTTTTTTTCCCTCTTCGTCTTGAATTTCTATGACACTCTGGCAGCTGCAACTTATAATATAAGAGCTGTGAACGTTTGCAGTTTGAATGATGTTGTCACTGAATGTCCCTTTTACTGATTCTGTTTATGAAAAATAAAATCCATTTTGACTTTTTCCCCGCTTCGTTTTCTAGGAAGAAGAAGCTCGAAAAGAAACCGAACGATGGGAACGGGAGGAAAAGGAAAGACAGGTAAGAAATAATTATCAGGAACGAAATTCTAAAATATTCCCTGAGCCGTTGGCACGCGTGTAATACGTTCCTTTGTGAACCATACATTTGAAATTCTAAGTATAGCGCTTTCTTGCTGTGCTGTTTGTTGAGCTGTATAATGCTATGCATGGATGAAGTGTAAGCAGCTCGTTGTTGTGATCTGAACTCGCCTGGCAAGTGGGTGACAGAGCTACTAAACAGTTTGTATTTTACTTAATGTCAGAACTATTTGTTATGCTTTTCTATTTTATTAACCAGCCCCGTCGACACGAATCCGGGTATTTTTGATATCGCATATATTATTACACGAATCGGCCTTCCGTACACACGAACCCGTTAAATCCGCTCACCAAAACCGCATCTTTTTGAAATCGCTTAAAGCCCTGGCCACACGAATCCCGGGAAAATATTGGAGCGGTTTAAAAAATGTCCCCATTCGTGTGGACGGGTCCTCAGACTCGTTCGAAGTATATGAGAAAACAGATGACAGTAAATTTCCTTGTTGGCCCCTAATATGAATTATGGGCGGTATTTTAATTCCCATTTTTTGACGTTACAATTTGTTTGTAACAAGCGACGATTCACAATACAGCTCCTAAGCAGTACTTTTCTGTAGTACAGTTCAATATCAACATTTAAGTCTTCACAAGACATGAAAGGAATCTTTACAAGAACTCAGTACAAGTCTTAATGGATGAAACTCTAAAGTGTGGTCATCCAGTTAACAGTTAATGGTTTTTACCTGCCCTTTGCTTTTGTTTGTTTGTTTTTTAGTAGTCCTTTTCATCTTGTTGTGCGGTAAAAATTCTATCTAGCAAAAAATGAAAGCGGTTTCGCAATACTTTCATTTATCGAATTACTGTCGACCGAATTACTGTCGACCTCGAACTCTATTGAGCAATAGCATTTTTCTTCACTTCAAATTGTTTTTCATTTTTCGACCTGTTTAGGCTGCAGATGTGACCGTTCGGGTCAAATATTTCGAGTATTACATTGTGGTGGCGGGGCCGGAATATTTCGTAATATTCTGCCTAAAAATATTAATCACACCTTTGTATTCAAATTAAAACCTGAGCCTTTCGAAATTGAAAAGGTTAAATTTCCTATCTTGCGGGGGTTAATTTTTCAGACATAGTTTCTGCTTACTCGAGCAGACACCGGGAATCACGTGTTGATATTATAAGAAGTGACTTGCGTCAGTGTAAGCAACAGACCTCGACTTCTTCCCGTCGTGGGCGCTTCATGTTGAAACCATGTTACAAACTTTTACTGAACAACATCGCTCGGATTTCATGGCTCCTCACACATTATTTACGATCTGTTTAGTTGGCTGCAGGTTCAATGGCCTTCAAGAGGTAATGTAGCTTTTTAAAAGGATTTAACCAATTTCTTTGGAGCTAATTTACATTTTTCTCCTCGGGAGCTTTACAATATTGTAGATTTGAACTCCTTTCACTCGAACTCCGTTATCTCTAATTCCCCCGTCTAACTCAACCAATTATACCCTCTGTGGCTCAATGTTCAGTTTTAAACCACTAACTCGAACCCCTGTTATATCAGTCTACTTTTGTTCTCATTGGGAGTTGGAAATCTTTTGGTTTCTGACTATTCAAAGTTCAGCAAAAATTTCCGCCTTAGGAGAAACGGAAGGCACTTTAACATGAAGCGAACCCTCCTTACCTTTTCAAGAAACCATTTCAAATTTTATCTGCGGACTCTTGTTTCCACAAAGGAAAAATAAACATAGGGTTATACACAGTCATGGAGAGTTATTATTAATCACACTGTGTGAATAGCTACGTAATAACTTCGCCAAAAGTTGCTCGTCATTGTTATCTTGTACAGGTTATAAATACTTTGCGCTATATATGAATTTGCGCTTTCATGGAAATCGTACTTCTAACGTTCTTACTTTATCGCGGAGCTCGGAGAATTAGCAGTGTTTCACTTTCAGTCGGAGTTGTATTCGTATTCACTGCGATTTACATTTGTAGTGTTGAATAAAGCACTACAAAGTTTCCCAGTTTTAGAAGTTTTGAAATATCTCTTCTTAGTTATCCAAGAAGACTTGATTACAGAAAGAAAATTCACCAAGACAATAAAATTGGACGCGCCATCTAGCAAGAAAACATGTAGGATTTACAACCTCATGTATTAAATGCATTAAGTAATACCACTAATTCAAGTCTGATTATGGATATTTGCGTGTGGCATATCTGCTAGTTTTCCAAAAACAGTACAAATAATGTGGTTGCTCAGATTTGATGCTAGTCGATACTTGTAAAGTTTACTCTCCTGGCAGATTTCAGAATTGGAAAATAACAATCCTGATGGGAAAATACCCTTAACCTCGTCAAACCGTAGTGTTTGTAACTTGTCGTTTTTTCGACAAAGTTGCGAATCACATTTCAGTGTTTGTTTGTTTGTTTCACTGAACTCTCGGTGGTTTTTCCAACTAACCGACACTTATTCTTTTTGTAGGAAGCGCTTCGTAAAAGACTAGAAGACACCAAAGGAATTACAGAGGAGAAACCGGTAATTTTTTTTTCTACTTAACCTAAAGCCGTACCGTGAAGTGTAGTTGTAGATTTGCGATCTTGAGTAGGCTAATTGCTTACTTCATGATCTATGTAAGTGCATTTCAACAGTACTATGTTTTCCATATGTTATCCAATCGAATTTTAATTTCTATTTTTTCTTTTAAACAAACGCCTTTAAAAATAATTCTAGTGTTTCGGATGTCCTGTGAGTACTTGCTGACTTGGTTTGAGGAAGTTAGGTAGCAGTTTGCTTACTTTACCGCGAAGGAACATTCCTGTCGCAAGGAATTTGTTGATGTCCATAAAGTCACGTTTTTGGGTGGCGTGTTTGCTATCACGTCTCGTAGAATTTAAAAAAACAAAAAACAAAAAACAAAAACAGCTATTACTTCCAGTCGTACCCTCTGGGTGGTATCTTGAAATTTCAGGCAAACAAAGAAATGAACAATATAGGTCAGCGTTGTCGCCATTTTATTTTTTTCATTCCTGATTCCGCTTTCAAAGTACGTGATCAAACCACGAGACCGTATAGTAAACAAAACAGCTCTTCTACGATGACCTGGACAAAGAAGCAATAGCAACGCCTTGCTTAGTTAGGTACTGAAAACCAAGCTACAGTGAAGTAAAATTACGGTTATTGAGCTTTCAAATCGTTTGAATGTGCACTGAGGCACGTGTTAACCTTTTTTCAGACACAAAAACTATTTTATGGCCGTGGTGTTAAAATTTAGTATACTCGAAATTCTTGCTTAAAAATGCAAGTTAGACGCAAGTTCGTCAGGTTTTTGGAGTCGATGATCTCATTTTGAAATAGCCCAAGAACTTTTAAAAAATCTCGTCGAAAATGTTGATTACAAATACTTATGACTCCTTCCAACCGTAGAGCCGTTTCTTTAGCAGTTTTGTAGTAATCCAGTGAAGCAAAGCGTTTGTGGCCAAATATGATAATAACCTTCACGTTTCCCGCGCTCAATTTTGCACAACACTTGAAAACATTGGCTTTGATATTTGGGCCTCACGCGTTTGAACATGTTGTTTTCTTCGATGTCTTTCTGAACTAAAATTCCAAAATTCAAATCAGATCCAGCTAAAAGTAAGGGCTAGTGACATTCAATAAAATAAACATGGTGAACAGACACATACAGAAGTAGGGTGTATCATCTCCCGTTGGTGACACGGCTTGAGTATTCTAGATAGAATCGAGCTAGATCAACCTTGTACAGCACAATAAACAGCACCACAGGAAATTACTACTCAGTAGTTTTCATTACATACTGTAGGATTTCATTTGCAGATTCAAAAGTTAAAAACAACCTTGAACAGTACAGGACAGTACCGCTTGACAGTATTTTGTACTAATTAATGGGTTTCATGGGAATCGTAATCTCTCTTTATATATTTCCATATGATAAGATATCTTTTCTTATAGTAATTCATAAATATTTAACAAGTTTGTGTTTGCCTTCAATTTTAGGGTATAAACAGAGCGGTTACAGGCTCCGATCATACACAGAGAACGTCCGAGGAAGCTGCGTTGGATAAAACGCGTCATTCAAGCAGCGACTCTGCGAAAGATTCCGCACCGCAGTCTCCAAAACGAGCTTTAACGGCGGCTGAAAAACGTGCTCTTGAGGCGGAGAAACGTGCGGCCATGAGACAACAGCGCATGCGTGAACTCGAGGAAGATGCCTTGAAGGCGCAAGTAGTTATTGCGCAAGTGAAAGCAATGTCTGCCTCGTCACTCGAGACTCTTGCTATCAATTCCCCGGATGGAGAACGGAAGTCAAGCGCCTCGGACTTTGACCTTCACGACGGGAGTCCCGGAGGGCCAAGAAGGTCTAGTGGTTCTTCTACAAAATCGACGTAATGCGTTAAAATTGAACAAAGAATTGTTATTCAAGTGACAAGTATCGACATATCAGGAACAAATAGTGGTGCATTTGAGACTGGGGAGAAGCGAACTTGGACGCTGCGGCGAACTGGGAACTGATTGTTTCGCCAGTCATAGAACCCATATGGTAGTAAGATAGTTTTAAGGTTCGAAAATCTGAAAGGTTTATCGTCGCTTTTATGTTGGCATTCTGTTTATAGACATAGTGACAGTTTTGAAATGTATGACAGTACATAATGTATAGCTCTCTTTTTTGAATCGTGGAATTTTTAAGTTGAAATTTTTAAGATGGATTCTCTGTTGGAATTTCAATGAATCCACTGTAAAATTATCTGGTTAATCTTCTTACCCCCACCCTGTGAATGTTTTATCTTTTTTAATTTTGTGTTTTCGCTTGTTATGTCACGCGTCGGCGTTACATACTATCGTGACACTTAAGGGTGACAAGGCGCACTAATGACAGTCTGTCATCGTAGATGAACACAAAAGTTAAAAATGTAACTCAGTACAGGATTTTAACGTTTTTAATAGAGGTTTTAATTAATACAAAGTAGATATAAGTTACCTGTTTCAACCTGTTCTCCGAAAATTTGGGATTCTCGGTATTTTCTTATTATTTTATCAAGTCTTGAATTTATAGTCTTTTAGATAATTTTTTTTAAAAGTGAAGATATTCGCAGAGTGCTTTCTGTGCAGTGGAAATATAATTATGATTTTAACTCATAAACTTCATAGCGTATAATTTGTATTCTAACGTGTTTGTTTGTTCTTATTGAAAAGATTAGGTGGGTTTTTATCAAAATGTATTTTTGAACGTCTTGAAGAAACACTGTCATCTCTTCCACGTCTCTTTGGGAAACTCAGACTAGTAATTTATGTAGTACTGATAACTATCGTCATGACGATACCCAATTACCATAAAATGTAAGATGGCGGTTGAAGTTCTTGAAGATGATTTGACCGGTTGAAAAGCTAATAAATACGCGAGAAATTGTTTCATGAAGTATCTTAACATATAAAATGGGCAATAGGTGAACGCTCAGGAATGCATCTTGTTTTCAAAGCACGTCTTGGTGATTGGATATCTGTCGAAACACTCCCCTTCGTGTTTAACGTATCACAAGACAAACACATTTGCGAATCCTTGCCTTTACTTTAATAGTGAGAACCCAGGAGCGTAGCTAGGGGGAGGTCCTGGGGTGCCCGTGACCCCCCACCCCCCCCCCCCCCCCCTTAGTAGGCCTTCTTTTGAGCAAACAACCTACAATATTCAGGTGGCGAAAACGCCATGACAATATCTTGGCCGTAAAAGCCATTGTTGAAAAGCCCACTTTTTTTAAGTTTGTTTTTTTGGAAAGTATTTTCGTCAACGGCTCTTGTCTTTAGTTAATAAAGGCCTTCATGCCGCGATAATACGACTGAACCCGCTGATACAGGAGGGAAAGCAGCGGTATAAACCAAAAAAAGTCGGCGATCCCCAGATGGTGATCTGGTGAGTAGCCTCTGTGACCCCCCCTTTGAAAAATCCTGGCTACGCCCCTGGAACCGGAAGCAATTAAATGACAACATAAAATAAATCGTTTTAAAGGAATCGCAAATCCTGCTATTGCTTTTTTCTTAAAAATATTCGATGACAGTGTTTCTTTATCAATCAAGGGAGCGTTGGGTTGTCTACATTCGGGAATAAGATTACCTGGATGCAGTTCTTTTCTATCGCTTCAAGGCCACATAGATATTACATGTCACCCAGGATAGCTTTCAGAATCGCATATTTGCAGTTTTTATGCCAGTTTGTCTTATTCCTTTATTCGGTCAATCTAACGTTGCTTTGTCATGAATTCATTTATTTTCCTCGTTTCTGGCCTTTTCAGTGCGAATGATACTATTATCAGTCATTGAAAAAAACAAACGACCCTCAGAGTCTGTCTGCTTTGGTGACAATAGACATATTAATGTTATTTATTTTTGGCTTTAATTTGGTTCTCTGACTTCTAAAGGTAAAATACTGTCGTTATAACGGAGTCGTGCTCAAGCATTATCGGAAGTGAAAAACCAAACCTCACTCAATATTGCGTCACGCTGCGCATGAGGCACTGACAAATGGAATTACGAATTTTTAAAGAGATCCCTTTGTTTGCATTGCATGCATCTCCGATTTTATTTTTCCTTTTGTTTAATCCCTGTAGAAATAATATTCTGTTGTACAGAAAAAGCTCTTCGGCCTTGATGCATTCATTATTCTATTTTTTCCCCAGGTCTAATCACATATTTGTTACAAATATATTTGGGAGAAATTAACTGCCAAGAACTTTGATCATTGTAGAGGCCGTTAGGGCTGAGAGAGCCCGAGAGCTAAATATTGAAAATAAAACAAAGCTATGAAACGAGTCGTATTCAGTGCGAGTGCCTACTCCTCTTGAATATTACGCCCCAGTCCACGCGCTTAGAGAAGACACGATTAGATAACTTGAAATTCTTGCTTGTCCCCACCTCTCTAAAGTGAAACCTCGAACCCGGCTCTATATAACGAAGTCCTCTGTATAACGAACGATTTTCTTTACCCCAGTAAGTAAAACATATGAAAAAGAAACTCGATATTAGGAAACCTCGTTATAGCGAATACATTTTGCCAGTCCCTTGGCCCTTAGTCTGCTACACAGCCGTTTTTAGTGTCGTCACGCAACGTTCCTCCCCACTTGTAGCAGACTACTTGACCCTTCGTTATTTCGAGGTTCCACTGTAACTAGTTGGGCTTGTTTTCCCAGTATAGGTCATGTGATGATACTCAAGGAAACTGTTTCCTTCAGATTTCTTATTGAGACGTGTAAAAGTAAGCATAATCCATGAAGCAAACGGACTACTCTCTGAAACTGAAGATTTTTCCGATGTCACGCCTTTTCAACCAACTTATCTTTCCCTCCCCTGCGTTGAGAGTCGCGGCTGTTAGGAGTTGAACTGGGCGCCACGTAGCGAGAAAAAGCTCCTACAAAAGGTTAGAATTAAAAAATAAAAGGTGTTTGGTTTTAAATCGGCTGATCACATCGAATGAAAGTCCCCGGTTTTATAATAAATCATCTAAGATCTGTCTCCGTTGGCGGTGAATTTGTTACTGCGTTTCATGACAGCTCCAACAGATGATTCACCAAGTCACCGCCATTAATTCTAAGACCGTTCATCTGAAGGCATCCTTCTTCTAAAATCTGAAATGTAATGTACTGTGCGAGTGTAGGCTTTTCAAACTTGACAATATGTCCCTTGCTTATGAATCTGTTAGCAGGCCCTTTATAGTATCCGCAACGAGAATTAACTTGGATCTCTTTGTTCCTACGGTTTCCATTCTCATGTGCTGTGAATTCATCGGGAACGGGCGTCATTCCAGCCCTGATTTCCACATTTCTAAGCCTTGCCCACAAACCATTTTTGCGGTTTATTATGGCTACGTAAGAGATCAAAACAGGAGAAGGGAATTTCACTTCCAGCCACGGATACATTTCTAACTGGGATTGAAAGTATAAATAGTCACTATCCGACATTTCGCCATCAATAGCAAATTTCGGCCCCCACAGATCTGAATTGTTTCTGTACACGGAAGATCCTCGTGCCTCGAAGCTCGATATAAGTTCCTCGTTTGGAGCTGTCAGCAATTGCTTTACTATGCTAATGTTCCACTGCTCTTGGGTCATAACTGTCACTCGCTGTTGCTGCCTACAAGCAATCGTTGTTATCATGTCCTTGGTTAAATCGTCAAGGCTTTCAATAGTTGCTGTGAGGTTTTTTACAACGAACATCACCGCCGCCTCAACCATCTCATCTATTCGCCCTTTTTTACCAACTTCGATCACCAGCGAATAATTCGATCTGTCGATATGCTTAATAATAAAGTCGACGCAATGGTCACGCACGACTGTTAGAGCGGTTTTATCCGCAAACATTAGAACGTCCATGGCGTTGTCTCTCGTGAGTTCAATTTCGTGATTGTACAAATAGTCGATGCATGGCTTGATCACGTCGAGTCCAAAGTTTTCAAAAGTTGTTTCACTGGCATTTGGGTGGGTGCGGAAGAGATCAGCGAAATATTCACTCTGTGAGGCGAGAATAAACTTGTGAGCCTGAACTTCGGCGCCATCTTTGTCTTTGATTGTAAAATCATAAAATTGACGTTCACTGCTTTCTTTCTCATGAAATTGTTTTATCTTTTGACAGAAGTTCCTATGGTGACTTCTCTCGGCCATTCTTGCTTGCTGATGGGAAGGCGTCTGTTTTTTGAGAGGACTTTTTCTTTGTGTTTTTGTGACGAAAAACCTTCCTATTTACTGTTTCCACTCCGGGTTTGGCGCTAGCTCAAAAATATTTTTTGGGACCACTTTTCAAAAAGCTTGGTAACCATTCAAGTTTTTACGAGTGGAATCTGGGCTCCAACCAGGCTCAATAATGTCGGATATGTAGCGAAATGCGATGAACACTGTAGTTTAATACGGCATTCGCATTGTTCGTGGATAAAAAGCGTACAGATGAGTTTCATCACAATACAGAAGAGGTAAGTACATATGGTAGAGTAATTTACGTTTTTCTAGTTCGCCCTAAGGTTAGTGATGAAGAAATGGTCCCAAAATATGCTGCCAAGTCTCTCACACGATAATTTGGGAACACTTTTTACTTTGCCGAACTATCTTAAATTTTTTCGAAGTGAAAAGTACGTAAAAACTGGAGAAGAGGTTGTTCATCAACTTTAATGCTTTATAATGTCAATTCTTATGCAGAATTTAATTTACCACAACCCCATTTACATTGGGTTAAAAAAAAACATGTTCAATCATGATATCCTACCTACTTGTATTAGTATTAAAACTTTGTGCTGGGAGCCCAATGTTCACCTGAGGGGCAAATTATTAATAAATTGTTATAACGGCTTTTTGTGATCCTTTCTCTAACAACAAGTACTGTATTTTTTTTATTATTTACAAACTGTGTCATTCACTATCTATCTCCTCATTGACTAAGAGCCTACAGTTACTTTTGGAAAGCAGGACAATCTACAGATTAGTTAGTTATCTGCTAACTTCTATGATTTCAAAGAGCAATGTCAAAACAGTTCTGTGCGCTGGCGTATTGTTATTATTTATTTCAAGACAATGTGCAATAAAATGTATTATTGTATTCAGTTTTTATGATATCCAGAATAAAGAAGTAAGTGTTATCAGCCTCGGCCTTCAGTTTGGCTGATATAAGACTTACCTCAATCTTGATTATTCCGGATATCACAGAAACCGAATATAATCTTCTAACCCCAAAAACCCGTCAGGTTTATCCTAAGAAATGGAATTTACATATGGAATGGCAGTAAAAAGTGGATAATAATCATTTGTGTGACTCCAGACAATTTAACATCATTTCAATCCCTCTCTCTCTCTTTTTTTTTTACATTTATTTTTCCTATTTGTCATCTATTTCTTATTTTTTTGGCTTTGCAAGTATTTCCACATCATTTTCCTAGGAATGTAATTATCTCTTTTGTTTCTGTTTTTTCCCGTTTCTAGTATAATTGCACTCATCCCTTTTTGCACAGTTGTATCAATTTTCTCACATAGTGAGTGTGTGGAAGCCAATAGTCAATCCCAATGTTCATTAACTTTTCCAGTATTATTTCAGCAGAAGCACCTGATCTCCTGGTAAAGACTTTCAAAAGGATAGCAATGTATGGATGCTGAGATTAATTAGGTTACAACAAATGAAGCCTCAAGTCCACAAAACCCCTGTAATAATCAACTATTGATCCATGTTAGTTACACGCAGCAAAGCGACAGTCATGTACAGCTTACTTGTAGCACATGCATGGTGTCTCCAGCTGTACTGGTTGGCTATGAGCCTTGATGAGCTCCTGAAGACTGCTTCCCTAATGGAAATGTGATTAAAATCATTTGAATAGCAGAACAATAATTATTGCTATTCCTTGCTACGTGTCCCATTTCCCTATTAACGTCTCAGTCAGTATAATTCATAATTCAAAGAAAGTAAAAAGGAGTAAAAATGAAAATCTCCCCATCTTTGCACCCTTAGGCTGATATATTTCTTATTTTCTAAAAAAAGTTTTTTTGAAAAGTAGCAGACTTAACACCTCCAGGTTAGTACAAGTCATTCTTTACGGTGCAAGTGTTTGATCTGTTGTGACAAACCAGTGTCTCATGTTTCATAATTATATTACTTGATAAAAATTTATCAATTATGTGATGTGTTACATCCTTATATGTATGTTTTGTGGCTCTCATAGTAACACTGTATTTTCCAAGCGGCTTTCATTATTGGCTTTTGACCCGTGATGGTTGATTTGCCAAGTGGTTATCAAGATGTGATCAGTATGTTAACCATGATTGTTTAGCATTCTTTCAAGATGTATTTTCAGAAAAAAGGCCACCATATCAGTGATCATTTGCTGAGAACTAACATATATTCTCTTTTCTAGTTAGTCATTACACTACACGTAGGTTGTTACCTGGGCAAGGTGAAGAGGAAGAAGTGTCTCCTTGCTAGAGTTGCAGCTCACAGTGTTACACTTCAAGCAAAGTATTTCACTTCTCCGATTGACACAAATGTCCAGTGCTGGCCACAAGATCCCTACTTTCCTTTTTCATCCTTAGTTCTACACTTCTCAGAGGTGTGGAAGTGTGGAAAAGTCCGACAAAGTAAGGATAATGTCACACTTTTCCCCTGGTCACGAAACCTCTGTCATTCTTTACTTAGTTCTACACTTCTCAGAGGTGTTGAAGTGTGGAAAAGTCTGACAAAGTAAGGATAACGTCATACTTTTTCCCTGGTCACGAAAGCTCTGTCATTCTTTACTTAGTTCTACACTTCTCAGAGGTGTGGAAGTGTGGAAAAGTCCGACAAAGTAAGGATAATGTCATACTTTTCCCCTAGGCACGAACCCTTTGTCATTCTTTACTTAGTTCTACACTTCTCCGCCAGAGGCGTGGAAGTGTGGAAAAGTCTGACAAAGTAAGGATAATGTCACACTTCTTCCTTAGGCACAAACCCTTTGTCATTCTTTACTTAGTTCTACACTTCTCCGCCAGAGGCGTGGAAGTGTGGAAAAGTCTGACAAAGTCAGGATAATGGCACACTTCTTCCCTAGGCACGAACCCTTTGTCATTCTTTACTTAGTTCTACACTTCTCAGACGTGTGGAAGTGTGAAATAGTCTGACAGAGTCAGGATATTGTCGCACTTTCCCCGCAGTCATATGTTAAATGCTTTTTTTACATTTAGACAACAATTCTGTGACTAGCCTTGTTTCACTGCCATCTGTTTGAATACCCGAGCATAAAAAAGCTTACATTTTCTCTGTCACGAAGTCCCCGTCAGTCCTTTATCTTCGTTTATTTATTTATTTATTCTTTAACGGAAACCTCAAGAACGTCATCTCTTCTATGGATTTTTATGATTGAAATTTTTCATCTTAATGAGCTAATATGAGGCGTCTTTTTCTGGGTTTTTCTTCTTCCTATACACCTATTCGGCTAACTCAATGTTGTACCCAATTTAAACCCCACATTATAACGCAAATACAATACACAAAGAATCTTAACCCCAGGAGATTTCAATTGGGTACAACTTTGAGTTAGTGGAGTAGGTCTCTTAAGATCGTGACAACGCTAAAAATAGGCTGTAAAGAATGCAGAGTATGTGCATTCTATCTTCCTCGCTTTAAGATCAACTTGATAAAGTTTATAAATGCTCAGATCATTTGTTATTGCTCTATTCCTTCAACAGGTTCATGACCTAAATTGGTCCAAAAATATACAGAATACTGTATAAAGTAATAATTGTGACTTATTGGCCGAGAGTAGCTAACTGCAGACCGCTCTGTGGAAAATGGGGATCACTGTTTAGGTGCGTGTTATAGGGTCGGCAATATTTATGTTATCTCTACAGCACGTGACAATACTAAAATATTTGCATGGTCCACCCTCATCTTCATCTTTAGAGAGTCACCCTAAGGTGAATTCTTTTTTGAGGTTTCTTGGCCTCGAACCGCTCGCCTCCGAGCGTGGTGTTACGTCTGTCGGAGATCCCACTAATCGAAGAGAGCACCTGGGAGATTCTGCCGTCACTTCTAATGCGCTTTCACGGCCATTGGTGCAAAGAAAACTGCGACACAAACAACGTAGAAGAGCTCAAAGGGGTAATGAGAGGGAAAAGATGTGGTTTGCAATGTTATTAATTTTATTTAGTACTATAACGATCATCTCAGTTTCATTTAATAGGTCGTCGGCCAGAACACTGAAATTTATTTGAATCCTATCACTTACTAAGTTATTTAATCACGGTAATTAATCCTTTGACGGCATATAAGTGCATTCATATACAAACGTTTTGATGTTGTCATCTGACCTCTTTATTTTTCACCTACAGATTGCCACAGAAGTTTGCGAGCAGACCTTCTCTTGGCTGTCAAAATATGCCAAAATGACAAGGAAAATGAACAGAGGACACTTTGTCTTTTTCATAACTTATGTTCAGCACTTACATAACCTTAGAGAAGAGGAAAAACTACAAAACAGTGGATATATGGCTTGCTCTAACAATGATCAAAGTTGAAGCATACTGATAAGGAAGAAAGATTGGTTGGAGATCGGATTTCTTAACTTTAAGTTTCTTTCAACAGCTGGCATTGAAACAATGGTTATATCTTCTATTAGCTTCTATTCAAAATAAAAATAGTTCTTAAGGAAAAATGTAAAAAACCATACAGAAGTAAAACCAAGTGCTCATAAAGCGCACTGAACTTCTCGTGACTCAGGGAAAGTGCAACTTTTTAACTCAGTCAACTTGTCAGACTATTCCACACTTCCACACCTCTGAGAAGTGTAGAACTAAGTAATGAATGACAGAGGTTTCGTGACCAGGGGAAAAGTGTGACATTATCCTTAGTTTGTCAGACTTTTCCACACTTCCACACCTCTGAGAAGTGTAGAACTAAGTAAAGAATGACAGAGTTTTAGTGCCTAGGGAAAAGTATGACATCATCCTTACTTTGTCAGACTTTTCCACACTTCCACACCTCAGAGAAGTGTAGAACTAGGTAAAGAATGACAGAGTTTTAGTGCCTAGGGAAAAGTATGACATTATCCTGACTTTGTCGGACTTTTCCACACTTCCACACCTCTGAGAAGTGTAGAACTAAGTAAAGAATGACAAAAGGTTCGTGCCTAGGGAAGAAGTGCGACAATATCCTTACTTTGTCAGACTTTTCCATACTTCCACACCTCTTAGAAGTGTAGAACCAAGTAAAGAATGACAAAAGGTTCGTGCCTAGGGAAGAAGTGCGACATTATCCTGACTTTGTCAGACTTTTCCACACGTCCACACCTCTGAGAAGTGTGGAACTAAGTAAGAAGTGAAGAAACTCTGGATTTCATGGCCAGGGCTGGACATGGCTCCCGATTGAAAAAAAATGTTTTCAAATATGACAAATCAATGTGCTGGGGAATGAAACCATTCTTTTGGCACTCGTTGAATCTATAGCCGAGACAACGACAGTATTCCTGAAAGAACTCAGCAGCTTATTGTTGTACCCCTTTTGAAACCTGGAGTTAATGTTGGGAAGCATGCTCATAAGAGTAGCTGGATAAACTAAACCAGGAGCAGTCTCATATGCAGTGGTGAAGGATTTGGTGCTACACACAATGCAAGGTTTTCCTGTGGAGTATCAATTAGAGCAGAAAAGAATACTTGGGATTGCTGGGCAAAATAAACACAACTTATTTTAACTAGGATTTTTTTTTCTGTGCTGACCACTTGTACTTGATTGGAATACTTCAGAGGGATGGGGGAGTTACATGGTGTTCTGTTCTGTTTTACCAATGACGTGGACAATTTTTTTAGTGATTTAATGGTACTTTTATTCCATGTGTAAATTATTGTTTTTTAAATACAGACAAGTCCACTAGTTGTAAGCCTGGTCCATTGCTGCCTATAATTTCAGTTCACATGTCCTGAGAAATTCTGGTTTATAACTCTCTTGATTGCAAGCATGACTGGTATGCACAGAACTGGCCTAAATTTAGAGCTTTTTGGCTTGCCCTGACAACACATAAATTAGCCCACGTTTGATATATTAAAATATAACTCTAACATGACTCCAAGGATTTCTGGTCATTCCTCTATATTTGGTCTTTTTTTTTTGTGCTCAAGTCTCCGGGAATTGGGAGACAAATGGGTTGTGAGAAATTTGCAGTTTTCACCCTAAAGCCTTAGAGTCATGTGAGAATTTTTTTCATTTATCAAACTTGGGTTATTTATTACAAGTGGTTGAGTGATCCAACCAAGAAAATGTAGGCCCAGGCTATGCCCCTAAATAAAAATAATTACAGTACTGTTATAATTATTATCATTTTATTATAAGATAATGTCCAAGAACTGAGCTTATTTTCTGCAGAGGCTTTTGAGTGAATAAAACTGAACCAATATTCTTTCAGTGACCATGTTTTTTTTTTTGTTTTTTTTTTTGCAACTTTGGGCTGAAATAACTATTTAAGTGGGGGATGGGTGAAGGAAAACTAAAACAATTTTTTGGCCCTTTAGGCCTCAGTTTAGTCTAAAAATAGGGGGGTGGCGGGTGCCCCCACCTGGATCCACTACTGCAATAGCAAAGGTGACCCTTTGAAATAGTTGAGTGTGAGTATACACTTGAGCGGTCTAGGAGAACTTCAGATATACTTGCATGATGTTCAAAACTGACGAGCATATTTTGATCATAAAAAAAATATACGAGAAAGGAAAAAAATGGGACTGCATCTCACCTTTTCACTGATAACAAAGCTTGCAAAACACTATTTGCAAAGCAAGTATTATTTAAATTCTGAATACCTTTTGGTTTCATACACATGATGTACACCGATCCTTAGGGAAGTGAAATGGAGTAGCAGACTATAAACTTTACACCGGACAGAAAAGATTTTTTATCTGTCGTCGACAGGCAACTAAACAGAAAGACCTGTGCGCCAAATTCCCGCCAAAAATATTAAGTTACAGAGAAAATGTACATAGAAACGTCATAACTCTAGTATCTCGGATTTCAAAGTGGTCCCAAATTATCTCTACTGTGACTGTCCAAATATTTTGGGAACACTTTTTACGTCGCCACAGGTAATCTTTCCTCATAATCTTCTGGAACAATTGGTGTCCTTCTCTTCCAACATTCCAAGCTTTAATCGCTGTCGTTCCGCCACTGAAATGAATGGAAAGCTCGATTGACGCTCGCGAAGGGAGCGAAACGAAGTGAGAACTAGTTTCCGCCATTTTTGAGTCCGATTGGAGCCCAGATTCCACTCGCAAAGAGTTGAACGGTTACCAAGCTTTTTGAAAAGTGGTCCCAAAAAATCTTTTTTGGCGCTACACTTGGTAATGACCGCGTGGTACTGGGAACCAGCAATATATTTACGGGTCACAGATAGGTCCCACTGGATAGGCGTTCCTGTGAGGATTTAGACAATCCAGATAGTTTGGGTTTTCGTGCTAGCCTGAACAAAATCTGAAGAAATATTGATCCATACAATAGTTGGCTGCTGCACTGATCTTCTTCTCAATTTCCTCTCATCGATTTTTATTTCTTTCCGCTAAATTAAGCGTCTTCTCGTAGAGCAATGGAAGGGATAGCCTGATTCTCAGACGTAGGAGGTCGTTCGCGGCCCTTTCGCTTCCGGCCGCGAACGACATCGGACGTCTGAGAATCATGCTATGGAAGGGAAAGTAGCTCTCTAATTAGTAGTGGTTCGTACTGGGCCTCACTTGAAAATATCTGGAATTTGAACCTAACAAGCTCAAAAGACAACTACAAAATCTCAAAATGAGTGAGGAGCGCCTTAAACACACACGTCGGACATTTTACGGTGAGTCCAAGCGTTTTTGTTTCTTTACGGATCTAAAGTTACAGTGCAATTTGAGTTTTTTATACTACAATCCTTAAGCGGCATAGAGGAAACAACGGAGAAGTAAAAACAACTTTTGCCTGAATGAGCACAGTTCTGTCGATCGAAAAGCAGTTTCGCTAAATGGAACGAAAATCTAAAACCAGATTTAGATACCAATCTGAACGATCCAACTGGGGAGGTGGATAGTTCAGATTGCAATCTAAGATAGGTTAATTAGTCCTTAACAGAACGATAAATCAAATTCTGGATCGCAAATTAATCCGGAAAGGAACGCAACCACAGTCATTTTCCTTCTTTTATAGGAACTCTGATCTAACTGATGTAATGTAAGTGGCAGTCGCTCCACATGAGAGAAAAAGGAAGTCGTAACCAAAGATTGCGTACGGTGAATGTTATATTGACTGTTTAAAATTCGTTCTGCAGCCACGCTAGTAACCAATAAATAACTGAAAGAGACATTCTTTAAACGTTCTAAATGTTGTCGGATGAGCTTTGAAACTAAAGCTGATCCAGCAAGAAATGGAATTTCCGGCGTTTGAGTGGATACGACTAGCCGGAAATGAAATATTTTTTCGGCACCGGAGCAGTAGGGCCCAGTTGAAGTTCAGTATGGGTAGCTAGAATGGAGTGCTTATCACGTGGGAAAGCATTCTAGTCCGACACCTCTTCTAGCCCACGTTATTTATCTTTATTATTATTATTTATATATTGTTTGATTGGCCGTTTTTATACTAGAGGACGCATTATCCGTCCAGACGAATAATGCATCTATGGCCGTTTGTATACTAAGAACGCATTATCCGACTGGACGAACTTGGGCAAACATTTGTAGTTCGTCTGGTTATGCGTCTCAAGTATAAGGGCACGAGACGCATCATGCGTCTGGACAAACTTTCTTTCGAAATACGTCTTGAACGACGCACTACGAAAGGTAGTTCGTCTGAACGCATAATGCGTCTCTTGCCCGTCTTTATACTAGAGACGCATAACCCAGACGAACTACAAAATATTTGCCCACTTTCGTCCTGACGGAATAATGCGTCCATAGTATAAAAATGGCCATTTTACTAAGTGACAAATCGAGTTACCCGAGGGTTTTAGCTTGTTTTAGTTATTTTTCGTTTCTTTTCGATAATTATTTCGAATTTACCGGCGTGCTCTGTTGGAATACAAGCTTACTAGTAAATGTGGGCAAAGACCTGCGAGCCTTGTAGCCTTCGTAGGATGGGATTTTCAGAGCATGAGCCATGGATCCTACGCATATTTCCTACCGAGTTTTTTCCCTACTCGGGTTTTTTTTCCTGCAGGTTTTTTCTGGCCTCCGTTCTGACAGTATTCTTTGTGAACTGTTGCTCACAGCTCTGTTCTAGTTTATCTACCACATATTCGAATTTAATACGATACTCGACCGAAACAGCCAAAATAACCTATAGGATTTTGCGATTCATGTTGTATAGTGGAGCTGAAATAACATGTTTCGTTTCAATCAAGCTCTGAGGATGAGTCACACATGGGCAAAAAAATCAACAAGCCGTGAGATGATAGTTAAATTTAAAATGTGAAGTATTCCATATCCGAAAATCACAAGGGAAGTTTCGAGAGTTTTGATTGACTCCAATAAATTTTAGGACATCGTAGAAATACCTACGAGACAATTTGTCCTCTAACCGGTACTCTTCTGATGACAATGTTGGCCAAAACTAAAACTTTCAAGAAATTTCATTTTGCTCAGAAATTTTACGTGAAGGGTTCATTTCACTGATTTGCGAGAACGCTGCAACCACAATCAACTGTGGTCCGGCAGAACCTAGCAAAACGCCTTAGCAGCTCCTTCTAAAATACCGTTAGAATTGATACTCAGTCGCCCCCAGTAGAGGTCTCTATCCATCGTCTTCTGGGGGCGTCGTCGTCCGGCACACGAAATGACGGTTTCGGATGGAGAGCCATGTATTCATCCGTAAATGAAACCTCTGCAGTATTTATTTAGTGAGTGTAGTTCTAACTTTTTGTGTCTTTGGATGAAATCTTGTGATGTGACCATTCAAATGAAACTACTTCAGCAGTACTCTAACATGGTACTATTTATTTAGTGGGTAGTTCTAACTTTTGAGTTTGTGGATGAAATCCTATGGTGTTACCATTCAAATGAAACCTCTTCAGCAGTACTTTCACATGGTACTATTTATTTCGTATGTAGTTCTAACTTTTGAGTCTGCCGGATGAAATCCTGTGGTGTAACTATTCAAATGAAACCTATCCTCTTCAGGAGAACTTTCACACGCCACTCATGATGTGGCTCTAACTTTAATTTGAGTGATTAATTAAAAGAAAGCTGCCTCACTCTCTTGGTGTGCCAATGCGAAAATATTATTGAGCAGTACAATCGAACGTTATTGTTTCTTTTTTCGATATTCTACGATAGACGATGCCAAAGTAGGCATTCTAAAGACTGTGACTTTTAACTCATGGGTGATTTGTTATTTGTGTCTGGAACATGCCTCAAGGAGTACTTAGTATATTAGTTTCCATTGTTATGGTTCCAAACTCAGTAGTGTTTACATGACTATATTAAGTTGAAGTTTGGTGTGAGCTTTTGGTGGAATATAACACTGTATATGATAATGAGCTTTATTAACTTACAAGAAAATTTAAGCTAAACTTAGGATAAAATTCGGTCACAAAAGTTTTGATATGCTGCCATATGTGTTCCTGAATCTGATCCTGAAAAACATTCCTATCACCACCCGATTAAACGGTGTTTTTCTTACTTAATCCCCTTCATCTTCCCCTTAGTATGGATATCCATACCTCTCCCCATTAGAATTTCCGTTAAACAGTTAGAGTTCAGTGTATATTTCCAACTACAAAGGCATCATAATATCTCCTTCACCATTCTACTTCAGCAACCTCCTTATGAACATTTTAACCTTTTGTTATGACTTATGATATTGAGAACATCTGTATGGCTTGCAACTCAAACTGCTCATTTCTGTCATGAACCTAGAAGGTGAAAGAAAGAAATTTTGCTGATTCCCTAAATAACCGGCCAGACTATGAAATCCTAGTAAATAATGGTCTGTTCTAGCTATAGCAAACTGCAAGGAACTTCCTGGTAAGCAGGGCCATTTGCAAGAGTCATATGTGAGAGGCATTCTACAAACTGCTTGGACCTTGAGAGAGATGATTTTTCAATCAGTGACACTGGCGGCTCGTAAACAAAAATCCGGGGGGTGCCACCCGGTTCTCCAAATCCTGACCCTATTTCAGACCAAAAAAATGTCATCTTTCACACCCGTTTTGAGACCTGGCCCCAAAAATCCATACCCATTCTCAGACCCGGCCATGTGATGATATTGAGAAAGATGCTGCAAAAGCATATTTTTCGATATTTTGGACATTTGTACGAGTGTATGTGAAGCTATGCAAGCCAATTGGCAAGTTTGGTATGCGTCAGAATGCACACTCATAATTCAACAGGTCACCCCCGTTTATTTTAAGTCCATTAATCTGAAGAACCCCCTCCCCTAAAATCTGCAGAGTAATGTATTGAGCAAGCGTTGGTGTTTCGAACTTGATGCCATGC
This sequence comes from Porites divaricata, assembly GCA_038088405.1. NCBI lineage: Eukaryota > Metazoa > Cnidaria > Anthozoa > Scleractinia > Poritidae > Porites > Porites divaricata. The sequence continues at coordinate 61,892,270 of JBBMOI010000001.1, read as the reverse complement.
CCTGTGCATATAAATGCCTTTGGTGGCCCTGCAAAAAATCCACATTGAGAGTTGATGTCAAGATGTTTGCCGTTATGGTTTCCTCTATCATGGGCTGTGAATCCGTCAGGAACAGGCGTCATTCCAGCTCTGACCTCCACATTTCTTAGTCTTGCCCAACAGCTGTTTTTTCGGTTGAAAATTGTCACTGAAGAGATCAGTACAGGAGAGGGAAACTTCACTTCAAGCCACGGATGCATCTCAAGTTGGGAGTGGAAATAAAAGATGTCACATTCCGAAACTTTACCATCTATCGCAAATTTCGGTGCCCATTTATCCAAGTCATTGTTGAATACTGAAGATCCACGAGCATGAAAGCCCGAAACATCGTGTGGCGCTGTCAGCCACTTCTTCATTAGGTTTAGGTACCATTGCTTCCGCGTCATGATCGTCACGCGCTCTTGCTGCATACACGCAGCTTTGACGATAGTCTCTTCATCGAGATCCCGTATAGGTTTGATGAGGTTTTTCTTAGCGAATTCGTTCCCTGCTTCAACGAATTCTTCTATTCCCAGTGAGTAACCAAGCTCTATTACGTGGGAGTAATTCGACCGGTCTATGTGTTTGACGATGTAGTTTATGCAAATTTCGCGTACTTCTGTTAGATTGATGTAGTCGGCAAATAATAGCACATTTTGAACGTTCTTACCGGTGAGTTTCACTTTGTATGTATACAGATATTCAATGCACATCTTGATCTCGTCAAGCAAAAAATCTGTAAAGGTAGTCTCACTGGAGTTTGGATGTATGCGGAATAAGCCCGCAAAGTAACTACACTGCGAAGCAAGAATAAATTTGTGGGATTTAACCTCGACGCCATCTTTGTCTTTGATGGTAAAGTCATAAAACTGTTGCTGATTCTGTTTCCTGTGATATCGTTTTATATTGTTACAGAAATTCGAATAGTTCCTTGGTTCTTCCATCATTTCTTGTTTGGGTTGTAAAATATGAAGAGAGCACGTTAAAACAGCTGTGAAATAAGAAAATAATCCATCTCGCTTGAGGAGTACATGATGAGTGTTATCGTGTCAGCATTGTCTTGTTTATATAGAAGTTAATTTGGAAGTGGTCCTCAGTCCCGAATCAAAGAGATTTTCAACAGCCACGGTGTTACAGTGACAATGGACATCAGTTTTGATTTAGCAACAACTCGCGATTTGGGGGTCGTATTTTGGTGTCGCGCTACGCCTCTTCACAACGTCACGTACAGACTCTATGTGATATGTTTAATACCGATAATAGCCAGGAGGAAGTACACACAGGACAGGGGAATGCGTGACACGGAGTTTCACATTGTTTTCACATGACGTCACCAAAATGCAAACTAAAAAACTATCGATCCTACCGAGATTTTACTTTCACAATGCATTAGAGCAGCTGAAAACTAATTTTCATACAAATTTTCGCTTCAAAAGGATTCTTGGTTTTGTGATAGAGTACGCTTGAATTTCTAAGCTTTTGCGTGACGCGTCATTTACATGACGGCCAAGCAGATGACTTATTTTAGGAAATTTTGCTATCTAAACAGTTCATGTATTAGAAAAAGTATTACTTTAATGTTTATGAGTTTCTCGAATAATAAATTCACGCTTTTGTAGCAAAACTCGGTAACAGATGTTTCTGTTGGTTTCCGTCCGCCATGTTGGAGCTCATCCGGATGAGCTCCAGCATGGCGTCTCCATACAAAGCTCTATAAATTTGGGTAAAACATTTCTTCGGATATCTCGTATACGAATTATTCCTTCGACCCAAATCTTGGCAAGGGTCTCTACAACGCAGCTGAGTTCTCCTTTAATTTAACAACTAATGACGGTCAAATACGAAAGGTGTCGGGGTGCGCTCTCAGTTACCACACAAGGCTGCCCGAATCCGGCGGGGAGGGGGTACTCCCTAAAATGGCCTCCGCCAGAAAGGGCTATCTATTTCAGGCTTCAGATATATGAAAGGGTAGGGATTTCACCAGTTGAAGTATATAAAAGGGTAGGGAAATCTGTCATCTAGGTCTCTGAAAGGGTCGAAAAGGGCTTACAGATGAATTTAAGGCTTTATAAACTCGAGACAACGTTCTATTTTTGTAATTGATTCCTATTTAAAAGACAGTGCATTTTACAGCAGTTAAAAGAGATGCAAAGTTCTAAACAGGCTGTATGAAAGGGGTACCATTTGTCAATAGAAGGTATACGAAAGGGGTACCTTTTTCGTGAAAAATTGTATATAAAAGGTAAGGGGTTGGACCTCGAGACGGAGCCTCCCGCCCGCCTTATAATTGTTGAGTACCCCGGGGCCCCACCGACACTTGCCGTTGCCCGGTGCCCGGGCCTCGTTCCCAGATATTTATTAATGTCAGCAAAACCACAGCAACAAACCAATGAGTGGGCCCGGATCTCCCAGTTGTAGACCTGGATCAGTACAATTAAACTTGTAGAAAAATATAAAACGGCAAACTGATCCTTACGGCAAATCGTTCAACACCGCCGATCCATCCTGAACAATCAACAGCTCAGTGATCCCACTCCTGTCTCTTTACATTTTAATCAAGCTGGACATTCAATTAACGACGTCATTCTAATCCCACTTGAACTCATACGCAGCAACCGCGATGCAGTGAGAAAGGCTCAAGAAGCTCATTTTAAAATACACAAAGGAAACAAATTTACCTCCCCTAAGAATAAACAGAGGTGACGAAGCTCACTGATATATGATACCACTTTTTACCACCTGGTCTCCTATACCAGTAACAATCCATTGTTTTTATTGTCACAATTTTTATTTTTATTTCCATTTTTTTAGCCCCGGAAGAAGGTTTGTCTTCAAACCGAAATATTGGGCAATTTGTTTAACTACAGTCGAACCCCGCTATTTCGTACTCGGTTAATTCGAAGTCTCCGCTATTTCGAAGGAAGATAGAATTCCCTTGGATTTACCCTTATGTTTTCAGTCATTTACTATCAGCTATTTCGAACTCGGTTATTTCGAATTCCCCGCTACTTCGAACTCATCGTTCTTTCCCTACATCTTAATTAAATCAACCTTGTCAAAAACAGAGTACGTACATAAGAGCCCAGCTGGGAACGTATTGCATTTTATTTGAGCTCGTGTTGCATAAGTAATGACAATGCTTGACTCACGTGCAGTGTCCCTCTAAGAAATTCCAGCTGTGTTATTCATTCACGACCGACATTGAAAGATTTTTCAATGCAACAACATCTACTGATTTATCCGACATATAATTACTGTATTTTTATTTAGTCAGTGTCTTTCTTCATACTGTACTGTATTTTATTAAAAAATGAATCATTGTAACGAATTTTACGCTTCCCCGGTTATTTCGAAACCCCGCTATTTCGAACTTTTTCCCATTTCCCTTGGGACAGGAAATGGTTCGACTGTATATATTGTTTTGTTTTATCCTTTTGTTTACTTCTTCATCGCCTTGCCGTAAGGATCAGTTTGCCGTTTTATATTTTCCTCGTTCCTAGGGCGTTTTAAGGGATTCTTTTCATTTAAGCAACGTATTTTAACTGGGAGTGAGGCCTTTTCCCTTTTCCCTTTGCGTGCTACTGAACTACAGACGATTTGCCCGCAAATTTGGGCAAACCTATCACGCCCCCAAGAATGCAAAAACTCCACTTCCGTTCGACGTGCGTTGCCTAAAAATGGCTTTGCTTTTTGAAGAGAACGCCGTGGAAACATGCTATTCGAAGGTGAGAAGAGAGGGAAATTTTACTATCAGAATAAGATTTCAGTTGTAGCCGCAGTAATGTTCAATATTCATCACTGGAAAGTGAAAGTCATTAGGGCTTTTCTGTTTTTGTTGTTGTTGTTGTTTTTTTTTTTTAAGAAATGTGATGACGTTGCACATATTGATCCAGCAAAACACGTTTCCATGTTCTAAAAATAGTAAGTGTCAAACCAGTTTGATAAAGTACGTGACAGGAAGTTCTGTTATAAGAACCACGACGGCGGCTTTGTCGACGACGACCGGAAGTGAATTACAGTGTACTGCGCAAGCGCGACTAGTAAATTTCGTCGTACATTTCTTTGACGTCCACTGCACGACTACGACGTGAAACCTCCTAATTTGCCGTTTTAAGGAGGACGTGAACATACGACCACGAATTTTCCTTCCCCTTTTTGAACCTGAATAAAATCCTTAAGAATTCAACTCCAGGAAAAGTCGCCTGCATTTGACATATTGAGCGGGTCCAAATAGACGCGATTAAGTTTGAAAGAACGCAAATTCATTTTTTAACGACGTTTTCGCTGCCGTAGTCGTATCACGTCGTCCTGCAATTGACAAGCTTCGGCAGGTATAAATCCACTGTTTTAAGCGATTTTTGAAGTCCTTTGCATTTCTTTATTCTCGTAAATCCAGGTATCGTTCTTGTTTTCTCCTAACAAGCGATGTTGAATGAAAATTGGACTAATGAATTGTTTTTACTTCGAAGAATGACAACAGCTGTGGAGGCCGAGCGAGCGAACTCATAAGTGATGCGTTTAGGTAAGGCAAATCAAATGTATTCAATATAGAGGAAATAAAATTTATACGGAAAACAGCTATCACATCAGCATGTCTCTTTTTCCAAATCTAAACTCTGACGGATACTCGGACTCGGTCTCAAGCATGTTAAGGCATGGCTTGAGGCTAATTTGCATAAAGTCTAATAATGATCATAATATCATAGGTGACGAATTACTCCTTAATTTTGGCACGAAATTTCAGCGTTAATTTGTAATTTCACATGTGAAATTACAAAATTGCCATGGCAACCTGCCGTAGGTCTCCGTTTCAAGATGGTGACGAAGTTTTAAAATGTCATGAATGAAGAGGTCAGGGCATAAAAAGACGCTTTAGAATACCTGAACACACGAAAGAGCACATCAAGAAGGATTCTTAGAGGTATGTTGTCCAAAAAGTCTGAAAACTTAAGCCAAATTTCAGCTGTAAACGTTGAGAGAGTGGAGTTCACGATCGATCGATACGATCCAGGATAAACAAGTCAAAAATCCTCGATTGCTAACGTAATTTGTCACCCATGATATTAATAGGTAATCAAATGGTATACTCGTGAAATTAGGGAATAATTTCACTTGCGTTTTGTCCAAATCCTAATAATTTCCCTCGCCTAAAGGCTCGGGAAATTATAAGGATTTGGACAAAACGCGCGTGAAATTATTCCTTAATTTCACTCGTTACCATTTGATTACACATACTAACTTTGTGAAAATTTATCAGAACCTTCCAAAATTTGGCAACCTCGGAAAAATCGGTAACCTTAATTTTTCTGTAACGTAAGAAATCAGATATCTGTGCACGCGACAATCCCGAAAGGCAATATGGGATATGATCAATACACTGTTCCTGACGTCTGTAGCTGTCGAACCTACTTTTGTTGCTTTCCTTTAGCACTAGAAAACACATTTATGGCCTTTCGTGCCAATTCTTTCAAATTTCTTTGAAGAACGGAGAACTCAAAATCTCCCACAATGCCTTTTGGGATTGTCGCGTGCACTTTTTCCGACAACCTTTCTCGAAACAGCTGTATATTAAATACAGTATTTATGTTATTGTATCATCATTTCTCGCTTGAATTTAATTAGTAATTAAGCAAAATCATCGGTCACGTGACACTTTTAACCTGTTAATATCTTTTTAAGAAATTAAAAATTCTCTCCGTTCCGGCCACGGAAAAAAATCGTACGGTAAAACAAACATTTACACGTGGTTCAAACTTAGTTATAATCAACCATTCCTACCCCATATTATGAATTTCTTTTTGAACATCACTATGACTTCATGTTTCACGTGACTACATCACTTCAACCCCAATTAATTCAACGCCTCGAAAGAAAGTTTCTCGAAAGTTTTTTGCAACTTTTAGAATTAAAATGCATGGCCGTAGAATAAAAACAGCTTTATCTTCGCGGGGGGTCGAGACCAAAAATTGAGCCATGCCTTAACATGCTTGAGGTCATCTCATTCAGTTGAAAGCTTAATAATCTTCGTGCGGAAAGCAGGTAATTTCCATTCGAAAGGTCAGACAACACAAAACATTCTTCATCTTCAATGAAATTAGACGTACGGCTTAAAAAATAAGATCTTGCATTGTTTTAACCCTTTCGATCCTGGAGATTTTGCCGAAAAACACGTTTTCAAGCTAGTCGAGTGGTTTTCTGGTCACTGTCAGGCTATAAAGAGCTAAAACTTACCACAAACCAGTTTACCGGTCGTACATTTGATGGCCTTCTGATCCAAAAGCAAAATATCAGCTTGCGAAGTTCGGGCATGCGCAGAAAGCAAAATTTCGACAGTTTTTGGGTTTAAAAGTGACACAACAGTCTTGACTTTTACTTTTCCCTTTCTCTCCTCCCCTCTTTTTTCGCCTTTCTTGCTCATTTTTTTTTCTCTTGCTGGGCATTTAGTAGGCTTCATTTTGATGGGAAGAATTTTTAGGAAAGCTTTGAGAATCTTAGGATTAGGTGAAAGCAAAGGTAGGTGGGTAATGGAACAAGATTTTCATGGCGATTTACAGGTCAATCTTGCATGGTTTTTTGCCGTTTTCTCCGGTGTCCTTCACTGAATTGTGCTCATTCTGGTATGGTTTGAAAGATCTCTTCACTCTGCACAAGTTAGCAGCCAGAGTTGGCCTTGACCTTTAAAACTGATGATGTCATGAGGGGTAGAAAGCACGTGGAAATAGACTGGTCGCTTTTGGCCAGTTAGTAGTGAAAGGGTTAAAAGACGCCAATGCGGAAAAGTTTGTTGCGAACGGACATTACAGTTTTACATTTGTGTTTACATTCAGTGTCGTCGTCGTCGACCTACCGACCGATTGCATCTTAAGTTTCCTTTTTCCTGCCGAAACTGACGTTCTCGTTCCAGTCTTTTCCCAGTCAACAGACGTCGTCGTCGTTCTTAAGTTCCCTATTCTTCCTTGTAAAAATAGACCTCTGCTGCCTGAAGGTAATCGTATTGAGCTGATTGTTCCCGCGGCCCGGAATCTTCTTGTTTTGAAATTACGCCAGTTCAGCGTGTCAGCTGCTGTTGTTGCTCTTATTGACTTTTAGCAAACAATTTGTTGTTTATGTCGAGTACATGTAAAGGTGACTCTAAGGAAGAATCTTCATAATATCGGGTTCTGAAACGAACGACTGCGTTCGTGTTCTTCGATAGCTTCTCCTATTCAAGTGACAATGACAGAAAGTGCTCGTCACACGAACTTCTGTAACAATATAAGAGCGTATCACAACAAAAGGAAAGAAGCGCAATTTTACGACTTAACTATCCGAGACAAAGATGGAGTCGAGGTTAAATCCCACAAGTTTATTCTTAATTTTGGGGTGACAAGCAAAGAGCATTATGGTATGTTATGGTATTTTCTGGAGTAGTGATGCTAACCTGTCCAACATTGGGGAAAAGAGACCACGAAAGTTCTCAAGCACGGGGTGAGGACTGCCCCTGGGTCTTTGAGGATGAGATTTTTCATTCACAGATAAAGCAAACGAAAGCCTCGAAAAAATTAGCAGGTGATCATTACCAAATGACTAAAAAATAAAAAACCTGAAGGTGAAAAGTGTTCTTTTATACAAGAAAAATACCAAACATAGGCAAATCGTCGAGCAGAAATTAAAAGTTTTACTCAGAGCTAGAACTTTAAAACAAAGAGATTCCTTCTTGCTCTTTCATAGTGCCTTCGTCCGAGGAGTTGGAGGAAAAAAGCCTTCCACAAAAAATTCTCTCCTTTATTTGTATTTTATTATCTACTTTCCAGGCAAGCGTTGAATGTTACGTTGATACGGTAGCCGTTAGCGAACACCTCACAGATTTTGCTCGCCTCCAAAACAAAAAGGCCGGTCGATTCAGACGGGATTGAGGTAGTAAGCGACTGATCGAAGAAATGTCTCTTTGCAGGGGGCACCTAACGACGGTTTCCTCCCAAATACATTGAAAACGCTTTTTAGCATGTACCGAGAGCTTTTTAATAGATCTCTTGAAATACATTCTATATGTGTTCGGTCATCCTAGGGTACTTGGCAGTGGCGGATCCAGGGGAGGAGCCCGGAGGGCCCGGGCCCTCCTCTTTTTTCTCCGGGCCGAAAAAAATTTTTTGGGGACCTGCCCCCCCCCCCCCCCCCCCCCTTATCTAAGGGTGTGGATGACCGCACCCCCTTATATCAAGGTCTGGATCCGCCACTGCTTGAGTCTTTTTGAAATTACAAGGGCTTCTGTATCTATAATTTTCCTAAAAAAATATTAAATACAATCAGAAACTCATAAGGGGTTGAAACGTGTAACTCGCGTTCAATGCTCGTGAAAATTCACTTTTACCATATTTGGAGACCCTTGTGACGGATATCAAGTTTTCAACAAAATGACCATGCAGATGTTTTAAGACAAGAGGTCTGCATTTTAAGGTTAAATACACCGTTAAAAGACAAGAAATGGAAAGAGAAAGTTCAAAAGAATGCTCAGCTTTCTTTTTGTGGAGGAAGGGAAGCTTTTCATCAAGAAATCGTCCTTCGAGGAATTCAACCTTGTTTTCTTCACGGCGGAGCGCATGATCGATCTGTTTTGAAATGCAGCCAAGGCAGCGAAGTTTTTGCTGCATTTTCAGCTACATTTTGCACTCTGTGGCAAAGACAATTACGTTTTTGAAAGGGAATTTATGTATTTTTAAATGTTTCATAGACGTTTTATAAATTTTTCTCTTCTGCGCTAAAGAAAAATTACAAAATGTGCCCCGATTTGAGATGGATTTTGCGTTGAATTTTGCTATGTGCTCAGTCGACTTCACTTGCGTGAACGTTCCAAATATGGTACTTTCGAAAATGAATAATCATGAGCATCGGACAAAGCAAACATATGAGAGTTACACGTTTCAACCCCTTATGAGTTTCTGATACAATTTACGTACGTACTACGAAAGGGAGAATTTTTCTGATTTCTCTCTCCATCACATTTTTGAATCCGAAAATAATTTTAGGTTTCCTTTTTTCGACGAAAAGTATCCTAACCAAGGGAGTGAAATGTGAAAACTTGATTAAACTACCTTTATTACATAAGCTTCGAAAATTGTACACGAATGGAACGGTCATCTAGAAATTTTTAGCTGTCCTTCAGAACCAAGATTTCTTGGATGCGTACTTCACTTTGCGGGAGACTACTTCATTGATCCTAGGTATACAGCTGTTTCGAGAAAGGTTGTCGGAAAAAGTGCACGCGACAATCCCGAAAGGTATTGTGGGTGGTTTTTTGTCTGCCCTGTTCTCCAAAGAAATTTGAAAGAATGGCACTAGAGGCCACGGACATATGTTCGCGAGTGCTAATGGAAAGCAACAAAAGTAGGTTCGACAGCTACAGCCGTTAGGAACACTGTATTGATCATATCCCATATTACCTTTCGGGATTGTCGCGTGCACATTTTTCCGCCAACCTTTCTCGAAATAGCTGTATACATTTATGTGCAGCTGTGACAGCAGTCAGCTTAAACGACATGTTGCCTCTCAGCTTACAAGTTCCTTGCTTCCGTTGCACCTTCGCCATCTTTCGAACTGCTCTTATCAAAGGCACCTGCAAATAGAAAAACTAATTATGAGGGTTCACTTTCGTATGTATTCTCTGCACGATTTTATTTTAGCCATCGATCAACATGCTTTCTATAGCTGTTGCTTGCGCGAAATGTTTTTTAAAGTGAAACAAATAGCGGCAACTTTACACTTTGAGGAAATCATTTATTTGCTAAAAATTAGTAAAGTAGTATTGTATCACTTTAAGCTTAAATGCAATTCGTAAATAATCGCACTTCATACCTATTGTTCTGACACGGTAACTAAGTTATGGGAGACAACAGCGACTGCCAGGGCAATAGGCTTACCGAATAATGAGGGTAAGCGACGTCAACCGCCACCAGGGTAGTTGGTAGGGGCAAAACTTTAAAGTTACTTCCACTGAACCCTTTTGAACTAGCCAAGCGGCGGCAAAAACAAAGCAATTCTAACCAAGAGCCGCAATGCATCATGCCACCAGCTCGCAGGCCTAACACGGCGGAATTTTACTTTATTTAAATTTTCTTCGTTTGTTGTTTGTATACTGATCAGATTATATCATAAAGCAGGAAATTGATATCAAGTCGACCATCCTATCCCTTGCAGTCTAAGCAGCCCGTGCAATGGTTGCCCAAAATATCAGCCACCTGGCCTCTGGCACAAAATCGCGACTACAAAGAGAACTAAAGCGAAATGTACTGTGAAACCTAACTGAATCGAATGAAATACTTTCTTTGGGGCATATTAAATCTTGCGACTTCTCCGTGGAACAAGCACCATAAAAGAGACGATTGATAAAAACCCTCCGTTTAAGAACACACAAGAACGACAAGGGAGTTGCACTTAGCTCATTTGCCAGAAAGATATCTGTAGAAAATAGAAGTTGCAAAATCAAATGCTCCTGCATCTGCTTGGGCTAGATTAAGTACCCGGGGAATCTTTCCATCTGCTTTTAAGCTCCCGCCCACCGTTAACTAGTACGTATACCCTCTGAGCTCAGGCTCTGGTTCCCTGAGAATGAATCTGTTTAAAGACGAAAAAGTACATGCAGCGGTTTTTTATAGCCTGTTCAAGGCTCTCAGATACTAGGGATGAAGCGCTGAAAAAAAAGAAATAAGAGCGGGTGAATCTAAGAAAAGGGGCGCGGTGGCGCGGTGGCGGTGGCGTTTGGCGTTTTCCTGTTCGCGCTTTCTCAATTTCTTGGAGCCCTGGAACAGGCTGCATTTTTTCTTTCATCAAGTACACCCTCAAGATTGAAACTTATTTCTCTTCTCTATGACTTACTTTAAACTTGTTTTCGTATGCGCTTTGGAATCTCAACTATCTTTTTCTACCTGTTTTCATTTTAGTTAGTAAGAGATTCGAGCATGCTTTACAAAAAATTTCATGAAAATCGGGAAATAATTAAATTCGGCCATCTCATAAGTTGCCTCCCTTCCATGAATATAGGGTTCCTTTATTCAACCTTTATTCAAAAATCTATAGTCCTGCAACGGGGTTGCCATCACGCAAGACGCCTAACTAAATACAATGAAATCAAATTAAGAGCAATGACGTTAAAAAATTTTCTACAAAAGATAAAATGAATAAAAAAAGACGATAAATAGAGAAACTAACAAAATTCAGTATACCTCCCTTAATAATATTTTTCAAAATGATGCGTAGTATCACAAATAATTCACAAATTTTGACTAAAATAACTAAAAAAACCTAAAAATGATATCAAATACAAACCTTTGAATGTTACATCATCTCCAATCAGCATAAAGGGTGCCCACTGCATGACGTCAGAAAAGCGGGTCTCTCCCATCGACTTCATGGCCTGTTGAAGAGATTCACTGGCACTTTTATCATGAACAAGGTGCTCGTAAAAACGATTCATAAACCACATGGTAGCCTCGTCCTCTACAGCTCACAGTGCCGCCAACACAGCGCGTGCACCCGATGCTAGAAATGCTCGGGCGATTCCAACAACTCCCTCAGCCCTTATCTGACCACTTGCACTATGACAGCAGCTAAGGACAACCAGCTTGGCTGTTAATCGAACTTGTGAAACTTCAGCCATCGTCAGTAAGTAGTCTTCTTCGTGTGGAGTTCCGCAGGAGCTTCTAGGGGAAAGAGCTATTTCTCCACGTTCAGCATAACCATGAGCAGCGAAGTGAACAAGACTTACTGAATGCATGTTTTGCAGGACGGCCTGCTTAGTTGCATTCCTTCCAATCAACGGTTGAACACCGAGCAGTCGTCCAATCATCTCTGCTTCCTTTCTCGCCCAAGGCAATCGGTTTAACTGTAGAAGTTTTCCTTGGTAGTATACACCACTAACGTCTGGCTCTCCTACGATCAGTGCACCTGTTTTACTATGGTAGTCTACTGGACTGAGCTGAATCAGCTTAAGAGTCGTCAAGGAAGGGACAATACGAATCCTAAAAGCATCCGACAAATACTTTCCACTATCATCCACTAAAGCAGAAAAAGGAATTGGGTACAACAAGGTATCCGGTATAATAATGATTTCTGATTCTTGGAGTAAGTCAGCTACAGGAGAGACTATCATGTTGTAACCATCAGCAAGGGTTAAAGGTTTAGAGTCGTGATTTTCGTCTTCCTCTTCTTCTATAAGACGCAAAGATTCGAAGCTGTCACTCTGAGATGGTTTACATGATGACGTGGAGCTTACACATGAAAACAATGATCGATCTTCGCATTGGTCTTGACGTAAATCAAGAGAGCCACCAAATGTCTCATTTCCAAACACTTTATCTGCACTTTCTTGGAGTGTCTTTTGTCGAAAAACTATAATTTTGTTTGGCTTTAGGATCCAATAATACATATTATAACCAAAGTAGGAAACATAAAGACAAGAACCAAGTACATTTTTGTTCATGATGTTCTCAATACCAATCCATGACTGTGGGTTGACTGATACCCCTTTTTCCACAGAGTACTTATCTGACAGTACATCTGTCAGTGCTCTGGACCGTCGAAGCTCGGCTACGTAAAGAGCTTCATAATAACTGCCTGCAGCAATCAACAACCTACAAAGAAGAAGGTAAGGTGACACATGCTCATCAAAAAAAGAAATTTTAAATTGATCTTTCAGTCTTAAAAACTCATGCATATCTTCGCACTTCTGAATGCTTTCACACAGATTTCGCAGAATTTCAGTCATGCTTCCTCCTACCACTAACGAGTTCAGAGCAATGACAAGGTGGCTGTTAAACTGCATATCAATGTCCCCTATTTCGTAACTTATCTCAAGTGCTTTATTAGCAAATTCTTGACTCTTCGCATTAAGCTGAAATTTAAGACAAAGTTTTCCCAGATTTAAGTATGAAGCTCCAACACCACGTTTGTTTCTGATTTTTTCGTTGATCGTCAGTGCTTTAAGAAGGCATTCTTCAGCCTTGCTATATTGACCAACAGATTGAAACACGTTTCCTAGGTTAACGTAATCTGACGCTTCTCCTTCTTTGTCGTCGATTTCCTTGCTGATCACTAGTGCTTTTTGAAGGTATTCTTCAGCCTTGGTATACTGACCAACAGAAAGAAACGAAGTTCCTAGACTTCCGTAAGCTGACGCTTCTCCTCGTTTGTCGTTGATTTCTTTACTGATCACTAGTGCTTTATGAAGGTATTCTTCAGCCTTGCTATATTGACCAACAGATTGAAATAAATTTCCTAGATTTAGGTAAGCTGACGATTCTCCTTGTCTGTCGTCGATTTCTTTTCTGATCACGAGTGCTTTTTGAAGGTATTCTTCAGCCATGGTATATTGACCTACAGAAAGAAACACAGTTCCTAGATTTCCGTAATCTGAAGCTTCTCCATTTTTGTCACCGATTTCTTTCTTGATCGCCAATGCTTTTTGAATGTATTCTTCAGCCTTGGTATACTGACCAACAGAAACAAACACAGTTCCTAGATTTCCGTAATCTGAAGCTTCTCCATTTTTGTCACCGATTTTTTTCCTGATCACTAGTGCTTTTTGAAGGTATTCTTCAGCCTTGGTATATTGACCAACAGAAAGAAACACAGTTCCTAGATTTCCGTAAGCTGATGCTTCTCCTCGTTTGTCACCGAGTTCTTTTTTTATCACATGTGCTTTTTGAAGGTATTCTTCCGCCTTGGTATATTGACCAACAGATTGAAACACGGCTCCCATATTTCCGTAAACTGATGCTTCTCCTTGTTTGTCACCGATTTCTTTCCTGATCACTAGTGCTTTTTGAAGGTACTCTTCAGCCTTGGTATATTGACCAATAGCTTGAAACACAGTTCCTAGATTTCCGTAAGCTGATGCTTCTCCTCGCTTGTCACCGAGTTCTTTGTTTATCACATGTGCTTTTTGAAGGTACTCTTCAGCCTTGGTATATTGACCAACAGCTTGAAACACAGTTCCTAGATTTCCGTAATCTGATGCTTCTCCTTTTTTGTCACCGATTTCTTTCCTGATTATTAGTGCTTTTTGAAGGTATTCTTCAGCCTTGGTATATTGACCAACAGATTTAAACACAGCTCCTAGATTTCCGCAATCTGATGCTTCTCCTTGTTTGTCACCGATTTCTTTGCTTATCACTAGTGCTTTTTGAAGGTATTCTTCAGCCTTGGTATATTGGCCTACAGAAAGAAACACAGTTCCTAAATTTCCGTAATCTGATGCTTCTCCTTCTTTGTCACCGATTTCTTTCCTTATCACTAGCGCCTTTTGAAGGTATTCTTCGGCCTTGGTATATTGACCAACAGCTTGAAACACAGTTCCTAGATTTCCGTAATCTGATGCTTCTCCTCTTTTGTCACCGATTTCTTTCCTTATCACTAGTGCTTTTTGAAGGTATTCTTCAGCCTTGGTATACTGACCAACAGATTGAAAGACAGCTCCTAGATTTCCGTAACACATTCCAACTCCGCGATTATTTCCAGTCTCATACATGATGCTGAGTGCCTCCTCGTAAAACTGTTTTGCTTCCTCGTATTTACTTGTTTCATAGTAGATGCACGCTAGTTTATGTAATATAATCCCTTCTTCTTCTTTTTGGCCACGATTGTGTAGTGTCAAGTGAAGCTTTCTACCACATTCTATCGCACGGGTGTGATCGCGCATAAGAGTATAGCCATCAAAAAGTTTATGGTTTACATAGATAACAAGTGGTTCAGTAAGTTCTTTGATTGTCTCTAGGGCTTTACCGTTAAGGATCACCAAACATTCGTTAAAGGTCTCTACTGCTTTTAAAAATTATTTTAAGAGTTAGTAAGAAGAGTGGAAACAAGATTATTAAAGTCTTTTTAACTGAGCAGTTAAACTTCATGTAAGATTTAGTGAGGTAGGTCATGATTATAAGTGTTGGACTGTCATTTCTTTGGTGGCCCATTCTATACTTGTTGAATCTGCAAATGCAAAATATCTAAATAAATAGTATTACAGACTGAGTAGTTTGTAACCTACTGTTCACCATCATACACCTTACTGTTAAAAATTCTGGAAAATAGAACTATTTTAGCCACAAGCTTTGAAAATCGGCGAACCCAGGTTCTCTGTCACTCGTAACTCATTCCCCACTCTGTTTGATATCTTTACTCACCAAGTCTAACTTTTGTTTCTAATATTTGCCATTAAACCTTATATAGTTCTTTACAGCGGAGCTCTCGTGCGCGCGAAGCGCGCGCAGCTGAGCACCATGGGTAAGAAAATTTAGTAAACTATCCATCCGAGAAAATTCGGTCATGACGTCAGCGTACACCCGCACGTACGTACGCTTTTTTTGGGGGTGGGGAAAGTATGCAAGCATTGCAACGTTTCCAACGTACTTTGCAACTCCACTGATGAAGGGCCAGGCCTGAAACGTTTGGAGAAAAAGTCAAACCGAAACACGGCACCTTTGTTCATTTGTTTTTGTTGTTGTTGTTAAACAGTCCCTTACCAGCTAGTTTGGGAGCCTGCTACCTAATATTGAACATCCATATGGTGATCAATTGACATCTGTCAAAACAGGGTATCCGCTGACCAGTATATCCTGACTGTATCGCGGGCTCAGGTGTCGACCCATTGAGGTCGAGTATTTTTTTAAGTAATCTGCTGACAAATCACTAGTTTTCAAATGATCGCAGGCTCAAGTTTATTTTTTAAAAATTCATATGAAATATATTGTTGTGTTTATGTGCCGCACTATTAAAATTTTGATTTCAAACTGACCTCGGATGGGAAAATTCAGTCAGCTATTACAAACAGGGAAGACAGTCGTTTTGACTTTTCTCACCATGGTCACGGGTTGGTCACGCTCTTCGTCCAATTTTTATGCTCTGATTGGTCAAAATCTGACAGGTCAGTTAATACGGAAAACTTATGCAGCATCTTGAGATTTGTTTAATTTGACAGTTATATGCTTTTGGCTGACGCTGACAGAGTTTAGTGACAACTTGCGATGTTTTTAATTGTCTTTTTCTACCGGATGTAAAAAATGGCATATAGCTGCTATCAAGAGTCTTCTGTTATTCATGGCTAGTTTGTTTATTCGGGTTTTGGTTGAGAAGTGTGCCACTTGTCAAAGTCGGAAATCCGATTTTGGATGGCATCGTTTTCGTGTTTCACCGGGCTCGATGCGTATAAGGGTTGAAAACTCTCAAGCGATTCTGGCGTTCTCGAATGGTAAGCCTGAGTAATTATTGTTGCAGTATTTGGTGTTTGTTTTTTCTTTATCTAATTTCATGAAGTCGAGCGTAGTTTATGCGGCTACTTTATGCACGTTTGTTACATCTGACACACTGATCTGACCTAGTATCAGGTTTGATACTAGAAGAAGAAATTAAAAATACACTTTATTGATTCATATTGAATACTGCAATTATTTTAGTTAATTCATAAGGATATATTCTGTTCCGCTGTAAGTTTCCATTCTGTTTGTATCTTTATATTTGTGTGTGTGTGTGTGTGTGTGTGTGTGTGTGTAGGAAAAGAGAGAGATCCAAGAGATCTAAGTTGGTCACGAAAAGAACAGAGAGAATCAACCAACTCAGTGCATAACCAGGCGATAAAAAAATCGTTGCATGTTTGAATGAAATTAAAAAGTAGGGAAAAATCCGTCAAGTCATTTGGATGAACTTGAAAGATTCACATCTATAAGTGAGAATAAATAAAGTTTTTTGTATCTTCCGTCACTTAAAATAGGGAGCTTAAGCAACTACGACGACGACGTCGACGACAACTTCAAAAAACAATAGGTTTAATGATCAAAACAACAGCTCTGCACGGTCATCACGCTTTTTAGTACATTTCTTTGACGTCCACTGCACGACTACGACGTGAAACCTCCGAATTTGACGTTTTACGGAGGACGTGGACATACAACGACGAATTTTCCTTCCTCTTTTTGAACCTGAATAAAATCCTTAAGAATTCAACTCCAGGAAAAGTCGCCTGTACTTGACATATTGAGCGGGTCCAAATAGACGCGATTAAGTTTGAAAGAAGGCAAATTCATTTTTTTACCGACGTTACCGTCGTTGCTTAAGGTCCCTAATATCGCTGTGAAACCGTAAACCCAAACAAGGTTATGTATCAGTCTATTGAAACTCGACCCACCCCCCGATTTCCTCGGTATAGCGGGAGATAGCGGGGATTTAACGCGGCGAATGCGGGATTAAAACACACATTTAACAACGTGTTGTCCCTTGGGGCCGGGGCTGTGGAATTAACAAGATGCCTGTTCCACCCGGGTCATGAGCGGGGATTTAACACGCACGCATCTTCGGAAGCGGGGACAGCAATGGGGATTTAACATGACGGACCAAAAGAAAAACTTCGTTTCCCAAGACCGAGACTATTTGGGCCAGAAGAATCAAAATTTTTTCCATTGGTTCATAATGAAAACTGTTCATTTTATCGGAAAATCCCTTGAGGATAGTGCACAACAGTGGAACCTCGATTTACCGAAGTACCAAGGGACTGGGGAAATTTGTTCGTTATATCGAGAGTTCGTTATATCGAACACCTCCATTTAACGAATTTTCGGGAAAGCTACCAAAATGTTTGTTATATCGAGGTATAGTTAATAATTAATTTACAAACCCCAGCATTTCCGAATCTAAAAAATTACTGTACTACTGTACACATAAATTTTATCCTTGTTGGGCTGTTTGGCATTCATCTTTTATCACATGCTGACATTTATTCGTTATATCGACGTATTTTTTACGTTTGCGCTTGTGGATTGTGTTCGTTATTACGAGGATTTCGTTAAATCGAGGTTCTGTTCCATACATTTTACAGTAATTTTGGCCGGGCTGAAGGAAATCGTTCGTTATACCTAGGTTCGTTAAATCGAGGTTCCACTGAAGAGAGATTTAGAATAACGTTCACGGCAAAGTGCAAACGTCAGATTCAAGGTGACATTTTCTAAAGTGAGCAGATAAACACTTTCCAAAATGATTTTTGCGGATGAAACAGTCGTGAAGAACCTACTAATATTTGTGTCGTTAAAATGAACAGTGAACGACAAGTTAATGGGAAACTTGGTCACGTGGTACTAAATGGCGTTTGCCGTAAAGGTGAATCTGTCTCTCGCTAATATCTTGGGTCGTAGTCGGACGAAGACGAAAGAATTTCAATTCCAGCCAGAGATTTTGCCTATGCATGTAATTCAAGGAACAATATAAAGTATTGGCTGGGACAAAAATGCAATTACAGAGTACAAAAACTTCGAGGTCCAGTATGTGCAATCAGAAGTTGAAAACTTTCACTTTGCTACATTTCACTTCGTAAAAGTGAGCAACCTCCATGGAAACTGATGAAATCACTCCATTGCACTTCACTGTTAGAAATTTTATTTATATCTTAGCCAAAAACATAAACTTGGTAACTCATAGTTGAAAGTTCCGTGCAGTTTTGACAAATTGTAACAAGTTGATACTTTTAAGTGTCTTTGTCCTCTGTTTCAAAGGAACTGTATCCTTTTTTACTTCAGAAACAGTTGTTTGAAGGCGTCAACTCCCTTTGAGATTTGTGGATCTGTAGAAGTCTTCAGAAGCTCTATCGTTGTATTTTTAAACCTTGCTGGGCGTGATATGGAGTTTTTTGATTAAGTGACAGTTATTTTTATAAGTACACGGAAATGTGAAGTACATGTATGTATAGGGAAGTATCATAGACACTTTCAAATAACGGCAACAGCATTTGGACGCACATCACCTCACCTCACACCGCATCACATCACATCACCTCACATCACATCACATCACCTCACATCACATCACATCACATTACATCACATCACATCACATCACATCACCATGTGAACATCGGGTGGCTTCAGTTTGCTGTGCTCTTTTAGTGAAGGAAGGTGGCCCCCAGAGGATACCCAGATGCCATTTTCAAAATAACCAGAATTGGTTCCATAGCACTGTCAGAAAAGAAGTCAATGTTTCAGGTCTTAAGGGTAGATTTCCTAACCCTGGTCTTTCCCTAGTGTTCCTCGGCCTGATGTATGCACATCATGATCGAATTTGAATGTAGGTCATATAAAGAGGTCCAATTTCACTGTAGTTGCCTGTTGGTGAGTATAGTTGAAAATATGGCTGAATTAATAGTAACAAGTACAGTGTTGAGACCAGGAAATATACTTTAAATCCGAACTGAATCTTGTTTAATGTTTATAAACTGCTAATGCCTCGCTATACGGGGCTTTTAAGAAACTGTTCGTTCCGGGGAACCAGGAAATTAGCGGTGACTGATACATTATATCCAACACGCTGGACGTCAAACTAAATAGTTTGCCTTGCAATCAAGGAAAAGTGCTCAAAATCCTTTGTTAATGAAAAATCTACCAGTATTTATAAATCGCAACGAGTAAAATTTGTTGGACGGAGCAAATACTTTGCCTAGAAATCTCTAAAAATGAGGAAGCGAAGGCTGTTTCCATATCCTCTATTTTCTCTATCGTCATGAGAATAGAAATTGCGGGGATTTATTGACCGCAGGCGAATATTGGGAATGTTTCTATTTTTTTCTACTAACTTACTTACGATTTTGGAGGTTTGGTTTCTCAAATTTTATTACCAAGATAAAACAATTATTGTTAAAAAAAGTTTCCTTAAAATTTCTGTATAAGACAAACGTCTACTGTGGCGCCTGACTTGCTATGAAGACCTCAACTGCTGTTTTGCTGTGCAAGGTTAACGAACCCAGCAATCGAATATAGCTGTGCCAAGATGTATTATAACACTTACGCGCTAGAAACCTAATTCCACCAATAGTAACCCTGCAAAAAGGAACGACATTTGAGACTGTTTTGCTTTCCAAGAAAGTCAAGAAGACTAACATGCTCCAATACAAACATTAGAAAAAAAACGGAAGTGATTTATGTTTGTGACATAATATGTATGTTACACTACCAAGAGCTTACCAGAAAATCTATCTCTAAGAGCAGTGAAGTGCAGTAAAGCTTCAGGACTCTCCGCATTTTAAGATCAGAAATCAAACCCTCATACGATAACGATACCAAGAAAGGAATAGTTTACGCAGTCAATTAACATGCATAAAATAGATGTAAGGTGTTTTTCTTCAATATCTGCCCGGCGTTACATGGCTGTATCAACTGGGAATATTTATTAGCTTTTCTATTTCAGGGAATCCATTTCGTAAAGGCAAAACGATTTAATTATATGAGTTCTTCAAAGAGTTGCTTCGAACTTTTGAATCACACGACAAACGATCCCTACCAATCGAGGTCGAATTTTATGAGTCTATTATACACCCTCGCAATTTAGGAAACTTAGAGCGAAAATTAAAATCTCAAGTAAGATATATGAAATAGAAAAAGGTAATTTAAGATGAGTTTACTTTATTATAAACCAAACTACTTACCTCGAAGTCAACTGCCCTTCCTGCCTTTAGCCAATGTGGAAAAATTTGGGACTTTCCCTTCATTCAAAGAAACAAAAGCTATAACAAATTCAAAACTGGATGCCGAATAGTTAAAACCGATTTTCAAAATGTCTAATATAAATACCTTAATGCGTACATTTTTTGGGTCTAGATAAGGAACCGATAACGAATAGTCCAAAAGGAGTCATTCCCGAATAGGATAAAACAATCTTAGCAAAATCTTTCTTTGGAAAAGAGTCATTTGACCAATATCAAGGACGGAAAACGAACGAAAGTTCAAACTGTTTCGCTTTTTTGGAAAGTAAAAAGAACTAAGTAAACATCCTCTCATACAAACATTTTATTGAAAAAAACTGAAATGAAGTTTGTTTGTGACATATTATGCAAATATGTATTTTGATAGTTCACTTAGGAAATCAAAGTGTGGTCAAACCATTGGAGACACACTCGCCTACATCTTACGCTTGTAACATTTTTGTTCCGACTTACTACGTACATTTTGACGTCTCCTGTAAGCAAAGGCGTTTTTGAGAAACGGACGGCAACCGGAAGCTAGTGGACTTTTTGCATTCCTCGCCAGTAACTTTATCCAGATTTTCGGACAAATCGTCTCTATAGAGACACTTAGGGACGGACCATTAGAAAAGTTATGGGGTGGGGGTGGGGAATTTTCGAGCCGTAGGAATTTTCTTTCGTTATCAAATTCCTTGTATGAAATTTTTTAGGCCGTAGCATGGATATTTTTTAGGGTTAATTGGCGTGCATGAATTTTTTTCATTTAATTTTCCCTTGCGCGCATATTTGTTTTTGTTCTTCGCCCGCCCCCCCCCCCCCCCCCATAAGTTTTCTAATGGTCCGCCCTTAGCGATACACTTTGTTAACATCAAGGCATCACATCAAGGCCGGTTGTCTTGCGTAGCTTAAAACACAAGATCCCTATTTACACGGAAAATAATGTAATCTTGTAATGTTACTGAGATGAACATGTTCTATTAGGCAGCGTTGAAAGTGGACATACTCTTTATTCCGACTTTTAGATAAGTTTTCCGTACAAGACTCCTAATAACTTGAGGTCCTTTCCGTGATATGCAGACGACACATAACCGATCCGAACTAGGGAATGAATGAATGATCCGATTACATCCCATGATCTCTCCAACGCTTATTTACATCACGTGTTCTCAAGCTATCGCCCAGTCCTATCTCGCTTACAAAAGGCAGGGACACCCAGAGCCAAATACCGTTCTTTTAAACTTCATCACGATTAGTTTAATTTTAGAAGAAATGTATTCCAATGATTACATGTAATATTGTTTCAAACCCGTAGATTATTGCTTGTATTGGAATTTTCTCGTTTGAATCAAATAGCATGCACGTTTCGGGAATACTTAAACTTAAGAGGTATTGACTTAAAAATATAGTGGTTTGAATATGTTTTATCCGTCTTTTATTCCTCACTTCTATATAAGTGTCTGGATATCAGAAAAAATAGACTCCTCGTGTTTGCTACTTTATGTGTAATGAATGTCAAACGCAATTGAAAGCAACTAAACGGATATAGAATAAACGGGAATGACGAGTGCGAAACATACATATTAAGAAACTGACTTTGTGCTACCTTAGCAAGAGGAAGAGGAAGTAGACATAAGACAGAGGAACGCATGACCTTCGGTTTGTGCCTTGCACACATGCATTAAAGTTATTGCGGTCATAAACTGTAATTACCTTTACAGCTTAGTTTAGTTTCCTTTTAATCGAAATAAGAACCTGTGACGGTTTAATGCGGAAAGTGTCTGGGTTTTAAGTCAGGTACGCGTTTCTATACAGTACGTTTATTGTTTATTCTTGTTTATGTTTTGTTATGAAGGAAAAGGCCTGGGAGCGAGGTTGTTTCCCCTGCATTCCAGTCGTCCCTTAAAATTTATACGCGGTTGCGATTCGGCCGCGGGAGACTGGCACGGGAACTCAACGAAGGGGACAGAGAAAGGAAAACGTCGTCTCCCGGCTTCTTCCAACCTAACCTCCCTCCCTCCCTCGCGCATATCTTCTGTGTGTTTCCATTTCCATCGTTAATATTTGAAAAAGTCCCTGCACCAGATTTTACATTCAGCGTTAACTATCTAACTGAGGCGTTCAAAAACACAAGCAAACGGAGCTGTTAAGTCTTAAATCTCGAAGAGTTTGCTTGACGTACGTTTATTCCGCGATCGAACAGTCACAACATTTATTCTTAGCCTTTTTTGAGTCCATGTTGTCGCTGTGTGAGTCATGCCGTTGTAAAATACATTGTTTCGAGATGCGGCTTGACTAGAATAATCCAAGATGGCGGCTATTTTGTGTCACCATGTTAATTTTACAACGTAGGACGTCATCCTGACAATTTTACTCTCTTAATGCCTATTTTTACTCAGATTTTCTGCCCGCAGTTTACTATTTTTGAGATGAAAAAAAAAAAAGAAAACACAACACACAAATATGACGGTGGAGTCAAAGATGGCAGCCATCTTGAGTGAGTCATGACAAATCAATCGACTTATGACGTCATCAAGGCTAGTGAGGTATTTCAATTTTTAGACAGCTTTCCAACTAATTAACTTTCCAACTTTCTCTATCAAGGCTTCGATATTCTTGAAATTATGAAGGGGAAGGAGTAGCATTGGGGAGTGGAAGTGGGGGGGGGGGGGGGGGAGGGTGGGGAGAGGGAAAAGAATGGGCGAGACAATAACAACAAGCCCTGACAGAATAAGGTTAAAATTGTAGCCGGTGACTCATCACTAGAAAGTGAAAATCACCGATACAAAATCGTTTTTTTTACTGTATTAAGATGTGATCGTTTCGCACAATCCGCAAACTATTTTATGATACTCACAAATTTTATGATGCTATTTTTGTAATTACTGATAGCAGTGGTTGTCAACTGTATAAAGAAGGTGAGGGAAGCCGTTGTGCATTATTCTTCATATAATAAGGAGGTATACACGTGCTACTGCTCAAAGAATTTCCGAATAGGTAATTCATACCAAGACTTGTCTTCAGAATCTATAAAGTATTTGTGTGAATCGTTTCAGTTCAGTATTTCAGAGTGACTCAAAGCAATTTTTCTTTCTTGTGCGGTGAGTTGTAATTTGAATTGTTTAATTTTTACAAGCTGTTGCTATGGTAATTGACTCTGAGCAAACAAATTTGCCTCAGCTGGGATAGTTGAAGTGTCCAGACTGGCCTCATTTAAATTGGAGTTGATCGAGTGCTTGGTAATGTTTTTTTTTTTTCAGCTTCAGGGTAAATCCTTCTAACCAAGAATGGCAGGAGGAACTCGTCACACGAACTTCTGTAATAACATAGAAGCCTATCACAAAAAAAAGAAAGAAGAGCAATTTTATGACCTTACCATCCGGGACAAAGATGACATGGAGGTTAAATCACACAAATTTCTCCTTGCTTCTCAATGTGATTACTTCGCAGCTCTATTCCGCTTCCATTCAAATTGCCGTGAAACTAAATTTGATAATTTTTCAAATGATGAGATAAAGATCTGCATGGAATATTTGTATACCCAAAAAGTGAACCTCACGGAAAAGAATGTTGAAAATGTTCTGATGTTTGCCGACTACATCAATCTGACGGATGTGCGTGGCATTTGCATAGATTACATCATCAAGCACATTGATCAGTCGAATTATGGCCACGTGATTGGGCTTGGTTACAAACTGGAAATAAAAGAGCTAATTGAAGCTGGCGTTTTGTTCTCTGAGCCTCAAAATATCAATAGTCTGGATACCTTCTCCAAGGACATGATAAATGACGTTGTTCGTTTGCAGCAAGAGCGAGTCACGATTATGACACAGGTGCAATGGAAGTTCAATCTGATAAAGCAGTGGCTGACAGCACCGAACGATGAAATGGGCTTCGAAGCTCGAGGATCTTCAGTATATGGCAAGAATAATTTACATAATTGGGGGCCCAAATTTGCAATTGATGGCGAAGTTTCGCATAACGACTGTTTCTACTTTCACTCCGACCTTGAGATGCACCCGTGGCTGGAAGTGAGATTTCCTTCTCCAGTCTTGATTTCGTCCCTGACCATTATCAATCGTAAAAATGGCTGTTGGGCAAGACTAAGGAATGTGGAAGTCAGAGCTGGAATGACACCTGTGCCTGATGGGTTCACAGCACGTGAGAGAGGACACCATAGCAACAAAAAACTTCAGGTTAACAATCAGTGTGGACACTTTGAAGGACCAGCAAGAGGATTTGTTAGCGAGGGACATACCATCGTTTTTGATAGGCCTACACTAGCGCAGTATGTTACTTTACAGATTTTAGATAAAGAATATCTTCAGATAAACGGTCTGAAAATTAATGGAGGTGACTTGCTGAATCATAAGGATGAATGTTTATAAAAAAAGAAAAGACAATCTAAAGGACAGGAGGACAGCTTTGTGTACTTTATAACATTCACTTGTCTATTCTTATCTTCAGTATTACATTTTAGTATGGGGTTCGACATACCCTACCCACCTAAGGCGCCTAGTGTTATTGCAAAAGCGCATTGTTAGAGTTATCAGCAAGAAGGGCTTTGACGCTCACACTGATCCGCTATTTAAGAATCTTAAAATCCTTAAGTTAGAAGACATCTATTCTTTGCATCTCTGGAAATTTCTGTTTTCTTTCAAAAAATAACTCAATTCCTTGCAGCTTTTCCAGATCCATTTTACGTACTAATCAAGTTCATGGTTATAATCGCATAATTCAAATAGATTTTATATTCTTTTCTGCCGCACCAACAGAAGAAAGTTTTCTTTTTTTTTTATCAAGGTCCTGTTTTCTTTAATAAGCTGAATGCTTTCATTTGTGATGCCCCCTCCTTATATTCGTTCCAACCCAGAGTTCAAAACTTTCTTCTTTACTGTTACTGAATTCTTAACTTAAAATTAGTCTTTGTTTCGTTACTACATGTATTTTTAATGCATTACTCCGCGTATTTCATTTTACTTATTTCTTTGTGACTGGGGAGCCCAGGCTTCATAAGCCTTCTGGCTTCTTCAGGGCTCCCTTGCCAACTTACAATTCTTATATGAATTCTAGCATTATAATTTACTTTGGCTAAATAAAACTGAACTGAGACTCACAGGGGTTCAAAATCATTGTCAGGAACAAAGATTTCCGGTTTCTATTTTACATTTCTCTGTTACTTAGGTCAAGTTCTTAAATAGGTACTTAACACGATATACTTAGCGCACACGTGGCTTAATTGGTCGTTAAAGTACAGACACGTTGCTTACGTCACAGAAAAGTTTTTTTCTTTAAATTGTTTTGTTCAGTTTCCTGCACTGACTATAGTGATTAGGGTTAAGCGCTAACAATACTAATTGGGTTTAAGCACTGAAATTAGCGATTAGTGTTAACTGACAATACTAATTAGGGTTAAGAACTGACATTAGTGATTGAGGTTAAGCACTGACTCAAAACGGTTAGCTTCCAGTTAGGCTTCAAATCAGTCAAACCTGTTCTCAGCAGTGAATCCCCAGTGGCGTAGTTCATGGTATGGGTAGTGGACAGCAGGTTTTACGATACGCGTTCGATTCTTACTCGCGCTACTCGGAAATTGTGTTTCCTTAAAAATTGAAGGGATTTTAACACTTTCATGAACATTTGCTGAGCAGAAATTTCGACAGACTTAATAGAAATTTCATGAACGAGAAGGAAGCAATAAGTAATGGTAACAGGAATGAGTGGAGTCCAATTCGGTCTGTAATCATACGAGTGATTAACCAAATCGGACGACCGCGTAGCGGGAGTCCGATTTGTTTAATCACGAGTATGATTACAGACCGAATTGGACGACACGAAGTTCTGTTACCAATTAATCATAACTTTAACAAAATTTGTAATATAATAGGCTATTTTTTAAATCAAAACACAAGAAATTGGACATTTTGTTTTGCTAGCCGTGAAAAAAGAAAGCCATTTAAGCGCGCGCGTGATGGCGCGTACTGTCCAATTACTTAGGCATGACGCGTACTGTCCTATTAAACTGTCCAATTAAGGCTGAAATCAGGGCAGTTGATAGCCAATCAGATTTGAGAATTTTGTTATAGTTATGATTAAGAATACTATACTGCAGTGGCAGATCCAGGCAAGGGGTCTGGGGAGCCCACCTCCCTTATTTCTTAGACCAAACTGAGACTGCCCCCCCTTTTCTCTGGATCTGGATGACTGCCCCCGCCTCATCTGAAGGTCTGGATCCGCCGCTGTACTGTGTAAGCTTCATACAGTGTCCAAGGGGGCTTAGGCCAATGAAATCTCTGGCTAACCTGTCCAACATGCGTTCTCAGAAATTCAGGGGCATTTCGTTGAGTCTCAGTGGAGAAACGAGACCACGAAAGTTTTCAAGCGCGGCCTCAGGACTGCCCCTCGGTTTTTGAGGATGAGATTTTTCACAGATTAAGCAACCGAAAGCCTCGAAAAAATAAGTAGGTGGTCATTACTGACAAGTGACTAAAAAAGAAAAAAACAAGGCGAAAAGTGTTCTTTGCTACTTGAGAAATACCTGAGCTGAATCTAGGCAAATCTTCGAGCAGAAAAGTTTCACTCAGCTGGATCTTCTTTTTTTAAAAATATTTGCATAAAACAAAGAGATTCCTTTTTAGCGCGTAAAAAGTGCCTTCGTCAGAGGAGTTGGAAAAGAATCGTCTTCCACCAAAAAAATTCCTTCCATTTTTCAAGACACATTGGGCCAGTTATAACTGAAAACGGAGTTTAGCCAGTGTTTGGCAAAACCGCGTTCTATGCGATTTTTAGTGGAATTGCGAACTCTTTTATGTTAAAACCATTTTTCATGAACAGTTTCAAGGAAGCAAATGGCGCAGACTAGAAAAGCATTTGTTTTCTTAAAATAACCCACTAAGGAAGAGATCTTGGGTTCCAAAGACTTCCTAAGCCGCGGTCTAAGTTAGAGTTCGTTATAATAACCGACCCATTTTGTTTACATCTACTTCATCAGCATGCTAACTCACGTAGAAAAAGTATCGATAAGAATTGACTTCAAAAGTTGTCTCATCTCTTGCGTCTTTTCACTTATAGATCAAACAAGACATCAAAAAGTGGTCAAACAGTATACGGTTCTATATGACGCACTCGCCTACCGCGCCCAGATGCCACAAGTTTTTTCTCTGTAAAGTCGTCTGAAGGCAAGCAGAGGCGTTTTTGATATCGACCGACGGCAACTGGATGTGTTTTTTCTTGCCCAGCAGTTTTGCTCATACTTTTAGACAAATCGTCATAAGAGTAGAGACACTTAGCAGTACAAACACGCCTGATGTAGGTGCTGGTAGCCGATTTTTGGCCATTTTCCCTTTTGTCTGATCCACTGTCTGTGCTTGCGATTGAAAAGGTCCCCGATGTGTGTCGTCTCATTCTGGGTGATGGGTTGTTGGCGTCGCTCAAAAACGCGTGTGCCTTAGCTCTCAAAATACGCGAAAAAATGTGATCTTCTTAAAAGTCATTACACCATCGGCCAGGAGGAGAGTGGCACGGAAATTCAATGAAGGGGAAAGACAGAAGAAATATTTATTTCCCATCTTCCTCCGTGCGTACCGGTATATCCTTTGCGCTTCTGTTTAATAAAAGAGAGAGACAAGCGAGCGACCGAAGCCAACTGGATGTGTACCTTTTGCTTTCTTGTCCAGTGGTTTTGCCCATATTTTTAGACAAATCGTCATAAGATAAGTGACACTTAGCCGTACAAATTTGTTCGCGTTAAGGTACAAGGAAAGGCCCGGCACCTAGCCCTGCTGGGTTGACGTTCGTCGCTAACACGCCTGATGTAGGTTCTGGTAGCCGTTTTCGGCCGTTTTCCCTTTTGTCTGACTGACTAAAAAGGTCCCCGATGCATGTTGTAACATTCTGGGCGATGGGTTGACATGTGTCACTCAAAAACGCGTTTTCCTTAGCTCTCATAATGCGCGGAAAAATGCGATCTTGTTAAAAAGTCATTGCACCATCGGCCTGAGGGAGAGTGGTACGGAAATTCGATGAAGGGGAAAGGGAGAGGAAGTATTTAATCCCATCTTCCCCCGTGAGTATATGCTATGCGCTTCCGTCGTTAATATTTAATAAAAGAGAGAGATAAGCGAGGCGACTGGGGAGTAATCAGTTCCTCCATCAGATTTCACATTCAGCGTTCCCATCAGTCCCCCTGCTAACTATTTAACTGATCGAGGCGTTCAAAAACACAAGCAAGCGGAGCTTTTAAGTCTTGAATCTCTAAAAGTTTTCTCGGCGTTTATTCTCCGGTCGAACAGTCACAACATTTGTTCAGTGGTTGTTTTGCGCCCATGTTGTTGTTTTCCGCGCTGTCATGCCCTCAGAAAAAAATGGCAGTCATTTTGAGTCATTGAGTTAATTTTACAACGTATGACTTTCGCCTGGGATGTCGTTCGTCATTAAATGGAAACATGGGCAAGGATGTACAAAATGACCACTTAATTTAACAAAGTTTTCATTTTTTCGCAAAATATTGAGTTTGTTTCTGTTGAAAATGCTTTGCGCCGGAGTAAATTTTGCTGACAAACGGTATCACCTGTTTAAGTTCTGAAACACTTCTAACTATTTTATTAAACTTACAAAACAGTTAGTAAATCAACAGCGCATTGGTACTTATATGTTGTATGCTTCCAGTGAAATAAAAGTAGTAACCCTATCTTTGAATTCAGTTTTGGAAGCAAGGACCAACGTTACAAAATAGAAGGACCGGATCCTAATAGAGGATCTAATCAGCTATAAATTAAAACACCTGAACAACGGAAAGAAGCGAGGCTGATTTCAAAGTTGCAATACTTTGCTTACCTTTCCAAGTTTTTCTCGTTTGACCGCGGTGGAGGCTCGTCCACAGTGGTCCCCTCCACTTCATTCATACACGGTCGCGAATCTTCCGCGGCAGATTGGCACGGGAACTCGACAAAAGATCATTGCCAAAGGTCATTGTCTAATTGATTGCAGTAAAAACCCGCGACTAAGAACCTTGTTTTTAAGAACCCGTTAAGCTAAAATTTGCGAGTTAGTCCCCCTCTATACAAGAACCTGTTTAGCCTTATATATGAAACAGGTTCTTATTTTAAAAATGCAATTTTATAAGAAAATTCTTTTCAGTTGGGCAAATAAGATAAGTCAACATTCAGGATCCTCTTTGAAGACATAGAAGACTTATCACTCCAACTGTAATGTAATGGTCTGCAGATTTTATAGAAGGAATAAGCTGCATACCACTAAATGCTCTTAGCTTCAATGTATCCTTTTCTTCAGAAAAGACGAACCTATTTATATAATAAAAACCTAAAGAGCTCAAATTTGTGCTAATTACCATTTATGTAAGAAGCTCTTTAGGCTAACTTGGGAAAATGCAGGTTCTTAGTCGCGGGGTTTTACTGTACGTCATTGTCTAATCGTCTCCCCGAATCTTCCTTCCCAGCTCTCCCGCACGCACGAGAATTGGTATGTTGATATTGGGGCTTAAAGGATTAATAAAGTAGTTATTGTTGAACACGAGTAATACGGACACTAATCAATTGGCATGCGCAAACAGCGATAAGAGAGAAAGAAAAAATTGAAAGAGAAGCAAAAAGACATCAAGAAAAGCGTTTTAGAATGTTTGTAACATACCTTCCCGTAGTGATCTGGTCAAAAATTCATGTGAAGTCAACAAGCGTCAGAAGTGAGAGCTGTTTAGAGCGTTTTCACTCACGTGGCTAACAGTTATCTAATGGAAACTACATATAATTTCATTGGAATACACTCGAGAAAAGTTTAACTCCCACAGAACTGGTTTGAAACACCAAAATGGCCGCTGTTCTATTGTCTTGGAACACAATTATGTCGGACGTGACGTCATGTGAAAACGCTTTATTCGCTATTTACACATCTCTCATAATGCACCTTGTTTGCCCCCCAAAACTTTGCATAACCTTTGTTTTTTATTTCTCCTGGGTATTACAGTCGTCCCGAGAAAAAAAAAGACAATGCTTATGCAAAATTTGGGGGTCAAACAAAGTGTATTATGGGAGACGTGAAAATGGCGAGATTTTTTCGTAGTTTTCGAAACTCATAGGGTGTCAGTTTTTTAGACAACTCGATTTCACTGCCCCGGGTAAATAATTGTTAATCAACCCGGAACAGTTATCAAATTTAATGACCCAGACAAAACAAACTATTAGGCAATCACTGCTCTGTTTTTGTTGGAAATGGATTTGCACGAAGGAACTAGTGACTACGTTCTAGACGAAACGTATCCTATTAAATATATATGGCCATTTCGTTACGCCTGCACCGTAGGTTAGAGCATTTTGGTAACAAAAAACATTTTTATATTCCACGGCCGTTTTTCAGCGATTCCGTCAGTGCTGCTTACAGCTAAGCACGTTGCTCTTAAGCGTAAAAAAGACGCGGCAACCCTTTGGACGGAGGACATCACTAGAACGTCGTTTCAGATATGCATCCGGGAACTGCAGAATTTTTGACCGACTTCATAGAAATATTAGTGCGGTAAGAACAACTCCTTTGAATTTCAAGATGATTAGTAGTAGAAAGCGCGAGTGATTTGTTTTCTCGTCTGTTTTTGAATTGTGGAGTTGGACGGCTTACGAATATCTTCCCCGACAGACGTTCGCCGAATTTGATAACATTTGTTTTGTGAATGGAAAATCCCCAAAGAACTCCGATAACCAAGCGTTTTGCAAGGTACGGTAGAGGATACAATAGATCATTTTTGTCTATTTGTAATCGATCGACAAAATAATGAATATGAAGCGGAAAAAAAGGGGTGTGGGGACTGATTGTTACCAACTCCAAACGAGAAGCTGTTATTTACTTCCTTGAACACACTGATGTTGATGGTTACTATAGTTACGAGATAAGACGTCACCAAGAGAGGATGAGCCAGCTCATTCTCTTGACGTCACAGGTTCCATGGAGAAACATTTAGAAAATGCTACCGAAAGTCGCAAACTGTCTAATAACATGATATTTCCCAGTTCTAGTGACTCGCCTATCGAGTAAAGCTCGTCAAAATACTAAAAAAATAGCAAAGCATTTAATGAGGTCAAGAGAGAGATGAGATATATTTGACGTTTGCAAAAGCTTCAAGATCAAAGAAGTGTATTTTAGAAACACTTCATTCTACACTGCATTAGTGTTTAAAAAAGTGTGTATTTTGTCGAACAGGAAGTTACCTTCAAGGTGAATTACATGAAGAAACCAGCAGTGATGATCAGCGCTACACATAACTCATCCTCTGGATTGCTTCCAGATTTCAACAGCATTACGTCATGGATAGAAGTATGAAGATCAATGGCCCTTATGCATGATTACTTCATAAGAGCAAATCTCCACACAGGGCCCCTTTGAAAACTGTGCACTAAATTCTTTGCAATTGCACTCTTTGGCGTAGGTTATTCTTGGGAATAGATTTACGTGATAAAACTGCTGATTTTCAATTTCTTTCAATTTCAAATAGAGGCTTGGTGAAATTTGCTCGTGTTACGTGAACATGCATAAGGAATATTAGTATATTGATCATGCATGATTCTTTTTTTCAGGAGAGAGAGCCTTGGCACTACGTTGAAAGATACGTCGATGCAATAACACGCCGTATAGGAAAAGGCTTGGTTCCAAAGTCTTCTTCAGATAATGACCGAGCGCGCAGCGCGAGGTTATAATTTTTAAGGAAGCTGAGGAGCGAGTACATTATCCAATTTAATGGATCTTTCCAGCTGGTCATTATCGCGGCCAATGAAGTGGAACAGTACAGGTTATTATTCGTAATAGTGACCTCCTGTTCCACCCCAGTGACCTGCTCTTAGCTTTCATTTGTTAAAAAAAATTATAATAACCTGAAGTGTTCAAAACAATGGAAGGGTGCATTACAAAGCAGTAATGTATAATTTATTTAGTCAAACCTGGTTAATGCAGACACTGAATTGGCGATATTAATTTGGTGCCCGTATTAAGCGGACATTTGGAGAAAATGCAAGGGTTTGGAACAACTGGAGGAAAACTGTCCGTGATAACCAGGTGTCCGTATTAAGCGTGTGTCCTCAAAGCGGGTCGACTGTATTATTACTATCATTCGAATGTTCATAAATTTGCTCGTGGCAAATATGTCGCAAAGATGTAAAAATTGAGGAGTATTTTAATGCTGGGGCAAACAAAGATGGTAAATGTCCCATTTGTATACCAACTAACACAGGATTGTAAATAACAAGGGAAATGTGGCATTAATTATCTTTGCCCCAGATTTACTCTCCAGTTTTTACGTTTTTGCGACATATTCAGTGCCATGAGCAAATTTTTACAAATTCATTTATAGCCGATTATATACTAACAATATCAGTCCAATAATCTCATTTATATTTCGGAATATAACACTTTAGCCCGATTAACACATCGATTTCTTTAACTTTGGAATTATTTTCCCTGTTGATTTTATTAAGAAATCTTTCGGATTTTTCTTCCCAGAATATTGACAACGAAGGGTTGAAGGTTTGCATGAAAGAACTCCATCTCAAGTCTGTTTATGATCCTGTCGTGATCACTTGGGTCACACTTCCAGAAAGATAAGAACTTAGCTTATGTATCGCTTTATTTTCACTTGGAAAGTTTTCTCTGACAAGTGATTTTCTTGATGGGGTAGACAGAAAAATATGGCAGTTTTTCCTTGACTATTCAATTTTTTTAATCCTAAGAGTTAATTACTTATTTAGTCGGTCATATTGTCTGCCTTCAACGAATAATGCAGTCGGTTTTTTTAAGCACACCCAGTTAAGGTAAAGTATTTATAAAGACAAAAAAAATCTATTCTATCCCCCAAATAGCGATCGAAAACAGCGAGAATACAGTTATGTCTTCCCCCCACTCCACTCAGTACATTTTGACCACACGTTACTGTTATTGCCTGTTGGTGACAATCTTAATATCAGGTTTTAACAATCTGTTTGGTCAGTTCATACTAATCAGGGGCTTGGTTTAAAATGAACTCATGAGGCTAATAGATGCCTTGCTGTTTCAGACTGCAATTCACCGTTAGGCGTTGGAATGTCAGATAAACGTCGAATCACAGGGGATCAGATGACGGCTTCTTCTCAGATAAGCAGCATGTATGAAGCCAGACTGGGCAGGCTGAACAACAGGGCGTTCCCCGGAGTTCACATGGGGGCCTGGTGCCCTCTAAACAACACCGGTCAATGGTTACAGATCGACCTAAGCCACCTCCATGTTGTGACAGGCGTGGCTACTCAGGGCTGTAACAGTACATTGGAACATATGTAGGTGGAGACATTCGAGCTTGCTTTCAGCAAAGATGGCAAAACCTGGGACACATACAAAGAAAATAATATCAGTAAGGTAGGATGAAAATGTGCGTTAACGAAGTTTTGATCGTTTTACGAAATTTACGCAAAATTAAAACGGTTGGAACTAACATCAATAATGAAAACTGAGTGACAGGTAAAAACATTAAAAAAAAAAAAACAGTTCAAAAAGCTATAAAATTATGCAGTCGACTCCCTCTTAACGAAAACCTCTATAAGACGAACACCTCTGTAAAACGGATGCCTAGAGTCGGGCCCAGCATTTCTTTACTCATGTCTACTCCCTTCTTTATTTGACTCTCTATAACACGGACATCTCCCTAGGGCAGACGCTTGCTGCCTGTCTCAAAGGTGTCTATCTTAGAGAGAGTTGACTGTATAACGCAGCAAATACCACAGGCTTTCCAAACTCGCGTTACGAGTGTGTTATGTAAAATAACTTTCTCACAAGAGAATCTGTGTCGCGTTACAATGGTTGCGAGCAACCGTTGAGACTGATCATGAGAAATAAAATACTGAGGTCTGCGAACGCTAACTATCATTATTCTTACTTATTGTTCTTTAAATAGGTAAAGAAGACTTAACTTTGATGTATTCCGTGTTTTTTGTCATCAATTTAGTCGGGTTTTTTGGCCGTTTTTGTAAAATTATGAACAGAGTGACAGGGGTAAGCTTGGGAGCCTGTGCAAATACAAAAGGAGGAATGGATGGGAAAACCTGAAGAAGATTGAAACGGATTGCAATTTTGGTTTTTTAGAGTTTGTTAATCTTACAATTTTTGTTGTTTGTAACGTTTGATACAATGCTTTGGAGACTAAATTTTTTGGCAGGAAGCTGTGCCTTAAAAAGTGTCATTCACAATGAATTTATCGAGTTCCATGGGGAATTAGGACGCAATTAATTAGCATTATTATTCATTCAAAATATTTCCCAATTCTGATTGGCTAAAAGCACACGCACAATTCACCATAACCAGTTAATGATGACCAAATTTGGAAGAATTGTGTGTTTAACGAGGAAATGATGTCAAAAATGCAGCCTTCTACAGGTTAATGAACCGTTAACCGAGAGGATCTGGGGACGAGGTTGAGTCGTTTTGGTTGTGAAAACAAAATGGTCGACACTTCACTCGTTTCAAGAGTAAGAACTACATCTGGAACTAGGCGAAGAAATGGCTAAAAACATAGCAAAAACAGCAAGAAGACAACTCGGAGAAAGACATCTGCTATTCGGAGAATATTTGCGGAGCTGGACAAACCTAAACTTACACTATCGAAGATGAACTTAACATCGATGGATCGATGGAGGTAAGCATGTTTTAGCTAAGTTTTTAAACTAGGAATTATTTTGAATGAATAATAAAACTGTTATTGAATACGGCTTTCGTATCTTATGAAGAATTATGGAGATCTCGGAGGGTGTTATCCGCCTCGGTCTACGGCCTCGACGGATAACACCCTCCTCGATCTCCATAATTCTTCATAAGATACTCAGCCTCACTCATTTAATTGTTAATTATAAATAAAATAAGCTAGCCAGCCTTGACACAACCTCGTAACATAAGAATAAGTCCGTAAATAAGAATAATATTTTTGACAATGTTGCTTTTAAACTAAATCTGTCATACGAGTAGTCTGCCCGTGACATAGACAAGGGAATAACATCTCCAAACCATTTACTACTATATGTTTAGGTTTTTAATGGCAGCAGAGAAAGCAATATGGTTGTTGTCAACATTATCAAAGAAACCCTGTTAACCTGATACGTGAGGTTTCTACCCATTTCTTGGTATGGTCATGTGTGCATGCGAGTAGAGGTGTACGGATGTGAAGGTTAGACAGGTAAGAGAAATCTACCACAGACATACTGTCTATAAGATGGGATACCTGTGGAAAAAGTCAATTCGTTCAGTCTCATTAGAACAGTTGAGTAGGAGAACCTACACCGTTAAGTATGAAACACTGACTGCGAACTACAACCCGAACGTCTATTCAATCCCGTCCAGGCCGTAGTCCGCCTTCTGTACCTTGCCGTAGACCAAGACCGTAGACTCAGGCCCGTAGACCTCTTAGACCGTGGTCTCCACTCATGAGTCTGATATAATCACGATACAAACTTTAAATCCGTAAAAACATCTAGAAATGCCAATTTTATTCACTAAAAACTCTCAAGTAGCATTTTTTTGTAACATAAAAATGCAAGAAAAGGACTCTTCCAACATCCCCCCCCCGTACCAAGGCGGGGGTATAAATTTGCTTGTGGGACAAATGGTTGAAACAGCGTGACCTAACCCTATCACGATAACCCCCACTTCAGCTAGATTTGTTCGTTTCGTTGCAGAGCCAATCTACGTGCGTATGATGTCAGCAGGCTATAACGACATTCTCTCAAACCCTGGAGGAGATTCTTCCATTACGATTGACGGCCTTGAAGTTACTCCAAATGTAAGTCACGCGTCCGATTTATTCAAACAGTTTAGAGTTTTGAAATCCCAGCGAACGCATCAGTGATGTTTGATTTTGGCTTTACTCTCTAGAAATCCTAGGGCTTTTAAAAGACATACACAAACGCAAAAAAAAAAGTTCAACAAAACTAGTTAGCTATAGTAAATTAATTCAATATTAGCGGAGCCCCATAGATGAGAAAATTTGGTTTTCTATCCAACTGAGAAATTTTGGTAAAGTCACCCGACCGTACAACCTGTATGTCCGTCCTCACCACAGGGAAACCAGTGTAAAATCTCACACATTCTAGCTAGTGTAGGAGACTGCAACCTGATATTGAACATCCATGTTGTGGTCAATTGACAGCTTTCAAAAAAGAGTATCCGCTGACCAGTATCACATGACCATATTGTGGATGCATGTGTCGATCCATCAAGGTTACGTGTTTTTTGAAGTTAATAATAATAATAATAATTTACCAATTTATATAGCGCGTATTTACATTTTCTGATCAATAGCGCTTTACAATCATATGTTTAAAAGAAAACGAAAATACATTACCATGAGAATAAAATAAACTAAGTTACAAACTATAAAAAACACTTCTTAAAAAAATAGGTTTTAAGTCGAGATTTAAAACTGTCAAGTGATGTTGCTTGACGAAGCTCCACAGGTAGCTCATTCCAGAGTTTCGGAGCTGCGGCTGAGAATGATCTTGCTCCCAATGTTGTAAGCATCTTTCCCTTGGGATGGTCCAATAAGAGCTTACCAGTAGACCTAAGATTATATAATGAATTCGATTTTATACTAATAAGATCGCTAAGATAAGTTGGCGCTTGGCCATAAATACATTTAAAAGTCAAAAGTAAAATCTTATAGTCAATACGCAAAGAAACCGGCAGCCAGTGCAGCTCATAAAGTGCCGGTGTAATGTGAGAAAACTTTCCAATGCCAAGAATAAGTCTTGCCGCTGCATTTTGTACACGCTGTAATTTAGCGATCTGCACCTTTGGTAAGCCAAACAAGTCAAGACGGCTGGTTATAAAAGCATGAACCAAAGTAATTAAAGAATCTCTCGACAGGTATTTCCTAATACGTCTCAAGTTATGTAAATGATAAAATCCCGCATTACAAGCCTTGTTTATATGATCAGTCATGCTTAAGTTGCTGTCAAACCACGATCCAAGGTTTCTAACACATGGGCTTGGACTGATACGATTATTGCCCACAGTTATGGAACACGAATCTAATTTATCAAGCTGTTGTCGTGTGCCAACTAACAAAAACTCCATTTTATCATCATTGATCATCAACCGATCTTGAATCATCCATTTCCTCACCGCGTCAATGCACTTTTCCATAGCTTGTATAGCATCAGCTTGAGCAGTGTTGCCGAGTGGTTTAAAACTCAGATACAGCTGCGTATCATCAGCGAAACAGTGAGCATCGGGAAGATAATGTTCCACGATCTTAAACAGCTTGGACGCATATATTATGAATAGCAAAGGCCCTAAACATGAGCCTTGGGGTACCCCGCAGTTCAAGTTAAAAGGACGAGAAAGAACTCCATGTACAGAAACGCGCTGACTTCTATCAGACAAGTACGATCTAAACCGATTCAGAGCAGTCCCACGTATGCCAACCTCATCAGATAGCCTCTCTAAAAGTATTCGATGATTAACAGTGTCAAAAGCAGCACTGAGATCCAAAAAAATTAACATAGTGACATGTTGAGAGTTCATCTTTAACAAAATATCGTTCATCACCTTGATAAGTGCAGTGCAGTTAACCGGTGCAGTGCAGTTAACCGCTGACAAGTTGCTAGTTTTTCATCTGATTGCAGGCTCAACTTCAAGCGGATTCAGGTTTGCAGTTTGAAGTTGATTGTAAATTTTATTAACGAGAGCCTCGCTTTTAGCCTTGGGCTAATCTATATATTAAGCTCCGAAAATACATTTTTTTTCATCTAGGAACGTGGTCATAATGTGGTAGCGGTCGATCAAGAAGGAAGCGTTATCGAGGCCAGAAATTTCGATACTCATTGCGAGAGCTCTGCGGGTAGAAACATGGCGAATTTCATCGAGTCTCTACCCACTCATATTGTGGTGTTGATTGCAGTCAAAGATTCTGGTGGATATTTCGTTGATGATGCCACCAATGCTCTTAAAAGCTTGGGCGCTACTAAGCCTTTGAACCCAGGCTATCGTGGGTCATGGCTGTTGGTGGGATATAAGGGGACTGGTGAAAAGCCGTCGTGGATACGACAAGAAGAGCAAGCGCAGTTCTTTGGGCCGAGCTATATAACGGTCAGAGTGTTTGAATAACTAAATAACTGTAGAACATATCGAGACATATCGAGTCAACAGGTCAACTTCGCATTCGAAAGAGTGATATGAGTAAAAAATTTGATTGTTTTAAATTCGCGTTACATTGAAAGTTGTCCCCACAAAATTAATAAAATGATAATTACGTAATAAAAAAACTAATATTTGAAAAAGGAAAGGTTTTGGTATCAGATGAATAAAACATATGTTCAATAAAATTTTGGATTGATATAATCACAACTGATGTATTATTAATCAATTAAGATATAAATTCACAAACAGTGCCCAACACAGATGAAGACGTCTAGATCTCTTGAAAAACGGAATGAACATTTTTCATAAGGATTGGCGATAAAAAAGGCCTGCCAAATAAATTGACAGTCTGCCTAAAGGCGTTAGTTAAATTTTATACAAAACACATTCAACACCACTTCTCAAAATTACTTTTTTCGGTCATAAAAGTTTCCGAGACATTTCCGAACGCTCTTGAACTTCCTGATTCTGATGCAAAAGTCACGTAAACGGTAATAAAGAAAAGGTTATTGACGACTTACGTGTGTGGCCGCGTTACGAAAATCGCCGGGGGGTACTCGATCAATATTTGGGTATCGATGAGCCGCTGAGAGTTTAAAACCCTGACCCTATCCTGTTTAGGACAAAAAAACCCTAAAGTACATACCCTGTTTAGGACAATACCCTCAAATTAAATACCCCTTGTTTAGGACGAAGGACAAAATACACGTCGACTTGTTTTTCAACCATTTATTGGCAATTGCAATAGTGTAAATACACGGTGTATTCATTTCGTTTGTATGCTTGAAGTACAAACAAATTTCATCCTGTTTAAGATTAGGACTGACTCCCGCAAAATTAAATACCCAGGACGGAGAGATCCAAAACCATATCCTGTTCAGTGGCACATCCCCTTACCCCTCGGGAGAAATTCACTGCAGTTACTTTGAACCATAAGAGCAGCTGAGACATTTGATACATTACTTTGTGTTGATAAAAGTAATGTGGCAAATATGTATCCGTTGGTTTGGTCAAAACTTTAGCTATAAATAACAATGTTTAGTCCACAAAGCTTCAAATGAATTAGTAAAACCAGAAACTACTTGGTAGCAACAGCGCCCCCCAGTTTTCCCTGGGAAGCCCCCTTTTCTAGTATGAGCGACATTTTCTTTTCGCCCTTTTTTTGCTGTGAATCTCTGGATGAAATCCAATGGTGTTAACCATTTAAATGAAAGGTACTAAGCAGTACTGTTCTTTGGTATTGCATGCTTATTTGGCTGTACAGGGTGCTTTTGACTTTCAACCCTGTGAATGAAATCTTAAAGTGCGACCATTCAAATTTAAGTTACTCAGCAATACTTTCCTGTGGTAGTGTTTATTTAATTTGCTGCCTGGAAAGTGGAAGACGTAATTTGCTAAAAAGAAAATAATGGTCATTTTTCTTAATTTCTTTCTGTTTCCATGTTAGCATCTGATTCAGTGGGTTTGGTATAACTTGCGATTTCATGAGGTTCCCCTGCTGGATGAACCCTTAACCTTCGACGACCGCAAAGCATTGCCTTGAACTTTTCCTTAAATCGCTCGTTGACCAAGGCATAAATAATCGGGTTGATGGCTGAATTGAACAAGACTATTGTGTTGCTTGCTTCAATTGTATGGAAGGCGTGCGAGGGAAAAAAGTCGACCATAAGGTAGCCAACTGTGTTTGTTCCCCAGCACACCCCAAAGATGATGCTGACAATGAAGACCATCAAGGTGACTCGCTTCCGAACCCTCATCACACCCTACCAAGAAAAGAAGATCAACGTATTTATGCTCTTTGGCCGTGTTCACAATTGTTTCTCGATAGCACGTACTAGCGAGTACCAGTACAAATTGGTGCTGTGTTCAGGGAGTTTGTAACCGATAGTGCATTATAAACAGCTATTGATAGGCCTCTTTAGTTTTCCGCACATAAATACAGGTCACAAAACACGGTTCACAATGCTGGGGAAAAAAGAAAATCAACCAATTTATGCTTTCAATCTGTGTTCACACTTGGTTCTCGAGTACTATTGCAGGCACCAACCCAAATTGGTGCTATGTTCAGACACTTTGCACCACATATTTCTATACGTGCCAAAAAACACTTAATGATTGGTTAAGAGGAAAACATTTCGTTTCATTTCCCAGCATAGAGGTTTAATTCATTAATGGGTCCCCGGAGTGGAAAACACGGTTTGTCTTTCTCGGTTTGGACGGATGAAAACGGAAATTCGGTTTTTCAAAACCATAACTTAAAAGCATATTAATCTCCCCTGAGGTAACCATATTTCATTGTCATTTGGCCATATTTTATGGACTAATAGCATTTCTTAAGATCAATGTTTCCTTTACAAAGGTTCATGTTTTCTGAACCAAGAAGACGACTTAACAAAAAAAGCAGGGCTACTGCACTTCCAGGCATGAAAACAAGCCAAAGGCAGCAAGACCTTGTTGGCCTTGGCGGCTATGTGAAAGAGCAAGGTGTAAAAGCGCTTGGCCGGTCGGGCGAAAAAACTTTGTCTACTAAGCAAGATTATTTTGGAGGAGCATTTAAGAGGAACATTTTAGGTCACTCGAGGCCAGTCCGGGTCAAGAATTTATTGTTAACGGACATGATGTCATATGAAATGAATGCGTCAGAGTGGAAATGGTTTAAAAGACGGTGTCCGCTGACTAAAAGCAGGTTCACCTAAAAAAAATTTGGACTGTATTTTGTATAAATTTTTCTAGCCTGCGAATACAGCCGTCTTTCCTTGCTTCTCTCCGCTAGGGACTTTTCGCCAGGAGGAACGTCTGCCCCTCATCAACAGAAATTCCATGCTGATGACGTAAATCAATATTTACATAATTAGTTTGGACATAGGGCTCCAAATGTAAATTCGTTAAATTTTACATTTCTCCTGGTCGATTATGGTGCCAAAAATAAAAAGTCGTGCCAAAAACATAAAGTCGTGCCGAAAACATGAAGTCGTGCCAAAAACATAAAGTCGTGCCGAAAATAAAAAGTCGTGCCCAAAACGTAAAGTCGTACCGAAAATAAAAAGTCGTGCCAAAAAAAAAAAAACAGTCGTGCCAGAGAAAACTGACGTCGTGAAAAAGAAACTTGATGATAAAAATTAGGTGGCACTAACTGGGCTCCGTACTGACCAGATTCCCGACAGATTTTACGTTGTCAGTATGGAATTTCCGTCGCTGAGGCTCACGTTCTTCCTTGCGAAACGTCCCTAGCGGCGAGGAGCAAAGGGAAACGGCTGTATTCGTAGGGTAAGAGTTTTCTAACCTGTTGTGAATTGTTTCCAGCGTTGTCTGAGCGTTTGAACCACAAGGCGTAAACGACTCGGGAATACAAGGCAGTCATAACCACGACTGGAAGGACTCCCAAAAATATAAACCAAGACGTTCTGAGAAGTTTTCCCTGCCATTCTTCTGTAAGCAAATAAACGCAGCCACCAATTTCCTTGACATAGACGTAAGACAAGAAAGCTGGGACTTTCAAACTCACTCCAAAGATCCATGAACAAGGTACAAGCACCTGGGAAAACATATCATGAAAAGCAAAACATTCAAAGAGGACAGATGGCAAATTGTTGTTGCTCGAAATATCTATAAGTCGTAACTGTTCATCAGCAGGATGCCTAAAATGTGTGCAATTCAACCATTGGTCTCGGCTTCATTAAATCCAAGGCCAATTTTAATGTAGAACATTTAGGAGGAGCCACCTACAATGTGAGCTCAGTTAGTGACAAGGTGATGACCACATTTTTAATGTGGTTACTGACCACATGACGCATGATTGTGGTTACTATGGCTTAATTATTCTTTAACTAGCAGTGTTCAATGCTTAGCTAGGACGTCATAAAAGTTAGGGAGGGGAGAAAAGTGTAAAAACCTGTAAACACATTTGTGCTTTAAAAACGTATTGTTCGAGAGCATTCCTATCTTTATCTGACATGCACCCAGCATTTGGACCATTCGACTTTATTGATCATAACATGACAAAGAAGCTTCGCAAAGTTTGTAAAATTCGCAACTGGCTTTCTACTTGTACAGATAAAAAATATTTGCACATAATCACAAATTTTACAATGAACACGAAAAATCGCTGTTTTTTTGCCAACACACGGAAAATCGCAAACTTAACAGCTGCGTGCAAACGTGGACATAAAGTGCCAGTGTTGGGACATCCCATTTTGATTTGGTGCCTATTTTTACTCTTTAGGCATGCAGAAGTATCATATGCCTCAGTCAGCGTTAGGCGAGAGGCCAGTATTTAACTTCT
The DNA here is from genome assembly GCA_038088405.1 of Porites divaricata. Lineage (NCBI taxonomy): Eukaryota > Metazoa > Cnidaria > Anthozoa > Scleractinia > Poritidae > Porites > Porites divaricata. The sequence continues at coordinate 61,849,362 of JBBMOI010000001.1, read as the reverse complement.
ATAAAATATTACAGTAACTGTAGAACGTGTACGAAAATAAAAAGATTAAAAAGGGTACTTCTATAAACTTTTGATGTCAGTGTTCAAATCATCGTCAATCAGAACTAAGTTGCCTTCATTAACCTCATCAATGTTTAAATCTGTGATGCTACGTGGGAACTCATCTGGTTTACAGTAGCTATCCAAACATTTCAGGGGGGAGTGGGTAACGTGGGAAATTTATTGGACGGTGCATTTAAAACATATATAATATTTCAAAGGGGCTTTTATGAGATACTTGGGTATTTTAGGCTTTACAACTAATATACCATACCTTGAGTTTGCGCTTAGTTAGCCTGCCTTTGGCTCCATGAGGATACAACACATTAAAGTAACGTTCCACCGATATGCAAATCAAAGTGAAAACAGATGCTGCAGCCCCAACGTAGGTGAAGTTTCCGGTGGTCAGAAGTTTGCACAACACTGTACCAATCAACCCATCTGGATGAGTGAAACTGATGTGGAAAGACAGGAGCTGCGGTGTTAAAAATATGGCCACAACCATATCTGCCACGGCAAGGTTGACTAGGAGGAAATTAACAGGCGTCCTGTTTGAAGATCAGCACAGAGAAACCTGTTTGTCATCGCATGTACATAAAATTTTTAACATAAGCCCCGTGCAAACGGACTCAACATTGATGGCCAACAACTCCCAACATCGTTGGATGTTACATGTTGCGTCCGTTTACACACACTGTTGCATGTTGTTGCGCCAAGTTTGAACCGGTCAAACTCTTCAGCCAACAACTTCCAACATTTCTTTTGTTCCGTGATCGCCGAAGCGCAGCGCAACAATGTTGGATCCGTTTTCACAGCCAACATTGTTGGGGCCACGCACGCTCATTACGCATGGATTACAAAGACCTATGGGTTGTATTCTTTCCACGATGCACTGCAGGTCCCAAACTTGTTGGGAGTTGTTGCATCTGTTTGCACACCACTGCCAACACGCACGCAACAACTCCCAACATGTTTGGCGCAACGATGTTGGGAGTTGTTGCGCCCGTTTACACGCAGCCATAGAATTTTATTTATTCGGAGAAAATTCTATGAAGTTGCACATGCATTGATATCATTATAGCATTATATTAGATAATGATAATGATAACGATAATGATAATAATGATAATGATAATGATAATGATAATAATAATAATAACATGAAAACCGTTACGGTAGTGATCACTGTGGTTGTTGTTGCGCTTGGTACAGTAAAGAAGGGGATGGTAGAAAACATCAAGAAAGTATCAGAGACAGCTACTGTGACGGAGATTCAAAAGATCTGCATGCTGGGGTCTGCAAGAATCCTCAGAAAGGTGCTTAGTGTATAAACAGAATGATTGGCTTAAGTGACGGATGCTCCAGGTGCATGGTTTGCGCCCGGCTGATGCACAAAAAGAAGACCAGCAAAGACTGTGATAGAAGAGACAATAATAATAATAATAATAATAATAATAATAATAATAATAATAATAAACTGAAAATATGGTTCATTCACAGGTAATGATTAATTCCATAGTGTTAGATTAATATTTTTCTCCAGTAGAAAGAGTATAGTCCATGACATACCTCATGTCCTGGTTCTTCAAGATAATGTAACAAACAAGAAAGTTCCCGCCAACATTCATAAGGACAAGTAAGGACTGCAAGGTCACGACCGCAATCTGAGGCCCAGTGAGATAAATCATCAACACTGTCAACAACAATTACACGATAATAATTCCATAAGTTTCCGAAAGACAGTCTCTAAACCGCTTCTCGGTTTTTAAGCCAAATGACAGCCGGGGATCTTCCTTCATCGGCTGCCAAGGAGCGAGTGGCGGATTAAATGCCTTAAAGACGTACTCCTAAACCGTTTAGCACTGTACTGTTGGGTTTTTCAAAGAAAGTATTTGAAAGAACGTGAACGCAAGACTTTTACTGGCATAAAAGAGGAATATTAGTTTCCTCTCGACAATCTATGGCAGGGCAAATCTGTCGGCACCGTACTTGTAAAATCGGTCGTTGAGCAATTTACATGTTCCAGTAAACTAAGTCTAATATTTAATTTCGCTCCTCTTAAAACACGCCTTTCCTTTTAAAAGAAATGCTAGTAAACCGCCAGTCTCCTACGGGAACTCCGCTCTTAGGCTTGGCTGAACTTAACTGAAAGATGATAAATTTATTACTCTCTGGCTATTTTTCGCGCTCATTTGTCACAAGAAAATAACAAGTGACATGATTAACTGCTTGACTGCAGTAACATGTAGTTTCCAACTCAGGCTGGGTTTACGGAGACTAATGATAAATAGAACGTCATAAAAGAAGGGACCTTAAACTTAAGTTTTCTCGTGACAACTACAATTTATAGAAAAGATCTTTCGCCATTAGACAAATTGATATTTTCTTGACACTCTTCTCACAAGTTTTGACAACTTGGATAGGTTTCATATATTTTGCGGGACCAATCAAAATCTACGATTCTTGAGATGTTTTTGTGATCTTACAAAGAAGATTTTCCAAGTACAGACTCTACCTCTCTGACCCTTTATCATATATAAGCCATTTAAGTCGAAAATATTGGTAGGAAACATGCAAAAAAGAAAATGAAAAATCAATAATCGGAAATGTATTAAAATCCATATATATGCTCCTCGACTGAGTAGTCCATCGATAGATATCGTCGTTCCTTTATCGTGCAGCTTGCACCTTTTTGGCTTCACCGGTGATCGGCACCTGAATTATATATGTATAAAATGATAAAATTTTCCCCATGACCTCACGTTTTGCGGGTCAAACTTTCCGACCTAAAATTTGTATTCCCGCTTCGACTGTCATGGCCTTGGTGCCAACACAGCCATGGCACACTGTTTTTCAGGGAAGCATTGCGTCGGAATCACATTCAATATGTGTATTTAATGCGAGCCTTTTGAATAAGCCATTAATATCATGTCAATCATTTTCTCGGACGTGTGGATAAGTTTATGTTAATCCCTAGTTCTTTTGCAAGAAGGTGTCTTGCTGAACAGTTTACGCTTCATATATTTTGAAAATAGCTTACTATAAATACTTTTTGGCAAGATGAAATATAAAAGTTACTGTTTCTGTAACGGCGCCGAATTCGCCGCAAAAGTTACTGATTGTGTGGCTTTAAAGAGTCTGAACGGTCTTGCACGAAATCAAATTTCTAACTTCCGAACACACAAAATAAGAGATGGTCCTTAAAAAAAGTAGTGTCTCGGTTTTGGTACAACGTAGTGGATATTTTACTAGTTGGTAAACAATCTGATTTTCTCTATCAATGTTCCCTGGAATTGATGAGGTTAAACTAGACCATCCATATATCTTAAAGAAAAGGTTCCAGATGTTTCGCCTTGAAGAAAAACAAAGTATATGACATCATTCACCCAAAAAAGTGTTCAGCTAAAGAAGAAAAACATGTAGATGAACGGTGCATCTCGACAAACCTTTGCCACGATTTCAACCTTTATTCAACCTTTATTCAAAAATTTATAGTCCTGCAACGGGGTTACCATCACGCAAGACGCCTAACTAAGATAAAAATAAGTAAAATGCAAACCTATCAATTGCCAAAAAATTATTCAAATAAATTAAGCAAAGGAGGATGTGTATGAATTTTAATTTATTATCTTTACAAACTAATTGAAGACGCATTGTGCCGTTAATCTTAGGGTCTGATTGCCATTTTTAATGGGGTTTCTTACACTATGGCAGAACCGTAGCCGGACACTTTGAGGCGAGTGGAAAAAAAAAAAAAAGGCGCTAGCACTTTTCAGGGAGACGCTTGTTTTTCTTAACTCAAAGGAGATCGGGGAGCTGAAAGTGTGAGTTATATCACTTAACACCTCAGGATTCTGCCAGTAAGGTCCCCGCACGTGGAAAACAGGAAAACTTGAGTGGGACGTTTGAGAAAATAAATTTAAAAAAGGAAAGCGAAAGGGTAACTTACTTTTTTAACTTTGTCTTGAAGCTAGGCAAGGAGAAAGCACTTTTAAAATTCTAATTTGAATACTCTTATTTATGTTCAAAACCACTTGCTCGTGAACCAGGTGCGCATTGAATAGAGATGTTTAACTGCAAGCTTTCTCATCTTTGCCGGAAGGCTTTCACGGACAAAAAAAGAATTAAAGTGGCTCATCAGTGAATCCAATTTATAAACAATTAAACATTGTATTTTTTTTGTCCTAAGTAAACTCGTGAATTCAGAAGATTGATAACCAATCTCAACTGCCAACGGATGACATTTCAGACTGTCAACTTCCCTACTTTTTTTCACTGCCATTAGATACGTATTCTTTTGTTTCATGACTAAAATATGTGGAAGGCATTGTGAGAGGCGCGGTGTGTACAAAGAAGCTTGAAAACTATTTATCCAATGAATGTATCTTAATCACCAATTAAGATATTTCAGTTACCGGAAATTGCAATTTTAATGCTCACTTATGTCTTTCATAAACTTGCGCGAAAAGCTCCGAAAATTTGCTACATTTAATTTGTCAATAATTTAACGCCGCCACTCCCCCCCAGCGAAGACTAAGGATAAATGTTGAAATTTTGTACCCGATGGTTCATATCTTCCTACACAAAATACCCATTGTGTATTCAATGGGCGACATTCTTTTTAAGAAGGTGAAATGCGCGAAAGTGTCCTGTGATTTTAGTACGTCTAATGGATTATTTGTAGTCAGTCCTCGCTGTGAGCGCTAATGCGTTATTTTGTAGGTTCCCAGTCCGGCCAGTTGATCATCGAATTTGAAGTTTATTATCTTTATTTAGTCGGCGCGTATTTGATGTGTTTTTAAATTAAGTAAAACTACTTATAGTAATGACGGAATAGAAGAAACATACAAAAGATATTGACTTGAACATAAATTGAATATCATTTTTGCCGAATATCATTTTTAAATCTTAGGATTTTATGCGCAGAAGTTTTCTTATGAATGAACATGACATGAAACTACTTCATATTTTTATGCAGATATAATAACGATTCGCACGATAACTGAAAGGTAAACTTGGGCACTTAGTACATATTGACTCTTAACGTTTACCGCAAACCTGATTCTCAATCTCTCATTTGCCAACAGTTTTAGTCTGTAATAAGAACAAGCAGGGAATTCGATCCGATCAAGAACAACAACAACAATAAAAAAGAACAAAGTCGGGGAACAAAATGCACGCTTTTCTAGGTTTTGACAACTCAAAATTATCCCACGCGTCTCCTGTTGAACAATGGTGGAGCATCTGGACCGGGTTTTTCAAAGCTACATGAGCTAAGACAACCCAGAGTTATAGCGAAATTTGAATTTGGATCAGTGAAAGCTTTAAAAGCAATTACGTTTATTTCTTTTTGTATACAAATTGATTATTGGATGCTCTAAAAAGAAAAGACTGAGAAATTTTCCGAGAAAAAGGAGAAAAAAAGCGGATTTGTTTTAATTTAAAACAAAACCCGTTCTTAGCGCGAATCGTCCTTGGAAGTGGACCTTGGTAGAGCCGAACAGAACGTATTCGGATCTAATTTTGTATATAAATATATAAATGGAAATGTTTAAACTGATGAAGTCAGTCATGCACGTGATAGGTGACGCGTCATCAATGCCAAACTGTTAGGCTGCCGACGTAATACAATTAATAGCGTAATAATATTAATACTGAAATGAAGGTATGATCCTCGCAGTGAAACGCAATTTAAGCAATTGCGTAAAGAAGCCTGAAAAAAATTCAGGACTTCAACGGGGTTTGAACCCGTGACCTCCCGTGAAAGAAGGCTTCTTTACGCAATTGCTTAAATTGCGTTTCACTGCGAGGATCATACCTTCATTTCATTTCATTTCCGCAGTTCATATATGATTCATTTCATATATCATTAACACTCATTTCTTTCACGGGAACATATGAACCCATAATTGACCTGCTCCCAACGTCAGTGGCTTCATAGCTCAGTTGGTAGAGCATCGCACCGGTATCGCGAGGTCACGGGTTCAAACCCCGTTGAAGTCCTGAATTTTTTTCAGGCTTCTTTACGCAATTGCTTAAATTGCGTTTCACTGCGAGGATCATACCTTCATTTCATTTCATTTCCGCAGTTCATATATGATTCATTTCATATATCATTAACACTCATTTCTTTCACGGGAACATATGAACCCATAATTGACCTGCTCCCAACGTCAGTGGCTTCATAGCTCAGTTGGTAGAGCATCGCACCGGTATCGCGAGGTCACGGGTTCAAACCCCGTTGAAGTCCTGAATTTTTTTTTTTTTTCAGGCTTCTTTACGCAATTGCTTAAATTGCGTTTCACTGCGAGGATCATACCTTCATTTCATTTCATTTCCGCAGTTCATATATGATTCATTTCATATATCATTAACAATATTAATACTGTAACAATAGACGTAATAATAATAATAGCATTAATATTTTTCGAGAATCTACACTTTATTTTGTTCTTTAGAATAATATTTAATAACGGAGCTCCTCGCACGCGCGAGCCTAGCCCCACAGCTAAGAAAATTTGGTAAAATACTCAAATTAATTAAAAATAAACAAAGTATGTATAAAGGTACGTAAAAACAGGCAACAAAAAACGTGTAACTTGTTTTGCAAAAATTGCTTGCAAAACAAGTTGAATAGCCATGTTGCGCGTTAACCACCCATGTTTAAACCTGTTAACAGCCTGATTTGTTGGTTGCAAGACAGGTTTTATGTGGGTGGTAAAACGCCCAACATCGCTATTCGACTCGTTTTGCAGCAAAGTTGCAAAGCAAGTTCCACTTTTTTTGTTGCCCGTTTTTACGTACCTTAATGCGCACTTTCTCTCAACTGACCCGGATAAAATAACAGAGTATAAAAAATTCTCAAACAAGCTTAATCAAGCAAAGTCAGCCAGTAAAACAGCTTATTTTCGTAAATGCTTTGAAGTATGCAAAAACAACCTGAAAAAAACACATGGAAGCTAATTGGTACATTGATAAAAACGTAAGCCAACCGGTTGTATTACCCCGTCAAGAATAGTAGGAAACAACAACAAATACACTGATAAAGCTGATATCTGTGGGCAACTCAGTCAATATTTTGTAAATGCTGGCCCGCAACTGGCAAGCACCATACCACAAAACAATGAAAACCCAATGGAGTATATTAACAAAACCCCTTCATCTAGTTTTGTTGTCTCCAGTCACAGAAGCACAAGTAAGCAGACTCTTCTCAAATTTGGATGTACAGAAAGCATTATCAGATATTGTTGGTTTTCACATGACGTCACAAAAATTCAAACTAAAAAACTATCCATCCTACCGAGATTTTACTTTCACGATGCATTAGAGCAGCTGAAAACTAATTGTCATACAAATTTTCGCTTCAAAAGGGTTCTTGGTTTTGTGATAGAGTACGCTTGAATTTCTAAGCTTTTGGGTGACGCGGCATTTACATGACGGCCAAGAGAGCTGCCATGTAGGTTAAAAAATGACTTATTTCAAGAAATTTTGCCATCTAAACAGTTCATATGCTGGAAAAAGTATTATTTTAATGCCTATGAGTTTCTCGAAGAATAAATTCACGCTTTTGTAGCCAAACTCGGTAACAGATTTTTCTGTTGGTTTCCGTCCGCCATGTTGGAGCTCATCCAGGTGAGCACCAGCATGGCGTCTCCATACAAATCTCTATAAATTTGGGTAAAACATTTCTTCGGATATCTCGTATACGAAATATTCCTCTGACCTGAATCTTGGGGAGGGTCTTTGGATATGTACCTCCTTTCATTTCCCAGATTCTGGACTTTATCTATTGAAAGGTTTTTATTTTCATTTTCATTTATTTTGAATGACGTGACAGCCAATTTTCATTTATTTTGAATGGCGTGACAGCCAATTGCAAATAGGCCAATTAAAATTGCTGCAGAGCCACTATTGTTTATTGTTTTGTTTGCCATAAGTTGTAAAAACAAAAGAAAAAAATTATTTAAGCTCTCATGGCGAGGAAGCCCAAGAGAACCAGCCGGGCTTATAAGGAATGGGCTCCCTCAGTTAAATAATTAGAACAAAATATTATCATAAGTACACATGGGAAAATCAATGGCAGAGCTACAGTAAATCTTATAATAAATATATTAGATAGTTCTAGGCTAAAAAAAGCGAAAATGACAAAAAAATATTTATTTACTATTTATGATTAGAGGAATGCTTTCAGCTTACAGCAAAAGGAAGCGGTACTTATTGCATTTCGAATTTCAAAACTAAGAGAGTTAAAAAATTTAGGACCTTGAAAACTGATTGAGAACTTGTATTAGTCCTCCATTGTGGTAAATAAAAAAGCTCCGAACTTCTAGTGCCATAAGAATGGACCTGGTGTGTCACCAAAAACATGTTATTGAAGCTATAAGGAAGTAAGCCAGATTTGTATTGATACATAAATTTTCCTATTTGAAGTTTGTAGATATTCTCAAAATTCAGAATTTTTAAATTTTTAAATAAGGTGTCAGTGTGAGCATCGAAAGCACTCCTCGACATTATTCTTACGACCCTAGCATTCATATGTAGCCAGTCCATAACAACTGGCGTAGAACCTGATACTTTTAAAATTTCCCAAGTTACGCCAATATGTAGGAGTGGTGATGTTACTGACACAGAGAACTATAGACCTATTGCAATCCTGTCACCATTTACAAAAGTCCTAGAACGTCCAATCTATGACCAACTCTATGCATTCCTGGAAAAGTATGATGTACTTTATAAATATCAATTTGGCTTTACGAAGGGCTTCTAAACTGAACAGGCTATCCTGGAAATCACTGACAGTGTCAACGTGGCTATTGATAATAAGCAAATTACATGTGGCATATTCCTAAGACTTCTCGAAGGCATTTGATACTGTTAACCATAGCATTCTACTATCTAAGCTTTTTGCCTATGGAAAGTGAGGAATTCCATATAATTAATATTGGTTTGAAAACTACCTGCACCGACGTACCCAGTATGTTCAGATTGAAGATACTAGATCAAGTGGGGATAAAATAATCTGTGGAATACCCCACTGTTCCACTTTTGGGCCTCTGTTTTTTACTTTACATTAATTATCTCCCAAATTCTCCCTCCAAATTTTCCTTTAGAGGATTTGCTGATGACACCAATATGTTCTTTCCGAGTAACGGCTCTAGCGAACTGGAATCTGTTGTCAATAACGAACTTGAACTAGTGTTGAAGTATTGCGCATCTATATGTTAATTTCATTAACAAGGAAGATTGTCCATATAAATATAGATAATATTACACGTAAACCTTTTGTTAAATATTTGGTAATTTACATAGCAGGGGCACCCAACGAGAATATAGCTCAAAGCCACTGAACATAGCATTATTAAACGTTTTAGTATTTAAACGGTAGATATTGGCATATTTTTATCCCCTAAAAATTTTTCATCTGGTCGGATTTCCTGGCTGAAAGTCTAGTGATCCGAAAATTATAGGGATCAAAATATCAGCCAGAAAAAGGCTCCCGAAAATTCTATGTGACTTTTTTAGGGTAAAAATCTGTTAAAAATGGGCAATTATACCATTTTTTAGATATTCGAAAATCGTAGGTAGGCAGGCAAACAAGAAATTTTACAACAAATGTTCCGAACTTCTAGATCTCAAATCGTCTTCCCAACAGATATTTTTCGAAAATTGACGTTGGGTGCCCCTGACATAGATAATTATCTAAACTGGGAACCCCAGATTCGGTACATAAATAGCAAACTAGAAAAAAAGATGGGAATACTTTCAATTATAAGGTGCGGAATTATGTTGACCTCAATCAGTCCTTACGCAGTTATATTATACTCTAATTTACCTCTATTTAAATTATGGAATCATGAGCTGGGGCGATGCCTGCAAAACAAGATTACGGTACCAACTAAACAAAATCAATGTATACGGTGCATGTTCTTTGCTCATAAGGAGAAAATGCTAATATTTACTATGCCTTACTCGAAATCTTAGAATTAAATAATATCTACAAGATGAAGATAGCACTTTTTGCTCATAAAATTCAAAATTATGAAAAGCAACAGCATCAGAAATCCATTGCAATCACACCAGTCCTCCGATCGTTGTCGCCCACACTCCTTAACTTTTGGTTATTACTAGTAGTATTTCAGAATCTTGTTTCAAATTGAACCATTCTTAATAAGTAAAATTCCTCAATCATTTTCTTGTAAGTTATTTTCCTCCAAACATTTAGTGTGGTTACAGAACAGCACGGTTTTCCCTAGTGCAGTTCTGGCACCTTTCATGTTGACGTTTAATGATCAGTCAACAACTCAAATGCGACGGAATTTCATTACTCTACTGTAGAACAAGACACAAGTTTTTTCCCTGTGTAAAATGGCTTGTAGACTGCTTGAGACACCCAAATCATATTCGTCTGTCCGGGCTCAAAACAGCTGTAAGTAATTTGCACTGGAACCAACCTCTCCACATCAACACTTCTCCGTTGGACATCTGACCCCACTGAGAATCTTAGGTAGTCGTACTTCGAGGAAAAATATAAGAAAAAGAAATGGCATCAAAGAAAACAAAGTATAAAGACGACCCAACACAGACGGAGAGGAAATTTTGCGAAAACTATCGTCACCCGGTGCAGACTTCATCTGTCTCTTGGATTCGGCCGGTATTAGCTTCCATTTCGTAAGTTCCTCTTGACGGATGCACCATGGAAGACGCTTTATAGCAATTGCCGCACAACGTTCCCCTCACTTTTTGCCTGAATCTCTGGTTGACTAAGGCGTACACCACTGGATTGATAGCGGAATTGAACAAAATCATCGTGTTAGATGCTGCATATGGTAAGAATGCGGGATAGGAGAAAAAGTAGTAGGCAACGTAATTAGCTGAGTCGGTTAACCAGCACACTCCAAAAATGAAACTGATAATCAGTACCATCAAAGTAACTCTTTTTCGCACCTTCATCACACCCTAAAAAAAGGAAAGACAAATCGTATACCGTAAACCCGGGGATACTCCGGGATTTCTTGGTGGAGGTGTGCCACCTAGTTCTTAAAATCCTAACCTTATTTAAGCCAAAAACTGTTATTTTCACACTGTTCTCTCACCTTGCTTCCAAAATATATACCCGTTTTCAAACCTGGCCTATAGACTTTGTTTGGCATGGGCCGGTCACAAACGCGCCATATACGTTTACTTAGACAGGCCTTGTCATTATTTCTTAGATCAGAACGCCAACAGAAAGATTCCTTAAAATACATTTCGAATTCGTATATCACTCTTTCTCATTCGTTTGGAAACGACAAAGACGTTCATACACTCCCAGAAAGGGCAACCTCTATACCCGTTTTCAGATCGTAACGGCGCAAAAAACATACCCCTTGGGGCGGCACATATCTATATGGCTTATATAAGGGGTTACCCCCTTTGACAAGAAAACCCGGTCTACTAAGCCCCCCGGGGGCTAATTTATTTCAAGCACGTTTGAGGGTGTGGGGCTTAATAGAGACGGTGTGGGGGGGGGGGGGGGGGGGGGCGTTTTAATAGAGGATTTATGATAATGTAATTGCGCACAATGTGATATTGTCTGCTGCTCTCATAACGATTACTATATTTATCACAACTTCGAGCATTATACTATCAGTACCACTACACAGTCACGTCCGCTGTTGGTACCACCGCCACAACTATTACTACCAGAGTGACTTAATAAATCCGTCAAATAAAAGGTGAACTGTTCATGCTGCCTCTGCTTCAGATCCTTCTATCTCCCAATACTACAGCCTAGCTTAGTAATATGTAAAGAGAGAAAATAAACGCGAAACAGGATAAAATCATTGCCCTTATTTCGGTTTGTCAAGTGTAATCCAGTTTAAACAATCAATCTCTTGCTTGGTAATCGTTTCAGATCTGTGTAACGATACTACTACATTAAACTGTATCCAACAGTTTTTGTTTCAAAGGCTATTTAGTAAAACCATTTTACTTTTTCTATATGTAAAACAACACCACCACCACCAACAACAACAAATACTACTACTATCACCACCACCATCACTACCACCACCACCACCGCCACCACAACTCACCACTGACCACCATCAACACCACCACCAGCCACTAACATTACCACCACTACTACTACCACCCACCATCACCACCACCCACCCCATTACCATGAACATCACTACTACAGTACCACCATCACTACCACCTCCACTACCGCCACCACAACTCACCACTGACCACCATTAACACCACCACCAGTCACTAACATTACCACCACTACTACTACCACCACCACCATCCCTACTACTACTTCCACCATCACCACCACCACCACCACCACCACCATAATCATCACAACCGTCACCACCACTAATACTACCACCACTACTGTTACTACTACTGAACTGAACTAATGTCAGTATTGTTTCACACCTGTAGTTGCTGAGTGCTGTTTTCATAGGGCTTTGCACTTTTGAACCACAAAGTGAACACGACACGGGAGTACAAAGAAGTCATCAAACACACTGGCAGAAAAGCCACCAACAGACACCAAGTGGAACTATAGAGCTGGCCGATCCATTCTTCAGGACACACATAAGCACAAGCTTGCTCAGCCTTAACATAGTTCGCACAGATAAACCCCGGGACATTGATTACCACTCCAAATATCCAAGAGCAAGGTATAATCACCTGAAATGATATTAAAGAAAAGGTACATATGGTCTGCTAAGACTTTTGATTCAGACAAGAAGGCTATCATTATGTACCACTAATAATTAATTTAAAAACGCTACCAGATAAGCCTTTCTCTAGGTAATAATTTGCATTATGACAGCGAGTGGAGGAAGAGTGGCAAAAAACGGTAAAAAAAATTACTAAGAGATACATCACGTTATAATTGTTCGATGGTAATTTGCTGTTTTTTCTGTGAGGATCATAGAATGTTTGGGATGCACGAGTTAAATGTTTTATTTTGTGGACCATTTGTAGGTGGTAGAAATGAGGGGGGCTGTTTTTTCTCCTTGTGAACGGTTAGTTAAGCAGTGCCTCGAAGCGCGCTACTTTGGATTTTACAGCCCGTTTTTCTTAATGGTTCCTAGGTCAACTCTCACGATAAAATGTCACACCCAACTCGTCGAGGCAGATTGGAAACGAGAATGCTACTTGACAGGTGTTACACCCCCCCAAAAAATAATAATGCCATTTATAAGGTTGTTAAACCATCTGAACAGTGTGCACTGAACAGTCTCTATTATCACGACAGGCGATAAATAGTTAATCAAAAATACCTTGAGCTTGCGGTTAGAAACTCTTCCATTGTTTCCATGAGGATATAACACTGCGTAATATCGTTCAATTGATGTCACAACCAAGGTGAACACTGATGCAGCAGCTCCTATCCAACCTAAATTTCCACCAGTCAGTAGTCTGCAGAGTGTTGTGCCAGTTAATCCATCTGGATGGGCGAAGGAGTGGGTCAAAACGTATTGCGGTGCAAAAAACGTGGCTACGGTCATATCTGCTACAGCCAGGTTCAAGAGTAGAAAGTTTATTGACGTCCTTTGGAAGTTAAAAAGAAGGAAATATATGAGTTTTTAGTGGAGAGGTTTCATGTAATGGTGGCTTAATTTCCTTTGTTGTTGTTGTTGGTTTTAATATTCGTGTTTCTAGAATAATTATGCAGTGATTTTTCAGTTGATTAATTCGTTGAATATCAACCACGTGGACACGCGATTTCAGTCTAATGGTTCTGCCACTGTAGCGTTTCCTGATCACATAAGAAACGCTACTCCATATTAGAGAATATAAGTTGGCAATTAATAGCGGAGCTCCGCGCGCGCGAGTGCAGCCCCATACCTAAGACAGAGCTATTTGTTCTTCATCAAACAGCACCTGAGGAATCAATCATAAGCTAGTGAAACGTGGCTATAGCTTTTTCTGCATAAAAGCCCTCAGAGATTTTCTATCTATTCGTTCTAGCGTATAGATTACACTGTGTAATTGAAGCTGGTCTGTTCCATACATATAAGTTTTTATTTCGGCTAAATAATCCCGGTCTGTATTAATCAAAGTTTTGGTTTTAAATTTTTTTTTCCCAAATGCATTTATCTGAATAAATACTTTTGTCCGTCAGATTATGATTCCTTGCTATATGTTTTGTTAAGCCGGGCCCAGCTCTTTTGTAACGAAAAGTGATCTACAGACGCGAATTTAAAGGAAAGAATTGTAGCTTAAACTGAAGCTATGCCGACTTCTAAGAATTGTCCCACAGTTAGTCAGTCCTGATTCTTTAGGCGCAGATAAATCCACTTTGGTTTTCTTGAGATAAGTGGATCTTATTTTGGACTGGAGCGCGATGTCATAAATTCCTCCGTTGGTAATTACTTTTGAGTATCTGTTACTTTCACAGTCAAGCAAATGTTCTGTTCTGTTTAACTTTTCAAGTGCCAATTTTCATCAGGCAACACTCGTGGTAATACAAGTTGTAAAGGAAGACTGCAATTTCGGAACTAATGCATTCCTTGTTATTTAGTTGCTACTTAGGTCATCGCTTTTGCACACGGTGTTTGAGCTGGCGAAATCCACTCCAATGTGATGACAAAAATCCAATGATCCTGGCACTTTTTCTGCGCTGACTGTCAAAAAGTTCCAAATAGTCCACAGAATGTTTAATGGTCGACTCTTTTCGAAGTGCATGCTTAAATGGGGAATGTATGACGGCAAAAATCAAAACCACTGGCAAAGATAATCTTTCAGTTATCCTCAGTTCGCTTCATGTTCCGTCTATCATGAAATAAAAGTTAATGAATTACCACCCAGATCCAAACGGCCGTATACTGTTACACGTTTGTACCAAGAAACCGTGAACGTTTTCTTGAAACGATTTGATGGTCAATAAGAAAATTATAGGCAAAAGAAAAGAAAATTATGGGCAAAGAAGAAAACCGATCCAACGGCAAAGTAAAGTATGAATGCTGGGAACAGCTGAACGTTGTTGTCAACGCTAATTCTCCATTTTAGAAACGAAAAGGAAACAGGTTGGAGGTAACTTTTGCAAAGTACTCTGAGACTGTTACTAGGGACAGGGGAAAAAACTGTCCAATAGCTGACAGGCGCGTTCCCAGTAACGATCCCAGAAGCGATTGCGGGAAGCATTTCGGCTCCAGTTCCCTTCTTGTTTCTTAAGTGGCGAATAGAAACACTACATTATTTTTTCCTCTAGCGTACCTCATGTCCTGATTCCGCACGATGATTGCGCAAACCAAAGAGTTCCCGACAATGTTAGAGATGATAAGAAAGGACTGCACTGTTAATAAGACGATCGCAGTTAATCCAACTTCGTTCATCTTAATCCAGTTTACATCAGACTTCTTCTTTTTTTCTACTGAAACACCTGAAAAGGGCTTTTACCAAAAATAAATCCCGGTTAGAATTTGGTATGAGGGCAGGAGAGGTCTAGCCTGCGAATCAGCCGTCTCACCTGCTCCTCGCTGCTGGAAAGGAGACGTTAAACGTCCGTTGAGGCGAGGAGCGAGGAGAGACGGCTGTATTAGTAGGATAGGAGAAGTCATGCTGTGAAATGTTTGAGCCTACGGACCCAAGCGCTGGACTTGCAATCAGGTGGCCTCGAGATTTTAAGGAATGGTCTTATTTTTGAGAGACAGGGATGATGAAGGTTCTGGACGCGATATCCCTGGGAAATGGAGCTGAAAGTCCAAATTGCAAATTAAAATTCACTGACACAATAGGCGCTGCGAAGCGATACGTGATCAATATAGGTGCTGTTGCCCTTTTTAATACGATCGTGCTTTGAGCTACTGTTATGAATGAACGCAAACAAAGTAATAAACAGAGAAGTCAATTTTGGAAAAAAATGTTGGAAAACCTAACTGTTTTTAATTGAATGAAATTCGTACTACAAATCCAGTGTCATGTATCCGACCCTCAACTAAACTTACTTACGAAAGCTACACATGAAGCTGTCTCGAATCTGAGCGCGTTTCCTAAAATATTTGCTGGAATTTAACATCAACTTGACTGAAAAGTCGATAACACAATGCATATTTCCATTTTAAAACATAGGTTTCTCTAATATAAAAACACACAAAATGAACCTTAAATCACGGGCTTACATCCTTAAAAAACTTCGCTCACTCGTTTGTTCTTTGGAGCTCTCCGCCGCGAAGAAAACAATGATGAAGTCCTTCAAGGCAAATTTGTCGCTTGATTTCTTCACTTTCCTTCAAAACGTCAAACAAGAATTTTTCAACTTCTACTTTTCATTAATTTGTACATTTCGTCGGTGCATTTTAAATCTCACAAGAGAAGGAGATTTGCCCAATTTGCGACAATTTTACCGCGCTCAGCTTTTTGTTGACGTGCACTTATGGGCACATTGTAGATGGCTAACCAACCAATCAGAGGGCGCGCTTATTTCGTAATTTCAGTCATCGCTGCTTGACATTTGGTCAGTAGTTTACAATTTTCTGCGTTTATCCATCTGCACCTTTATTTTTATGGAAATTAGTCAATAAACAAGCATTAAACCGCACGCTGAGTTATTTAAAATTACATGTACATACCCTGTGATGATGAATGAAATAATGAGACTGATCGCCCAGGGAAGGAAATTTTTTATTTATTTGTTTACTAACTTTATATTTATCATTTATGTTTTCACTAACTGGATATTTTTCTCGCCCTTTCCACTTTTTGAATTGCTATGTCCAATACTAAGGCACATTTCCTTTTTCTCAAAGAGATGACTTTCACCGCCTGTGTTCGAGAATCAGTTGTTTAAGAACAAGATTAAGAGCAGGTGTCTGTAAGATTCGAACTATATTGAAAAGTCGCTGCCACACTATCTCACCGAATTGGCTAAAAATTCGCATGTAGACTTGATTTGGGGTCTTTAATAAGGAATAGGTAACTTTAGGTTCTAATTCCTCCTATTTCGAAAATTACCGACACGGCCGGTTTTGGGGTGCTTCGGACCGGCGCCATATTGGTTAATAGAGAATGTTTTTGAGCCTTCGACTACAACCCTGTCTTCAAAGCTTATCTTCCATTGCCGATACACATTGAAAGAACTATCCCTCTTCATTGTATTTTTAGAAACTACTTCGAAATTGACAACATTTTCGCAACGATCGATTAAACTTTTGGTGGGTATATATTTTGAATTTTTTACACCCGTAAATTAACAGAAATTCAACGGCGTATATCTCTCTTGCCACATCGCTTTGAAGGTTACCACTCAACCTGAATACTCATCGTTTGTAGTTAAATCTAGTTCGTTAATAAAAAAATTGGGCAAATTTAATGGAGCAGAAACAAAAGTAATGAATGGAAGAGTGTTCTAGCGACTTTGTCAATGAGCTTTACACCGATTACTCGCCAGGTGTTGTCAAAATTACAATCGATCATAGAAATTCTGTCACTAATTAAAATCTGAGTGGTCTATACAACAAAATTAGCCTCTGTAATATAAGCGATAGCTCTGCTGCGAAAAACAGTATAAAAAGGCAGATTGTATGAGGAAAAGGAAAATGAATTTGTTATATTTATGCTATGCTAAGTAAAATGCAGCCATCACAGTCAAACTGGAATTTTCCTGATTTTCCTCCAGTTCCTTTATCGAAAACAGAGCTTTTAAAATTAACCATAATGATGAAAATTGAAATGTATTACCTTACTCGACGACAAAGATGCCAATTTCCACCCTGATCGAAAAAAAGTAATATTTTCCCACGCATATCGCGGGTCAATCGTCACGTTCCTTGCATGGCGTTACAACTCATGTGAAACCGCCTGGTTTCAAACAACTGAACTGAAGAATCCGTGAAAATCGTAGCCAGGCAATAAATAATGGCATTGATGTAAGTTATCATTATTAGTGAGCGAGGATGCGATGATAGTTCCAGCTACATGTATTTACAGCGTTTGAAGATTCAGTCAAACTCATGAGACATGAGCCCTTGAAATAAACATCATTACTTCCGGTTTTGCAAATTGGGCGTAGCAAAGTAATAAATAGACTCATTCTGTCTTGTACACCATTAACAACAGCTCCAGTTATTTTGTTTCAATCACGCAACTCGTTTTGAGGAGATTCTTGGTCTTTCCATAAGGTGTTTTGTGATAAACAGGAAAATTGGTTTGGAAGAGGTTGAGAAGAATGAGGGATGATCACAGGAGATAAGAAAAGTCCCCAGTCACCCCACCGAGGGGCTTCAAAACTGTGCGCAAATGCCCCACCCTAGGGACAATTCCAGACTTTAGTTTTCTTGAAAAAGCTTAAAATCGCTAGTCCATGTATGGATAACTCAAGAGAGTCCTAATTCTAAATAAAGGAAACAGCAAAGAAAATTCAGTTAGCGACCAGGGCCCAGTTGCTCGAAGCATGGTTAGCGTTAACCAGCGTTTAATGCCTTGACAACGTATTGGTTTTGATACTGCTTAACCAATGGTTAAAGCTAACCATGCTTTGAGCAACTCAGCCCAGAGTGTTTATCCGATACCGCGAATAGTAAGGGTGTTCTTTCACGGAGTGACTGAAGATGTGTCTGCAGTTTAATGTAAAATAATTCACCATGCTCACGGACCTTTCGACAATATAAGTGTACCGATTGATAATATCAGTGGTAAAAAACAAACGCTTTTTACTGTAGGACGATGACGTCATCATACAAAAGGCATCCTCATTTTCTAACGGTCAAAAACTAATTTTCTCTGCTCGTAAACTCAAAGCGCCTCTGAAGACAAGTGGTAGTAATGTGCTTGTTAGTAAGACGTCCACCAAGCTGTGCCCATCGTACATAACCTATTGCATTTTCTATGTTAAAGGTGGGGCGCTTATTAGGGAGCGGCGCTTATTTCAACTACGGGTAAAAACACTAAGGGGAATATAGAGAGAACTCAGACTTCGGCAAGAAAAAGGACAAATATGCACACCTCGAACTGCTATATGAACCTGGTTTCGAAAGTTCCCGTACATTAAAACTTTAGAACTCACTAGTAGGTCGTGGTCTTGTTTGTCAAGCGATATGGTTTTGGTATCTTTTTATATCAAGCGCCGTAACAAAGGTAGGAAGTTTATGTGTAAATGAAATTAGCGCTACGGCGCCTATTCCGTAGCGGCGTTCATTCGAGAAGCATTGCTTAATCGATCATTTACGGTAACTGCTTGGAAAAAAAAGAAAAAATGAAAGATATATTCTGTCACTTGGGAAGATAACCTTGATTTCATAGGTTCGTTGGTGTCAAACAGGTAACGTAGTGCTTTCGTCATTTGAAAAATTGGAAATTTTTGCTCTATTTTCCCTTGGCTTGGTGCCTTAGTGATATATGCTTCTTTGGTCGTTATGTGAGCTCGCTTTTCTTTCAAATATATACCAGAAAAAAAAAAAAAGTTGCTCAGTTTCTATTTTTAGAGCACTGTCCAGTCCATTAAGTTTTTTTTAGTCAGGGAGAAGATCGTTTTTTGTTAACCTTTATAGATTTTTTTACGCATGTACGGGCCTGAGGAAATGTTACCTGAAAAGAAGCTACGATCCTAACTTTCTACCTTCGAGTCTCGACCTTTTCCCTAGCCATAAGTTTTTCCCTCAAGGATTTTTTCTTTGTTTTACATAATGATTGATCTTGCATACTTATCCTGCGATTTTTAAGGCTTAGTCCTGTGCCGTATTCTGATGAGATCTACTTTATGTCGCTTTCCCCGATCTAACAGCTCCTCACTGAACAAAAACGGTTTTAATTGTGTCTATTCAGGGAACTAGCTAATATTTTTCCAGCGGTACGCACGTTGTTCCCAATTCCCCATAGTCCCTGTCTTAAGCGCTTTCATGTGCATTGGTTAAATTTTCTATTCATAAGCCTACTATGGTTGTAATCGCGCGCGCATTCTGGCGTCATTTATCCTTAAAAAATTAGTTTATTGAAGAAAGGCTGAAGTAAAGGTGTCATGAGGCGTTTGTATTTTTATGAACTATTTGATGCGGTCCTCTTTTTACGGCTTATGTCCGTTGGTGAAATTGCTACTTGGGTTTTCTTGGATTGAAAAGGGCGGGCTCTTTCTAAACGCTGCCATTGTTTATGGGACCTTAGTATTCGGAACAGAATCAGTCGATGGCAAACAACGAAAATACTTTTATGTGGTAAGTTACAGTGATGAACTTTGCCTTGAGATGGTCATTTTTTGTTTGTACCTTCAGTGTTGATCCAAAATTTTTTGTTATGGATGGGGGAGGGAGGGGGGGGGGGGGGGGGCAGAGATCAGAACATGCACCACGTATTGTTTACGAGACATTAAAGATATGGAAACTGTTAAACAGTCTTCTATATACAAATCAGAATAGTTGCAAATGCTTAAGGGAGGCCCCAACTATACAATGATTAGAAGGGCAATATTTGGAAAGGTGCATGGTCATGGAGTTTAGGAGATTTGACTAAGCAGCCAATTTCCCGCCAAACATACTGGCGTGGAGTGGCGCCAAAATTGTGTTCGCTCGCCCCGGGCTGGCTCGACTTTTGGGATACAGTCATAGAGTTTAATACAAACTATGAGTTCATCATCTATATAGCCTGCTCGCCCCAAGGTGATTACATTTTGCTTTTCAGAGACCCATCAGTTACTTTTTGACCCTCTCCGGAATCAGAATTTATGTCCGTGCGGTGTAATACTGGTGGTGAGGTCAGTCTACAAGCCGAGTCGTGAAAAACACCGACACTTTAGCCTTTACGTTCAAAACATTTCTAGCTATCGGGGAAAAAAAAAAAAGGAGGAGCTTAATATACCAAAATAAATTTCATTTCAAATTTCACTTTGTGACCGTTCAAAAATTATTGTGAATCAGACTGAGTGAAAGTTCACTCAAATAGGGGGCGAGGGGGTGGGGGAAGGAATTCTTAACAGTTCTAGTTTGCTAGAAAATTAAAAGGTACGAGAAAAAACTGGGCGAAATGCAGAATACACGCAAGAAGGAGAAAGAGAATGAAAAAAACTTTCTGTTCAAAGTCGGGTGAAACGTTTAATAGCGTCAAGAAGACTGAATTGGATTAAGGTTGTTCATTTCACTTCCGTTCCAGCCTGCAGTTGCGCTTGACCTCCTAAAAATAGCTTCGTTTCCCACCGATCATTCCATGTCATATTTTTCCGACTTTTATTCAGTAATGACGGTACGATCACGTAATTTGACTTGATGAGTTCTTTAACTTCATTTCATGTACTAGTTTTATATCTTACGCCGGAAAGATCTGCCAAATGTGCATAGAAGCAAAGGTAGGTTCCTGTTTACACGTGTAATATCGAATACCATATAATTTGCGTAAAGCCGCAGTGCAAGGTTTGTTTTTCTAGCCTTTTGATAAAAATTGACAAAGTTTACGTTATCTTTGCCTGCGAAAATATGTAAGTTGTAGCTTTATACAGTGAAATATACAGAGAAAATTGTAACTGTGCACACGAGCGGCTCCCGATTGGACTGGCAAATCGAAGAGCGAACTTGCGGCCAGTACTGTGTGTAACAAAATGTATAATTTTCATTTTAGCGCATATTTCAAGCTCTTCGCAAGATCAGAAACAAAAGATCATCTTTTTACATTACAAGTGAAGGTTTTTTAAGCGATAGATAGGCTTTAAGAGGCACGATCAATTTTTAAGAATTTTCTTTTCAAATATTCACCGAATTTCGTTTGGGAGTTTTAGCGGCCATTGCGCATTCATGCAATTATAGTTCTGCTACATTACATTTGCCCAATTATTTTATTCAGCAGTCTAACTTATCTATAAACAAACTATGTTTAGTTAAAATGGCTTAGTCTAAATCGACGTGGCATGGGTGATATTGATCTTCCAATTTCTACCAAATTTGTGTACCTTTTAAGTACCGAAAAAGTGCCGTGAGAAGCTATAGCCGTTCGTAGCTCAGGCCTAACCATTTTCAGATAAGAGTAGGAAAATTAAAGGAGGAAGGATAGTTCTTTGTGACTGTATGAGTCACGATTAATTTATTTCAATGATAAGGCTAGAATTAATTATAGCAAACCTCTTTCAGTTCACCAACATAGCGGCCCCTCGAGGCCTCGTCAAAACTGTCATTCCTGTATCTTTGAAACCAAAGAGAATTCGAACCTTAGAATATGCATTCAGTATTTAGGACACCATTCTAAGACTACATGCCAAAAATCAGCCAAATCGGTGAGGTACCGTGTCAGGCCGAAGTTCGAATTTTACAGACAATCACTCTTAACAAAGAAACGATGATTAGGATCACTGAGTGAAAAGGATTGAACGGAAATTACATTCCTTTTGTTGTTATAAATTTTTAATAAGGTTCGTTTAGAGTGTTTTCAAAGCTGTCATTCAGATAGTATCCTTGTTTAAACTTGTAGTCCACTATCATTGAAATAAATTAAGCTTAGCGAAGTAACTTTCTAGACTTTTCAAACTTTTAAAAACTCTGTGAAGGAAGGAGTGTTCCTGGGCCTTTGCAAGGCGTCATTTGATCGATCATTAACAAGGCTCAAGTCTTAAGGAGTGGCAGGGAGGTGTCATTGGCATGGTTCAGCACATATCTCTCTGGTCCGGAGATTTTTAACAATCGATGTGTGATAATGTTGTGTCTCCCGGCAAAAATAGTCATGGGAGTACCCCATGAAAGCATACTGGGACCGCTGTTATTTTTAGTTTGGCATTAAATGGCACTAAATTTGTACTGAAACACTCAAGGATGACTATGTTTGCTACAGATATGACCGCATTTTATTGCGTACTCGCCAACTGATATGAATTAAATCAAAGCTCGATGCAGACTCTGGCGTGATCATCTTGACCAACTACAAAGTCTTTAAAGTTGCGGAGAGGCTAGGTGTCCATTAAAAGAGCAAATCTCCCAGCGATTAGTGTCACATTATCTATAGCCTCAGGCCCTCGTGGTCCGTACAGGTAGGAGGTAGGATAAAGTTTCCGGGCGACCTTCAGCTAAGCTTAAGAGTGCTGTGAACATGTAGTCGATGAAATATTATTGCGATTAAATGAGTTGCGTTCTTTATTTTCTTCCGAGTTCCTTACTTTACAACAACGGCATTCTTCTTTGCATTCAACTGTCGTTTTTGAACTAAGAACGACTGCATAACAACAGCAAAAAGGAAAAAATGCAAATAAATAAAACAAAATGGCGAACCTAAGAATTTAATATCCAAATAGCTATGCTGAATAATGATAATAACAAATGATTTAACAGGAAATGTCAGATATATATGTTTTGCTTAAAATAAACAGACTGATGATTCAGATTATAAATAGGAATCATAAAATGTTTCCTATTTTATGTCGTAGCTTGTAATAGTCATCTGACTAACAAACCTAAAGCCGACGGTGCGCTCATTGCCCGCAGTTCCCACGTGAGCGACATTGGTTATTAGTGACCTTAAGATCCGAGAACTTCGCTTGAAAAGTAAATTTGCGTTCTTTCAGTCTTCATCGCGCTTATTACTACACACTTATAGCCTGTTCCAGGCGTTCAGATTGCCCAACATCTGAACGCCGCGCTCAACTATCTGAAAGCCTGGAACAGACTGACCCACTTGTATTAGAAATAGAAAAAAACAAAAACAGAAGCAAAACAAAAAAAACAAACAAACAAAAAACAAACACTCTCTAAAGTCCTAGAAAGCACTCGAGGTTGCGAGGAGTCCCTCGAGCTGTATACTATCCTCTGATCTGACTGGCCAACATCAAAACAAAGGGTTTTACGTCACCGAAATCGTTTACCGGCTGAGGTTCGCAAACGTTACTTTTCGGGCAGAGAGAAGCATCGATCGGAAATACGTCTGTGTCCTTAGGCTATTGTCTGCATTAGCGGGTGTCCTTATTAAGTAGGTTGAATTTAGAGTAAAAAATGTAAGGGTTTTACCCAGGGACAAAGAAAAGTGTCCTTATTAACCAGGTGTCCATGCCATCAAGCGGGGTATTTATCAGTCTGCTACACAGTCGTTCTTGGCAGGCGCATTGCCTGACGACAGAAAGAACTGATGTGTAGAAGACTAGCTATTTATCGATTTTTCTATTTTTTTCTATTTTTATTACTATTTTTTATCCTTTTCAATGATCATATAGTTTTACAGTAATGATAATTTATACTTAGTTCATACTTAGTTTATACTTAGATTATACTTAGATTAAATATAGAGTTGTAGTTATTCACAGGTGAAGAGCCATATGCTAGAGTCTCAACATTTATTACAAGTTCGTGGTGTCGGATTTTCAATGGAAGAAATTCGGCTTAAACTGATTTTAAAGATTTTTTGCTCATCGTTGTCATGATAAAACCGATTTTACTTAAACTGTCGAAGCACACCTTAAAAAGCATTCTTTTGAACCAATGTCATCGAAATTTTCTGACAACATTTTGAAACGTACTAAGCAATGTGTAGAAAAATATTTTTAAGAATTCTATTGAGCCTTTACTAAGATTTACGGGAAACTGTTTGACATTTCTTGACAGCGCAAAGTTACAAATGAGGCGGATGTTAGGAGTAGTTTACAATATTGAATCGAGAAAAGATGCGGCTCTAATTCATAGTGTGGGAATTTTAGGCCCGGTTCTGACACGGGACTTTAAATTCATGAGCCGAACCTAATTTGAATGAAAAGAACTTTAATACATTTTAGAAGTTACTGAAGAACTACTTTTTTAAACTAGCCGCTTAGTTACTTTAAACCTTTTTGACATTTATATCTATATTTTTTAACTTTTTAAAGCCTTTTTAACCTTACAGTGTGTATCTAATAATTTTAAGTTGTTTTGCATTGATATTGTACATATATTTTATTAATTTTAATTCTTCATTTGTGTAATGTGCATTTGATCATATTTTTATGTTAATGCCATAGGTGACGAATTACGCCTTAATTTTGGCACGAAATTTCAGCGTTAATTTGTAATTTCACATGTGGTGAATTACAAAATTGCCATGGCAACCTGCCGTACTCTCCGTTTCAAGATGGCGACGAAGTTTTAAAATGTCATGAATGAAGATGTCAGGTCATAAAAAGACGCTTTAGAAAACCTGAACACACGAAAGAAGGATTCTTAGAGGTAAGTTGTCGAAACATTTTGAAAACTTAAGCCAAATTTCAGCTCTAAACGTTCGAGAGAGTGGAGTTCACGATCGATCGATACGATCCAGGATAAACAAGTCAAAAATCCTCGATTGCTAACGTAATTCGTCACCCATGATATTAATAGGTAATCAAATGGTATACTCGTGAAAATAGGGAATAATCTCACTTGCGTTTTGTGCAAATCCTTATAATTTCCCTTGCCTCTAGGCTCGGGAAATTATAAGGATTTGGACAAAACGTTCGTGAAATTATTCCCTAATTCCACTCGTCACCATTTGATTACACATACTAATTTGCGCAATATAAATGATATAAGTATCATTATTAATTGTTAAAATTTCCAATAATAGCGACCAGGATCGCTTAGTAAAAATATACTATGATTCCGAGCGAAGAGCCGAGCCGCGAGGTTAATAATCTCGTCGCGCGCGGAGTGAGCGTGTTTCCCACGAGGATCGCAAGGGCAGCGTGATTTTCTGTTTGCTATAAATCTATCGAGTTTGGTTGGTGTCCGCCTTGACGTCATCCAGAGAACTGACGTCAAAGCGCATTATGGTTTCCAGGCAACCGATTGCCATGTTGATAGGCAGCACTTTCATGTTTTATTCATGAAAAACTGACGGGTTTTTTGATCTGTGAATTACAACAATGTTTACGGTCGGTCAATCACCACCAATATCTCGGGCAAATGAACGACAATAGCAAATTCAACAACCTGGGATTCAATAAGTGGCTGGAAATCATCGCCTCGGGAGATTTACCAACGAAACTCCGGAAGAGCGAGAACGGCGGCTTGAAATCCAACGCGAACAGCGGCGAAGAAGGCGACAACAAGAAACCGCGGAGCAGCGAGAACATCGCTTAGCCCAACGAAGGCAACGCTGTCCCCAAAGCTTCGCGAGGTTCTGCGATTCACGTATTTCTAGTTGTAAATAATAATTTCCCTTCTCTTAAGCCTGGAAAGCAACTGAGGAAAATACACGAAAAAATATAGTTCGACTCACCAGTATCTTAAAAACAATTAAAAAATTTCAGTCCACCACGAAAAGGAGATTGGATTCATGTTGCGTGTCGCTGAGCTCGAGATTGTCACGCATTTCCATGATTCACGCGTGAGGCTGTCAAGTCATCTCATTTGTGTCACAGATCGTACGAATACCGCTACAGAGTTTCACCCGTTTTCTTTTTTCTTTTCGCGTGGCCGTTAAATTGAAACCGAGATTGTATCCCAAGGAGAGTCAATGGGCTGATTTAGCAAAAGAAAGGGAACGCCAGTTGACAACGGCGCGCGCAAATTTAACAAATGTCTTGACCAACGGCAGAGCCGCAAATTGGGCACCAGAAGTCGTGTTTAGTCCTTTCCGCGCGTTTTGTCGTCGTCAACTGACGTTCCCGTCCTGTTGCTAAATCAGCCTAATAGCTAACTTGAGACGTAATTGCCGCGTCCTATGTACGTCGCACCAGATAAGCAAACATTTCAAACCGGCAATGTTAACTGTCTCTGATCGGATTCAATTATTTCCCTAGCTTCCAAAACGATTCATAAAGACTCAGGAAACAAAGGTAAATAACAATTGATTATTTTATTAGCTAATACAGCTTTCGGTTCCCTGTGTAAATGGTAAAGGACTGAAATGTTTTTGCAGGTTGCTCCTTTTCGCGGTCACGTTGTCTTTGCTGGCTGTGTAGCTTTTGTCGCAGAACACATAAAAAATCTACCACTCGCGCTTCGCGGTAGTGAAAAAATTTGATCTCGACTTGTAGGCAAGTTTACTGGCTTTGGCTCTGTAAGTTTTCTTTTCACCTTTTGTGCAGCTGAAAACTATTGTTTTGAAAAAGAAGTTTCTCAATTTTCTTTTTTCACCCAGATTTATCAAGTCATAGCAAAAGTGGCCCTAAGACTAAGCACATGGCGGTGACGTTATAATGCAATTTAGTTTTCGTGGTTGTTAAACGCCGCCGTTCATGACTCTCTGGGCATTAACTTTAACTCACTCAAGCTTTTTTATAATTAGGGGATGCCAAGGGTATCCCCTCTTTATTTCCAGGAGGCGTGTGTATATTCCCTTGGGACTGCATAAGTTGGATTAAAGAAGTGCTATCTAATGGTAAAGCTTTTATAACCCCTTGGGTTTTGCTGAAACCAGTTTTTAAAAAACTAAAAGAAAGATGTGGGAAATCATAAAAACAGGTTTACGTGACTTAAAACCAGCGAGACCGGTTTTTCCAGTTAAGCTTGTTTACCGATTTTGCCATGACGCATATGAAGGGCTATGAACGCTGCGAAATTAAAATTCATCCTGACCTCAGGCTCATGCATATGCATGGTCAAGTGAGTAAGGATTTGGCGACTTTTTCCCGCTCCTTTCTTTGTCTATCTTGCTGTTTAATAAGTCAGATGACTAAAACGTGTTTTTCTTTTTTTTAGGATAAACATCATACGCGTAATTTCTCCTGTTCATACTGTTGAACTATTAAAATTTGACTGATAACATTCCTGGCTACTGGCAAGTCAGGTGAATGATTTCGAGGTACGTATTTCTTTAAAGCGAAAAATTTATTTATTTTCAGCTACAGTTATTTTTTTTGATCGACTCGATTAGCATTTTTTCTTTCCTTATTGCAGGTTGATCACTGGTATGCCATGTTTTTGAGTTCACCATTCAAGTCATGCTATTAATCGCTGTTGACAGTGCTTCGATTATTTGGAATGTGACTCCTATTGCCAGCACCATGACAAAAAGACTGAATTTATTGGAGGGCCAACGGTGCTGAGATGTTTCATATCAGTGTTTAAATATTTACACGCGAACTTCGCAATCTTGCTTGAAATGACAGAGCTGAATTAAAGCAGATAACAATCCCGCTTCAAAAAGTCTTCTTTAAGGGCGTTTAGCAAAGGGAAATCCAAGAGCTGCTTTCGGACGGTTGGATAAAAAGAGGGTAATTTCGTTTCTTGACTAAAACTTTAACGTTACGCTATTGGCGAGAGACGAGACACAACTCAAGATTCAAAATGTTTACGTGGAAGATATTATGCATGTCACTCGCGTGGCAATTGGTATAGTAAAAATACTATCTTTTAGCTAGTAATTTCATAAGCTTGATGTTTTGTCTTGGTTATTAAGAAGAATTAGAGTTAGTAGTTCAATCCTACGAACATGTAAGTCTAAAAGATGTTGCACCTTTTCATGGCCGGTGTGAAATGATAGCGATTTTATTAATTTTTCCCGGGAGGTCAAGCTTATTTTCAGCACGATACTTTATAAGCTTACTCTTCCTGATAATTACAACTGTCGCAGCTGACTGTTGTTTTAGTTTCTAAAGGTATCTTGGAAGTCTATCAATTCCTGGTTGTACTGCCAGACATGACTTGCATAGTTTTTATGTCTGATAATGTTTTTACTTGACCTAAACCTTCAATAAGCTGCAAAAGTTGTTTTAAATAGTGAAAAAAGGAAATTAAAATACTAAAGTTCAGATTCTCCACAAGTCAAACTCGCTGCGTTATTCAGTCTGAAAGTAGTCAACTTACACATTTCATTATCAGTAACTCTATTTGATTCCGATGGGTCATGCTCGGCCTCTTTTCTATAAGTCTCCTTCTTCCCTATTGACTAAACATCAGGTCGAGTCACCTCCTATGCAGCCCAGACTGTTGAGGAGGTTTTGAGAAATCACCCGCTAGACTTTAGTTTCAACGGAAAATAATAGCGTTCGAGTTCCCAGACAAAAAAATTGTTGTCAGCAAACCGTGGAAGCATTCGGTTGCGAATGAAAGCTTAAATTAATGCAGTCCTTGTGACCTCCAGCATCCCCATTTGTTCTACTTTTCTAGCAACAAATCTACTTGTCAGTTGATCATTTCAATAGTTAAGAGTGGTTGCCACCAATTTTCTTTGCATTTTTACAATTTATATCATTCTACAATTTACGATTAATATCAATAAAATGTCCAGAGCTACTTACACAGGTTTTGTTTTTTTTTTCTGACAGATTAATAGGAGAAAAGGTTTCTCATGTCGGAGAAGCCAAGACGAACCAAGAAGATGACCTGATTAGGAGTAATGCCGGCTTCAACAACAGGACTGCATGATATACAAACAGGTTGGCAATAGAGTACCTGAGTTTTGACATTAAGTTCGTCAACTTAATTAGTTGTGGCCTCAAACCGAAATACATGTTGACATCACAAGTCTGTTTAGTTTACTCACTCAAAGTTTAATTTGAAGATTTAATATTAGAAGAAACCAGACTACTCACATAGGAATCGTGAGCAATGTGCCCGGCAAAGCTCGCGTTCAGGGTATTCACCGACGTAATAGCTACTAAATAAAGAAGCCCAGAATGGTATCTTCTGCATGGAGTGCTATACATTGTTAAAAGCGACTTTTAATTTATGCAAGGCCAAGACCAAACTTAAAAGTTTAGTCTACGCCCTGCATAAATTTACCATCTCATCTAAAAATAGACACATAAATTATATAAAACTTGTTATCTTTTAGAAGCACCTGCGCGTAATTAAAAGCTCTGGACGTGGGGCTAGTAATTAAAAAAAAAATAATCTTCAAATTTCAAATTTTTTCAGTAACATTGTCACCATCTTTTCTTGGCAAGTCAGAAATGTTGACTTTTAGTATTTTGCACATTCAATTTAGTAAAACATTAGCCACGAGACAGAATTAGAAAAAGTTGCCGTTGTCTTAACTGAAGAATCTTAGTCATCACAAATGTGAAGGCAAATCATCATAATTTGGTGAAGATGAGAGGACAGCTTAAGTAGCCTATGAGGAAGAGGGAATTTATGGTTTGTCTTTTTTTACGGTGTAATTAAGAGATGCAGCCGTGCGAGAGCTGAACTGACGTCTTTTTTCTCTCACCCCCGCCCCCGCCCTTTTCGTTTACTCTTTCGTCCTCGGTTCCCCTTTCGCGCGGCTGTATCACTTACAGTTACCTAACAAATCTCAAACGAAAAACAAACTAAAATCGCCGGCTACGTATCGATACGTAGGCTACAAACGCTCAAGGTACATTTGGAATAGTAGAAATAAAATCGTTACTACGGGTAGATCGAGACAGCAATGATACAGAAGGTTTTATAAGTGTAACACGTCGATTTCCACTATTGTTGAACGGTCGCGTGACTCGCGTCCCCGTTGAAGTGATAGCATCACGTGAATTTGGAATTCACGTGAAATTTTGATAATAAAGTATGAAGCGATGCATCATGGGATATATGAAAATCCTTGGAACGGTTATGGAAAACCTTCCTTCCACATCCTTAACTTATTCAAATGTAGCATAATATGCACTTCTCTAACCACTTGGATACCGCGACTGGCCCTCCCCTTCCCCCTCCAGACAATGTTGGGATGAAGAAACACTTTTAGGACAGGGTAAAGTGTACAGGGGGTGCACAAACTACAACATTGCTTGGGAGAGAGGGGGAAAGGAGGAAAAAATTAAGGCAGATCGTGTTAATTGTCCTAAGAATTTTGTCCTCCATTGTACAAAAGCCATATGCTAATTAACGTGAAACCAACCTAAGGCCATTTTCGGGTAGACTTTAATATACCGAATCCATTTTTAATCTACATTGCTATCTATTTTTCCTTCTTTATTCACTGCTATGCACCGATATCTATTGTTATCTATACTTTTTTACTTTATAATTGATTATTTCAGATTCCGTTATATGAAAGACAAGACCCATTTTCTTGATTTGTTTTATTCTCTGTTATCAGGAATGGATTTTAATTTTTGCGAGTGCAAGTAATAAGAAAAAGCCCCAGATGCATGTCGCCTATTAGACCAATTTCGATAATATTGAGATTCATACTTGGCACTGAGGATTATAGAAGTAAAACAAAAGAAATCATCTTGAGGCTCAGCAATGAATAATACATTTCTTTTGTTTTATTCCCCCAAGTCTCGAAACCAAGTAGTATGAGTTTTAACATATCGAAATATACCAGCAGCACGTAAGAGTAAGGGACTGTACACACTTGATTCCCCAGAACCAGTGCCTGCCGGGTACTGGCACAAAATGGTGTTGCGTTCACACCTTGAGTACCCGGTATGTAACCGCCTACATAGGACGTACGCCATTTCGCCTTGTCAGACGCGATTTAGCAGATTGTACAAAGCAGTGGGCTGTCCCAGGACTAAAGTAAACGGTGTCCACACTAGAACCCAGTGCCCAATTTGTGCCTCAAGTACAAGGTCTCGACCTTTTACTCGGGATCCGGCATTGTGCCTGAGTTCTAACGTGGGTCCACTACGTGAAAAAAGAAAAAAAAAAAAACTGGTGTGTTGAAATTAGTGCCCAGCGAGTACCGTACTCATGCAGCGTGTCCGGGCACCAAGTGTAAACACTGCCTATTATCATTCGATGCAAATGTTTCTTCCTTTTCATTGGCCGAGAGCCCACCACGTGACCTGCAAATAACTGCCTACAAATAATGGTGTGCTCATGCGCAATGCCGTTCAACTTTTTTGGGCTGCAAATACTATTCTGCTCATGCGTAGATGAAACCACGCTTGTTCCTTGCTCGTTTATGTGATCTCTGTCATTAGTCCTGGAAGGCAGCGCGCGCTAACCGCTTTCCGAAGATATTATTTATTAAAAAACAAACTCAGGGAACGAATGATAAAACAATTATTGAACTCGGTTATCGCAAAATATCGTGATTTGTCAGTGTCTCGCAGATCAATTATTTGCCTCAGCCTTCGGCTTCGGCAAATAATTGATCTGCTCGCCACTGACAAATCACGATATTTTGCTCAACCTCGTCCAATAATTGCTAATTATGAATCGTGAGGCAAAAATCACTCATTAAGGCTAGAAGCTGATACGTACCGGTCTAACAATCAACCTCCGTGCATTCCAACAAAACAAACTGAGAAATACAAAGAAAATGATTTTGAAGGGATGCACAACAAAAGATCCCGTCTGAATTATCATGGTATAAAGGCTTTTTCAATACATACAATTTGAAAACGTTAATGACTATTACACTGGAGGTTTTCCACTGAATGAGCACGTTTATTTACCATGCACGATAACTTGTATATTGCTAACTGTAGAAATGTCACTATAATTGAATAGCTGGTTAAGCCTTAGAATCATTTGCTGCAATTGACTTTCTCTAATTATACCTTGCCTGGCCGTTCCGTGATCTTCCTTTTGGCGACTATTCATGGTCACTTTGTATATAAACACAGCAAAACAAGACTCCCACAATGGCGATTCACTGGTCTGTCGACTCCGCGTTCTTAACACGGGGCTGTACCGTAACATATAAATAACAAACATTAACATTAATGACATTGAAAACAGCAAAGGCAAAAGCGACTTGAGGTTTCCCGATATTTCGGACGGACAAGAGGTCCCTCTTCAGGGGATTTAATGAAGAATCGGAAAGTATCGGAACCTCTGCCAACATCCTCTACAATTCATATTTAGCATGCTCCAAATTCAAATGCAACCCAGCCTCCGTCTCAACCTCACTTTCACACTAACTACTTTTCGAAGTTTTCATTCGGCGAAAAATTGAGATGCAAATAAGCTTTAAAAAAAATCTTTAATTTTGGATTTTTTATTATAAATCTAGACAACCATTAAAACATATTTGTATATAAATTTCAAATAGTGCCCGAAAAATTTATAATTTTTTTTTAATTTTATTATTTTGCCACACAGAATAAATTACAAGTAGAATAGAAAAGATAATAAATAGTTAATTAATATTAAATTTAAAATGAGCATAGAACTTGGAATGAGTGACTGTGGCGGGGAAATCTCCGAGAAGCAGAGCTTATGAGGAATAGAGATTTCCACCCACGGGCAATTTAAATACTAGGCGGCATTTAAAAATAAGAAAATAGACGTGTATTTTAAGTATATATAAATAAGTGTGTTTAGAGAAAAATATAGATATAACGTGTTAAGGTATTTAGGTTGTATCCTGTCTGACTCTTAAAAATGTGATCGGATCACACGCTTGAATATATTAAAAGTCGGGGAGTTTTTGAATTCCATATTCTAGGACCTTGACAGGATTAAAAATTTTTTAATATTTTTTGTACAGCTATGAGGTCGGTAAAAGTCAGAGTATCTTGTTGAATATTGATGAATCTGATTTCCAGTTTGAAAGATTTGAGTAAAAGCAATAGGTAAAATATACCAGAAGTGACAGACTGATACGCGTGAAATATTGAAGGCATCGATCATTTAAATGCAACTTGGATTCTGTAGCCTCGTGATCTTATTTTGAATTAATGTTATGATTGAACAAACACAAAAAATAAGTATAGGAATTATTTCTTTAATATTTTTACCCAAAAACCCTTTAGTTTATCCTTCCAAGAACTTCGCGTAACACCTACTGGATTGTGGATCCGTTCACGCAAGTAAAATTGGCTAAGCACATGGTTAAATCGAAAGCAAAAGCCATCTCAAACCGGGGTTCATTTTCCAGTTTTTATAAAAACGGGACTAGCGCTCGGCCGCAGTTTACTGAACGTTGAATCGATAATTTTCCCAAAATTACTGCGTGAAATTGAAGCGGCAGCCATTTGTTTTGTTATCGAGCGTGGGCGCAGAAAATGTCAGCAAATTTCCAGAATACGCATGCGTGCACTTATAGAACTGGTTTATATCGTATGAAACTTGTCTCACTCATCCAAATCGCAGAATGATCGCCAAATCAAAGGATTTTGAAGATTTCGGAAAATCGAAGTGACTCTGCTGGTAGTGTATGTCTTTTTAAGCCTGCGAAAGGCGTTGTTATGTGTTCAAAGGTTGATAATCATTTACAAGAGGAGACAATCCTCTCTTAACTCTCTGAAGAAATTCGCATAAATTGAATTTTCCTATGAAATCGTTTACTCATGCAACGTGCTCCAAAATTATATTTTGTTCAAAAATTGCTCTAGGTTGCTAGAACCTCAAAAAGCTGCCCAGAAGTTGCGGAGAACAGTCGGGACATTACGTGTTCCAAAACAGTGAAACGGCGGCCATATGTTGGTGTACCATTAAAATCTTCTGGGAGTTTAATTCTTTTCTAATGTAAACGCTTTCTTTTGTTCCAATAAATTTGATATGCTGGCCACCTGAGTGAGAACGGTGATACCACACGTATTAGTTATTGTAAAAACTCTCATTCTAAGCTCGGCCTGCCTATAGGCAAGCGTGAATACACACAGAATTTTCAGACCGAACTTAGCCGGGATCCCGACACAGTGGCCAATGTGACAACCATTTTGAGTAATATCACAGAACTTAGCAGCGCCATATCTTTTAATAAATTATATATCATCTGGTAGGGCTCATCACATGCAAGCTATCCATTAATCTGAATCTAAATGGTTTCGCGCGAGTTACACTCCACTGAGTCAGATTATCATAACTATCAATATCTTTGCATAAGATTAGTAAATAGGAAAAACTCACCCCTGCTCCACACCTTTTGAAACATGTTTGGGCATATACAGTTTCACTGCTCCTAGTTTATGCATTTAGTAATGCATAATAATTTATACCCAGTTGATAAGTAGATTAGTAAGGGTTAGTGATAGTGTTGTAGGTAGTCACAGGTGAAGAGCCATATTTCTACTTCAATAAGCCATGCATTATAATTATGGTCATTATTGTTATTATTATTATTATTATTATTATTATTATCATTATTATCATTATTATTATTATTTATTTATTTATTTTAATAATAACCTTTTATTGATAACAAAACTAACTATTAAAACCTATTTACAATTAATTTCACTGAAGAAGAAAAAATATATATACTCAGTCGAAACACTATAATTATTAAAATTCTTCTTCTTACTATTATTATCATCATTATTATGATTATTAAACCATGTCGATTTTTTTGTATTCTTGGGGTAAGAGTCCATATTACGCACTCAGATCGTTTTTCGAAAATTTTGCATATCTCAAGAGTCCAATCTTCGCTGCAGTATAACGCCACGATTTAAGTCCATGGGTGGTTGTATTTACTTTGATAAAATACGTCGGGTGCTTGTTGTTGCGTAAACCATTGTTTGGATGTGTTAGGTGGGTCTTGTTCAGTGTCTTTTAAATCTTTAACAATTATTCCTCGAGCCCGAATGGGCTCTGAGTCAATAGCCCATGAGGGCGAGAGGATAATTGCTTTACTAATATATAGATTTAGCCAGGGCTAAAAGCGAAGCTCCTATTAACTCGAATTTATGATTTGAATCAAACAATAAACTTGTATTCCACAATTCAGTTAACTTTAGAACACATTCATGTGACTAATTTGAGGGAAAGGTTAAGTGATTTTAGGAACAGTAATTTGCAAACAGTCCAAGCTAAGAGTGAACTTAATCTTACATCGAGTTGATAGCCTTATATACTTACACCCAAAAATAGCAATCATCTTCGATCACATTTAAGAGCGCGGACTCTTGATCACA
Organism: Porites divaricata; assembly: GCA_038088405.1. Classification (NCBI taxonomy): domain Eukaryota; kingdom Metazoa; phylum Cnidaria; class Anthozoa; order Scleractinia; family Poritidae; genus Porites; species Porites divaricata. Next base: position 61,813,739 of record JBBMOI010000001.1, on the reverse strand, counting down.
GTAGATTAGGCCTGGAAAACAAATCAGGCGGAATTTTTTGCGTTCGACAAGTTTACTTTACAAAATCTTGCCAACAAGTCTGGGGATGTGTAAACCAACCTTTTATACTTTTTATACATCACATCTGAGGTGAAACAGTACCATGAGGCCCTGTTTTTATCATACAGACCTCGGACAGAATGCAGTATTTCATAATTTTGCAATACAAATTGCACTCGCTCAATATTCAGGACGATCGAAGCACGTGTGGGCTTTTAGCGAAACCGTTAAAAAAATTTCCAAAATCACCTATACGGCTAGCCAGTTCTCACTTTTGACAAGCGCCAAAGTCGACTGTTTAAATTATGATTAATAGAGTTATACGCTTCAACATAATAAAGAACTTATTTTGTTTATTTTTTATTTAATGTTTTTATAACGATGTGTAATCTTCAAAAGCGTTTGATACGCGCGGCATTTTGACTACTCCTGCATGCAAGCGATGTTCGTGAGCGACTGAAAACAAACGGCACAGCGATAAAAATTGCAAAAGAGACTACCAACAATCAATAAAAGGACAATAATTCGGTGAAACATATACAGAGACAACAATTTTCATTCACGAACTCAAGACAGAAAATCCTTGTTTATGTTTTTCATTTTGTAAGCCGGCTTCCCGGTGTTTGCTTTTTCAAAGATGAACTCGAGGCAAGAAAATCGCTCAAAGCTTTCTTTTACAGCCAGAATTATAACGAAATATTCTTTGGAACGTTTTCTTTTTATTCGCGGTAAGAAAATGACTAAAGGCTTTTTAAAGTTTTATAAGCTTATAATCAAACCTGATACTCGGTCAGATCACTGTCTCAAATCTTACAATTAAAAACGTGCATAAACTAAATAAAACCTAAAACCTAACTATGAGGCGCTGTTTTTATCATACAGACCGCCTGACCTCAGACAATTAGCAGTCAGTTTCACAATTTTTCAATACTAATTCCATTCATTCAATATTCAGGACCATCGAAGCACGCGTGGGCTTTTAGCGAAACCGTTCCAAAAGATTCCAAAATCACCTACCAAGTTTGCAAAGAAATTTTAACAGAGTTACACTTCAACATAATAAAGAATTTATTGTGTTTATTTTTTATTGATAGTTTTATGACCGTCCCGGCGATGTGTAATATGCGCGGTACGTTGAGTACTCCTGCAAGCGATGTTTATGAACGACTGTAAACAAATAACGGCAAAGGGCGGCAAAGCGATGAAAATTGCAAAAGACAACTAACAATAAATAAAAGATCAGAAATATAATTCGGTAGAACATTTACAGAGACAACAAGTTTCATTCACAAAAACAAGTATTTAAGTGTCTATAAGAATCCTAGAGTCTTTAAGCTTAAAAATTAAGTTTAATTTTAAGCCGCCGGCTTCCCGGTGTTTGCTGTTTTCCTCGATGAACTCGCGACAAGTAAATCGCTCAAAGTTTTCTTTCTACAGCCAAAATAATATCTAAATATTCTTCGGAACGGTTTTTCTAGTTATGTGCGGTGAAATATCGACTGAAGGCTTTTCAAAGTTCTGTAAGCTTATGTCAAACCTCATACTAGGTCAGATCAGTGTCTCAAATCTAAATACAAACGTGGATAAACTAGCCTCATAAACTGCGCTCGACTTCATGAAAACAGATATAAATACAATGATAACTCAGGCTTACCATATTTCGAGATGCAGCTCCGGAAAGCTATCAAGTAAGGCCTGAATCGCTTACGCATCCAGCAAGGTGAAAAACAAAAACGATGCCATCCGAAATCGGATTTCCGACTTTGACAAGCAGCGCATTTCTCAACCAAAAATTCAATAAACAAACCAGCCATGAATAACGTTAACAGAAGACTCTTGGTAGCAGCTGTATTTCATTTTGTACGTCCAGTGAAAAAAGACAGTTATTAAAAACATCACAAGTTGACACAAAACTCTGTCAGCTTCCGTCAGCTGTTGAAGCAAACAAGTTTCAAGATGTTGTATGAATTTTCCGCATGAACTCACCTGTCAAATTTTGACCAATCAGGGCATAAAAATTGGACGTGGAGCGTGACCAAAGCGTGACTATCCTGAGAAAAGTGAAAACCATCTGTTTTCCCTTCTTACATTTTTAAATAACTGGCTGAATTTTCGCTTCCGAGGTCAGTTTGAAATCAAAATGTTAATAGTGCTGGACCATAATGACATAAACACAGCATATTTCATATGAATTTTTTTTAAAAATTGAGCCTGCGATCATCTGAAAACTAGTAACTTGTCAGCGGATACCTTCAAAAAAATACTCGCCCTGGATGGGTCGACACTTGAGCCCGCGATACGGCCAGGTGTACTGGTCAGCGGATACCTTGTCTTGACAGCTGTCAATTGATCACAACATTGATAGTTTTCTCCTAGGCTCCCTGGGCTCCCAAACTAGCTAGAAAGTGTGAGATTGAACATTGGTTTCCCTGTGGTGCGGACGGACGGTCGCTCGCTCGGTCGGTCGGTCGGTCACGTGATTACCAAATTTTCTGGGATGGGTAGATTACCTTAGCTATGGGGCTGCGCCCACGCGCGCGCTTCGCGCGCGCGAGGAGCTCCGCTAAAATCCAACTAGTTGGTCAAAAATATGGAGATAAAATTTTTTCTAGCTAGTTAAAGCTAGACATTAATCCTTTTTTGCCGCCGAAAAGCCGGCGCTTTTCGCTACTAGTGGGCTATAACATATAGCTTAGTAGTAGCTCAACCAATAAGAACGCAGCATTGATAATAGACCACTAGTTGAATTTTACTAATATCAGTTTTACGTAGATTAATTTGATGATCACACCATATCCATTTAATTTATTCTTGGGGATAAGAGTCCATATGACGCACTCAGATAGTTTTTCGAAAATTTTGCATATCTCACCCTACATTAAAAACATAACAAGCCAGACAGTGATAATAAGGGCAGCTGCGTTAAAAATATAAAAAAAAGACCTATGATATTGATTGAAGTTATCTCTACATCTTCTTTGCTCAAATTGATAGCACTGTCACAAGGTAAGTTTATTTCAAACACATCTGCAGCTAATAGCCCACGTTCGATATACAGTCTAAGCTCTCCTTGCGACCCTCCCCGTAAGCGACCAGCTCCGGTTACAAACACCTTTGTGAAACCCAGTTTGAACTATGACTTAATCTTTGTAACGAAAAGCTCTTGCAAGCGACAGCGACAACTTTTGGAGTTACCCAACTCGACTTTTCCTTTGTTTTTAAGCTCTCGTAAGCGACCACTCAGCGACCACACGGTCTTATTCGTATAAATCAACACTTAAATGAAACTGAACACTGCACTAATGGTGGCTTGAAGATATGAAGACACTTATTAAACGTTAATATCGTATATTTTTCTCCCTATCAATTATGAATGAGTTTATGAAGCTCTTGTGAGCGACCGCCATCTATTATTAGTTTACAATGTGAATTTCCGAGGTGGTCGCCTTCGCGAGCTTCGACCGTGATTCCAACACGAGTCCGAGGCTTTCATGTCATTTTTCTATATTTGGTTTGGGTTTCCTTGTGCCCAAGTCTCTTGGGAATTGCGAGACAATGGAGTCGTGAACAATTTGCAATTTTAAACCAAAAGCCTCGGAGTCATGTTAGAATTTTAGTATCGAACGTGGGCTATTCAAAACACGTTTAACTGTTATAAGGCCAATTTATCCCCAGCTACAAAAAAGACTAGATATTTAGTGCGCTGTGAGGAAAGATGAGCTGGTTAAAATAGCTTTATTTACTTACTTGGTATCATGATAAGCGTCGCTGCTGTGTTTGAAGAAGAACTTCGTGCAAACTCAGTAAGTTGTCATCAAAGTAGCCACCTGCATGGAATCAAGCAATACTGATGTTCTAACTTCTAGATGAGATGCTAATATTGGTGCAAATTATAGAATTTTAAAGCGGTAATAAGTTTACATTAGGATTCAGGCAAATTTTTTGCAACTCGAATCGTAATGTATTTTCAAGGTAAGTAGTTGTAAGAAAAAGTGTCCTCTGTTTAACAGAAAGTTTATTCTACCAACTTTCTTACAAGATCATAGGAAATGAGGCATCTGAAATGTTTTCTGTGTAATGATAGGTGCAAGGGAAAATCGTACTTAAATGCTCCTTGTGTAATACCTTAGCGAGAATATAATTTTGCTGGTTCTGAGGAGGCTGAGATAAATAAACTATATGATAAGGAAAATAACGAAATGAGCAAAATTTCTCTAAATTCTACAATAACAATATAATACAATAACCTTTATTTAACGTGGTCAATGTTCTTAGCTAATTAGCTACTTTACAGACATGCCACGAAAAATAAATAAATAAACTAGAACTAGTAATAATAGAAAGAGAAGATTTCTCATAAAAACCTATATAAAAAATATATATATAATATACAGTTAAAAATTATTAAAACTAAGGGTAGATCAAGAGATTATTACATAATGATGTTAAAACTAAGCAAAATGTATTTACATGTATTTGCGCGATTAAAATGTAAAATTTGAGAAATCCAACTTAGACATCAAATGTTCCGATTTTATTAGCGGCACGAAACTGATCCGGAGAAGCGTTCCAAATCTTAGCTGCAGTATAACGCCACGATTTAAGTCCATGGGTGGTTGTATTTACTTTCATATACTTTACATCGTTTGATAAAATACTTTGATAAAATACGTCGGATGCTTGTTGTAGCGGAAACCCTTGTGTGTATGCATGTGTCAGGTGGGTCTTGTTCAGTGTCTTTTAAATCTTATCAGTTTTACGTATACTAATTTGATGATCACACCCATCGGCAACACTGACCACGAGCCTTTGTATTTGAGACGGGAAGTATATGGTGGTTAAACCTTCCGTCTACAATTTCCTAATAGACCCTTTCGCGGTGTCCAACTAGCTAGCCACAAAACCCTTCGACACTTCTAGAAAAGGCGCCTTGAGTTATCCTTGCCGAGTTTAACAGACCGGATATGTCATAGGCAATCCGGAAGCTATAGCACCGCACAGTCGCCAAATTTTATAAACGCCATTTAATCACTCTTACTACCCCCTTTCGCAAATGAACTGATTTTATGAAGCTCTATCGAGCAAAGTCCATGGATCTTCGTTATTTAGATAGATCTAAATTTCAAGTAAAATCCAATAATGATGTTGGCCAATATGTTGACCATTTAGAATGACGTCGGGGAACCCACCCTCAGCGTCATATCCTATAATATTGATCATCTGGTAGAGCTCGTCGGCTTGCGTGTCGCGTAACGGAATCACCAATTTGAGAATGATTACTTACACCTTATACCATGTATTCACAGAATCTCCAATTCTCTCCTTATGATGACTGGTAAAGGTGTTGACGATGAAGTAGTAGTAGTAGTAGTAGTAGTAGTAGTAGTAGTAATTCGGTGTAACTGTTATATTGTCTCACCAAATTGTGCAAGTCTTAGTGTACACCGATTTGCACCCTGATTAAAATAAATCCACATACTCAGATTTCCATCGCACAATATATTTGGGGGGGGGGGGGGGGGTGGGGTTATATAATCTATTTTCGTGTGTCCGGGGTTAGAGACCATTGACGTACTCAGATAGTTTATTGGCCTTCCAAAATTTTGTATATTTATCACACCAAGCATGGGCAGGCCAGAAAATAATGTCAGGGCCACCAGAGTAATTTTTTATCCGCTTTTGTAAATAGTATATTTGCCTAGGCTGGTAGGCCCGCTGAATTGTATTTTAGTCAGGACATACTTTTAAAATAAAGCCTTCCATAATAATAATGATAATGATAATAAAAACAACAACAACAACAACATGATATTGATTTTCATCACCCACATCCTTTATATCTGTCCGTTAATTGTAGAGGGTCCTAAATAGGGTTTTTCAATCCCGTAATCCCGACCCAAAGTTTCTGGTAATCCCGTAATCCCGAGGGTTATTTTTGGCATCCCACCTCCCGCGCATACTTTCAATCCCGAATCAATCCCGAATCTTTAAAATCCCGAATCCCGAGCCTCAAATAAGAGAAATCCCGCATCCCGGCAAATTTATTGGAGACTCTCATTGTAAGTCACGAGTTAATTGCAGCAGCTGTCAACTTGTGCCCTTGCTTGATCTTTTACATATGCCTTTTAGAGCTGATACAAAACCGTTAGCAATGTAGGCTAAGTTTATCCAAAACTGACGTTACAAAAAAAGAAAGAGATATTACGAAGTCGAAACAAAATGTTTAAAATAGATTGATCTACTTTAGTGTGGTTGGGAAAGTGTCGACGCTGTGTGGGGAGAAAAGGTTCATATATATACCTTGCAAACTCAGTAAGTTTAAGTTGTCAAGAAGTTCTTATCTACCCACCTTAGACCAAGCAATACAACTATTTTTGAATGTTCAGTTCCAGACTCTAAGTTAGTGTAGATAAGGTTATAGCATTTCCGTTTTACGCAATGTTTCTTGCAACTTGTATCCCAAAATTTACGAGACAACTGTTTTACAAAAAATTTTCCATTGTTTAACCGATTTATTGTACTAGTTTAGACACACAAGGCGGTTAGAGTGATTTTTTTCTTAACCCGTGAAATAGGTAGTAGAATACTACGCACTATGATGCACTATTTATATTGTCTTCTTTTGTTTATTTGTAGCTATTTTGCAAGTTGTTGTTAACTGTTTCACGGGCCGAGTAAAATCACTCTGACTAATAGCAAACGACAAGGGGTCACCAACAACCAAATTTTTCTAAGACGTCAGTAGTGTTGTCTCAATTAGTTTTGGTTTAGAAGTGTGTTTTGTTAATTTGGGCCTGCCCTTAATGAAAACTATGATTGTATTTAGTATGTATTTATTTATCAGTTATTCTATTTTTGGTCGACGATGCCAAATGTCCTCTTTTTAAAGTCCTTTTGAAATACGTATCCCCTGTTGTGGTTTCTGCGCCTTAGATATAGATCACAGAAGACTTCGAAACCAAATTTGGAGAGAAAATAATCAGTGACGCACTCGCCAGAGGCTCTCTGCCACTTTTTCCGGTTTAATAAACCTTATTTTGATGTAATCCATGATCTATTTAAATTGAAATTGCCATTAGCGAATTCCTCATTTTTTGTTATTACAATGTCTTATTTGTCTGACATGAAAATGACCGAAAAACAGACGTCAGACAAACATTGTGAAAGTCCATTCTCAAACTTGGTCAAACAACGTCGAACATTTCAGCATTTTCAACAGACGAAACAAAGGATCCTTCATTTATTGTTCGACTTCTAATTAACCATGACAGCAGATGTACATTTTAACTTAGAATAGTTCGACACATAATAATTGGTTGGTCTTGGGTTCGGAGTTTGGCCTTAGCATTCAATGCTGACGCCATTTATGTACTTAAGTTGCTATTTAAAAAGGACACTGCAAAAAGGAGTCCATTTGTTAAATACACTTAACGCCAATTTGAAAGTTGAATTTAGGTGACAATAAATGTTCAGACGAGATAACTTTTCCTCCAATCGTTCGTATTTCTAACTACAAAGTAAGAAATGGAAAAATTCTACCCAATCAGGTTTATTACGAGGTAACATAGCCCATTGCTAATTGATAAATTTTTCTTTGAATTAGATGATATATATTTGTTTTGGCGTATTTTTAGATGAAACATGATGTTGTCCTCAAATTGACTTCAGCTTCCGTTTCTGTTTCCGTTTCCCCGAACCAACCAACTCTATTTTGAAACTGTCTGGGAAGTAGTTTGAAGCTATTTTAAAGTTTCTTTAAAGCATTTGAGTTCGAGGCATTGCTGTTATATTTTACCAATAAAACCAAAATAGTCATAGGAGCTTCAAATGTGCTATTTGAGATCTATTTGAATACTCTTTGGCAAGTTTTCCCTCTATCTGAGAAATATTTGGTACTAAAACTGCATTTTAAACATAATACTTAAACTATATTTTCAGAACAAGGGTATTTGCAAGTATTTAAACTCAATTTTTGTTCAAATACATACCAATAAATAATTCTAGAGTTGTGCTCATTAGATTAACCAAAATGATGGCTATAAATTTAATCCGGGATGGGTCAACGATCATAGTAAAACGCATTAAACAGGGTCTTACTTTTGTTCAAAAGTTTTTGTAGAATAGGCCACTTCCAAATTCCGAAAACCCCCACTTTCAAAACGAGGCCAAGTGCACAACCTTTCTTGTGAAAATGAGTTTTATTTGCGTGAGAATGAAAAATCATTTCCATATCAAAGCTTGAGCACTTAGCCTTGTTCTGATACAGAGGTCCGGGGGAACTCGGAAATGGCCTATTGTGAGCCTGACGTAATTTGTATCGTTACTAACAATCGCTTTGATTTAAATCATCATTCACCAGATCAGAAGAAGCTGCAGGCAGGCTAGGACCCCGGTTTAATTCAGACTGAGCCATGTCTGTTTACAGTAATTCCGACTCAGCCAATATTGCGATAATTGTGGTCCATTCCATACTCACAATCGTAAACATTGCAGGAAACTTTCTGGTCTGCATCATCATTATAAAGAATCGAGACATGAGGTAGGCTTTGAAATTGTGAAAAACCTAAATCTAATCAAAGTAACTTATTAATAAGTAACTACTGTAGAAAAAATGTGAGCCAAGACTACATCAACATTTTTAGCTCAAAACATTTTTTTAAAATAAATTTTCATTTAGTTTGTATATTTCTTATATTTTAT